>CAKXZU010000116.1:0-422615 GCA_936014575.1 Bombus lapidarius
ACACCACTCTATCAGATTTTATGCAGCATTACGATATAACGTATAACGTTATGTAGCATTACAATATAACATATAACGTTATGTAGCATTACGATATAACGCATAACGTTATATGGTAATACGTTATAACGTATAACGTTATGTAGCATTTCGATATAACGTATAACGTTATGTAGCATTACGATATAACGTATAACGTCATATGGCAAGACGTTATAACGTATAACGTTATGTAGCATTACGATATATCGTATAACGTTATGTAGCATTAAGATATAACGTATAACGTTATATGGTAATACGTTATAACGTATAACGTTATGTAGCATTACGTTGTAACGTATAACGTTATGTAGCATTACGATATAACGTATAACGTTATGTAGCATTACGACATAACGTATAACGTTATATGGTAATACGTTATAACGTATAACGTTATGTAGTATTAAGTTATAACGTATAACGTTATGTAGCATTACGATATAACGTGTAACGTTATATGGTAATACGTTATAGCGTATAACGTTATGTAGAATTACGTTATAACGTATAACGTTATGTAGCATTACGATATAACGTATAACGTTATGTAGCATTACGATATAACGCATAACGTTATATGGTAATACGTTATAACGTATAAAGTTATGTAGCATACGATATAACGTATAAGGATATGCAGCCATTACGATATAACGTATAACGTTATGTAGCATTACGATATAACGTATAACGTTATGTAACATTACGATATAACGTATAACGTATGTAGCATTACGATATAACGTATAACGTTATGTAGCATTACGATATAACGTTATAACGTTATATGGTAATACGTATAACGTATAACGTTATGTAGTATTAAGTTATAACGTATAACGTTATGTAGCATTACGATATAACGTGTAACGTTATATGGTAATACGTTATAACGTATAACTTTATGTAGCATTACGATATAACGTATAACGGTATGCAGCATTACGATTTAACGTATAACGTTATGTAGCATTACGATATAACATATAACGTTATGTAGCATTACGATATACCGTATAATGTTATGTAGTATTACGATATAACGTATAACGTTATGTTGCATTTCCGATATAACGTATAACGTTATGTAGCATTACGATATAACGTATAACATTATATGGTAATACGTTATAACGAATAACGTTAATGTAGCATTACGATATTACGTATAACGTTATGTAGCATTACGATATAACGTATAACGTTATGTAGCATTACGATATATCGTATAACGTTATGTAGCATTACGATATAACGTCTACCGTTATATGGTAATACGTTATAACGTATAACGTTATGTAGCATTACGTTGTAACGTATAACGTTATGTAGCATTACGATATAACGTATAACGTTATGTAGCATTACGATATAACGTATAACGTTATGTAGCATTACGATATAACGTATAACGTTATATGGGTAATACGTTATAACGTATAACGGTATGTAGTATTAAGTTATAACGTATAACGTTATGTAGCATTACGATATAACGTGTAACGTTATATGGTAATACGTTATAACGTATAACGTTATGTAGCATTACGATATAACGTATAACGTTATGTAGCATTACGATATAAACGTATAACGTTATGTAGCATTACGATATATCGTATAACGTTATGTAGCATTACGATAAACGTATAACGTTATGTAGCATTACGATATAACGTATAACGTCATATGGCAAGACGTTATAACGTATAACGTTATGTAGCATTACGATATATCGTATAACGTTATGTAGCATTAAGATATAACGTATAACGTTATATGGTAATACGTTATAACGTATAACGTTATGTAGCATTACGTTGTAACGTATAACCGTTATGTAGCATTACGATATAAGGTATAACGTTATGTAGCATTACGATATAACGTATAACGTTATATGGTAATACGTTATAACGTATAACGTTATGTAGTATTAAGTTATAACGTATAACGTTATGTAGCATTACGATATAACGTGTAACGTTATATGGTAATACCGTTATAACGTATAACGTTATGTCGTATTACGTTATAACGTATAACGTTATGTAGCATTACGATATAACGTATAACGTTATGTAGCATTACGATATAACGTATAACGTTATATGGTAATACGTTATAACGTATAACGTTATGTAGCATTACGATATAACGTATAACGATATGCAGCATTACGATATAACGTATAACCGTTATGTAGCATTACGATATAACGTATAACGTTATGTAACATTACGATATAACGTATAACGTTACTGTAGCATTACGGTATAACGTATAACGTTATGTAGCATTACGATATAACGTATAACGTTATATGGTAATACGTTATAACGTATAAACGTTATGTAGCATTACGATATAACGTATAACGATATGCAGCATTACGATATAACGTATAACGTTATGTAGCATTACGATATAAACGTATACATTATGTAACATTACGATATAACGTATAACGTTATGTAGCATTACGATATAACGTATAACGTTATGTAGCATTACGATATAACGTATAACGTTATATGGTAATACGTTATAACGTATAACGTTATGTAGTATTAAGTTGTAACGTATAACGTTATCTAGCATTACGATATACCGTGTGACGTTATATGGTAATACGTTATAAACGTATAACGTTATGTAGTATTACGTTATAACGTATAACGTTATGTAGCATTACGATATAACGTATAACGTATGCAGCATTACGATATAACGTTAAACGTTATATGGTAATATGTTATAACGTATAACGTTATGCAGCATTACGATATAAACGTATAACGTTATGTAGCATTACGATATAACATATAACGTTATGTAGCATTACGATATGACGTATAACGTTATGTAACATTACGATATAACGTATAACGTTATGTAGCCATTACGATTGTAACGTATAACGTTATGTAGCATTACGATATAACGTATAACGTTATGTAGCATTACGATATAACGGTATAACGGTATATGGTAATAACGTTATTAAACGTATAACGTTATGTAGTATTAAGTTATAACGTATAACGTTATGTAGCATTACGATATAACGTGTAACGTTATATGGTAATACGTTATAACGTTTAAACGTTATGTAGTATTACGTTATAACGTATAACGTTATGTAGCATTACGATATAACGTTATAACGCTATGTAGCATTACGAAATAAGTATAATGTTATGTAGCATTACGATATAACGTATAACGTTATGTAGCATTACGATATAATGTATAACGTTATATGGTAATGCGTTATAATGTATACGTTATATGGTAATACATTATAACGTATAACGTTATGTAGCATTACGATATAACGTATAACGTTATGTAGCATCTCGATATAACGTATAACGTTATGTAGCATTACGATATAACGTATAACGTTATATGGTAATACGTTATAACGTATAACGTTATGTAGCATTACGATATAACGTATAACGTTATATGGTAATACGTTATAACGTATAACGTTATGTAGCATTACGATATAACGTATAACGTTATGTAGCATTACGATATAACGTATAACGTTATGTAGCATTACGATATAACGTATAACGTTATGTAGCATTACGATATAACGTACACGTTATGTAGCATTACGATAAAACCGTATAACGTTACTGTAGTATTACGATATAACGTATAACGTCTATGTAGCATTACGATATAACGAATAACGTTATGTAGCATTACGATAAACGTATAACGTTATGTAGCGTTACGATATAACGTAATAATGTTATGTAGCATTACGATATAACGTACAACGTTAGTGTAGCATTACGATATAACGTATCACGTTATATGGTAATGCGTTATAATGTATAACGTTATATGCTAATACATTATAACGTATAACGTTATGTAGCATTACGATATAACGTATAACGTTATGTAGCATTACGATATAACGTACAACGTTATGTAGCATTACGATTAACGTATAACGATATATGGTAATACGTTATAACGTATAACGTTATGTAGCATTACGATATAACGTATAACCGATATGCAGCATTACGATATAAACGTATAACGTTATGTAGCATTACGATATAAAGTTTAACGTTATGTAACATTACGATATAACGTATAACGTTATGTAGCATTGCGATATAACGTATAACGTTATGTAGCATTATATATAACGTATAACGTTATATGGTAATACGTTATAACGTATAACGTTATGTAGCATACGCTATAACGTATAACGTTATGTAGCATTACGATATAACGTATACGTTATGTAGCACTACAATATAACGTATAACGTTATGTAGCATTACGATATAACGTATAACGTTATATGGTAATACGTTATAAGGTATAACGTTATGTAGCATTACGATATAACGTATAACGTTATGTAGCATTACTATATAACGGATAACGTTATGTAGCATTACGATATAACGTATAACGTTATGTAGCATTACGATATAACGTTATAACGTTATGTAGCATTACGATATAACGTATAATGTTATGTAGCATTACGATATAACGTGTAACGTTATGTAGCATTACGACTATAACGTATAACGTTATATGTAATACGTTATAACGATAACGTTATGTAGCATTACGATATAACGTATAACATTATATGGTAATACGTATAAACGTATAACGTTATGTAGTATTAAGTTAAACGTAAACATTATGTAGCATTACGGTATAACGTATAACGTTATATGGTAATACGTTATAACGTATAACGTTATGTAGTATTAAGTATAACGTATAACGTTATGTAGCATTACGATATAATGTATAACGTTATATGGTAATGCGTTATAATGTATAACGTTATATGGTAATACATTATAACGTATAACGTTATGTAGCATTACGATATAACGTATAACGTTATGTAGCATCTCGATATAACGTATCACGTTATGTAGCATTACGATATAACGTATAACGTTATATGGTAATACGTTATAACGTATAACGTTATGTAGCATTACGATATAACGTATAACGTTATGTAGCATTACGATATAACGTATAACGTTATGTAGCATTACGAAATACGTATAATGTTATGTAGCATTACGATATAACGTATAACGTTATGTAGCATTACGATATAATGTATAACGATATATGGTAATGCGTTATAATGTATAACGTTATATCGTAATACAGTATAACGTATAACGTTATGTAGCATTACGATATACGTATAACGTTATGTAGCATCTCGATATAACGTATAACGTTATGTAGCATTATGATATAACGTATAACGTTATATGTAATACGTTATAACGTATAACGTTATGTAGCAATTACGATATAACGTATAACGTTATATGATAATACGTTATAAACTCTATAACGTTATGTAGCATTACGATATAACGTATACGTTATGTAGCATTACGATATAACGTATAACGTTATGTAGCGTTACGATATAACGTATACTGTTATGTAGCATTACGATATAACGTATAACCGTTATGTAGCATTACGATATAACGTATAACGTTATATGGTAATGCGTTATAATGTATAACGTTATATGCTAATACATTATAACGTATAACGTTATGTAGCATTACGATATAACGTAATAACGTTATGTAGCATTACGATATAACGTACCAACGTTATGTAGCATTACGATATAACGTATAACGTTATGTAGTATTACGATATAACGTATGACGTTATGTAGCATTTCGATATAACGTATAACGTTATGTAGCATTACGATATAACGTATAACGTTATATGGTAATACGTTATAACGTATAACGTTATGTAGCATTACGATATAACGTATAACGTTATGTAGCATTACGATATAACGTATAACGTTATGTAGCATTACGATATAATGTATAACGTTATATGGTAATGCGTTATAATGTATAACGTTATATGGTAATTACATTATAACGTATAACCGTTACTGCTAGCCATTACGATATAACGTATAATACTTATGTAGCATTACGATATAAAAGTACAACGTTATGTAGCATACGATATAACGTACTAACGTTATGTAGTATTACGATATAACCTATAACGTTATGTAGCATTTCGATATAACGTATAACGTTATGTAGCATTACGATATAACGTATAACGACATGCAGCATTTACGATATAACGTATAACGTTATGTAGCATTACGATATAACGTATAACGTTATGTAACATTACGATATAACGTATAAACGTTATGCAGCATTACGATATAACGTATAACGTTATGTAGCATTACGATATAACGTATTACGTTATGTAACATTACGATATAACGTATAACGTTATGTAGCATTACGACTATAACGTATAACGTCATGTAGCATTACGATATAACGTATAACGTTATATGGTAATACGTTATAACGTATAACGTTATGTAGTATTAAGTTATAGCGTATAACGTTATCTAGCATTACGATATAACGTGTAACGTTATATGGTAATACGTTATAACGTATAACCGATTCTGTAGTATTACGTCTATAACGTATAACGTTATGTAGCATTACGATATAACGTATAACGTTATGTAGCATTACGATCTAACCGTATAACGTTATATGGTAATACGTTCTAAACGTATAACGTTATGCAGCATTACGATATAACGTATAGCGTTATGTAGCATTTCGATATAACGTATAACGCTATGTCGCATTACGATATAACGTATAACGATATGCAGCATTACGATATAACGTATAAACGTTATGTAGCATTACGATATAACGTATAACGTTATGTAACATTACGATATAACGTATAACGTTATGCAGCTTTACGATATAACGTATAGCGTTATGCAGCATTACGATATAACGTATAACGTTATGTAGCATTTCGATATAACGTATAACGCTATGTAGCATACGATATAACGTATAACGATATGCAGCATTACGATATAACGTATAACGTTATGTAGCATTACGATATAACGTTATAACGTTATGTAACATTACGAATATAACGGATAACGTTATGTAGCATTACGATATAACGATATAATGATATGTAGCATTGCGATATAACGTATAAACGTTATGTAGCATTACGATATAACGTATAACGTTATGTAGCATTACGATATAACGTATAACGTTAGGTCAGCATTACGAAATAACGTATAATATTATGTAGCATTACGATAATAACGTATAACGTATGTAGCATTACGATATAATGTATAACGTTATATGGTAATGCGTTACAATGTATAACGTTATTTGGTAATACATTATACGTATAACGTTATGTAGCATTACGATATAAACGTATAACGTTATGTAGCATCTCGATATACGTAAACCGTTATGTAGCATTACGATATAACGTATAACGTTATATGGTAATAACGTTATAACGTATAACGTTATGTAGCATTACGATATAACGTATAACGTTATATGGTAATACGTTATAACGTATAACGTTATGTAGCATTACGATATAACGTATAACGTTATGTAGCATTACGATATAAACGTATAACGTTATGTAGCGTTACGATATAACGTATAATGTTATGTAGCATTACGATATAACGTATAACGTTATGTAGCATTACGATATAACGTATCAACGTTATATGGTAATGCGTTTATAATTGTATAACGTTATATGCTAATACATTATCACGTATAACGTTATGTAGCATTACGATATAACGTATAACGTTATGTAGCATTACGATATAACGTACAACGTTCTGTAGCATTACGATATAACGTATAACGTTATGTAGTATTACGATATAAGTATAACGTTTTGTAGCATTTCGATATAACGTATAACGTTATGTAGCATTACGATATAACGTATAACGTTATATGGTAATACGTACTAACGTATAACGTTATGTAGCATTACGATATAACGTATAACGTTATGTAGCATTACGATATAACGTATACCGTTATGTAGCACTACGATATCACGTATCACCGATCACTGTGGCATTACGATATAACGTATAACGTAATATGGTAATACGTTATAACGTATAACGTTATGTAGCAAACGATATAACGTATAACCGTTATGTAGCATTACGACTATAACGATAACGTTATGTCGCATTACGATAAACGTAACATGTTATGTAGCAGTTACGATATAACCGTATAACGTATGTAGCATTACGACTATACGTATACGTTATGTAGCCCTTACGATATAACGGAAACGTTATGTAGCATTACGACTATAACGTATAATGTTCTGTAGCATTGCGATATAAACGTATAAACGTTATGTAGCATTCGATATAACGTATAACCGTTATGTAGCATTACGATATAACGTATACACGTTATGTCGCATTACGATATAACGTACAACGGTATGTAGCATTACGATATAACGTACAACGTTATGTAGTAATTACGATATAACGTATAACGTTATGTAGCGTTACGATATAACGTATAATGTTATGTAGCAATTACGATATAACGTATAACGTTATGTAGAATACGATATACGTATAACGTTATATGGTAATACGTTATAACGTATACCGTTATGTAGCATTACGATATAACGTATAACGTTATATGGTAATACGTCTATAACGTATAACGTATGTAGCATTACGATATAACGTATAAACGTTATGTAGCATTACGATATAAAGTATAACCGTTCTGTAGCATTACGATATAACGTATAACGTTATGTAGCATTACGATCTAACGTATAAACGTTATGTAGCATTACGATATAACGTATAACGTTATGTAGCCCTACGATATAACGTATAACGTTATGTGGCATTACGATATAACGTATAACGTTATGTAGCATTACGATATAACGTATAACGTTATGCAGCGTTACGATATAACGTATAATGTTATGTAGCATTACGATATAACATATAACGTTATGTAGCATTACGATATAACGTATAACGTTATATGGTAATGCGTTATAATTTATAACGTTATATGCTAATACATTATCACGTATAACGTTATGCAGCGTTACGATATAAACGTATAATGTTATGTAGCATTACGATATAACGTATAACGTTTTGTAGCATTTCGATATAACGTATAACGTTATGTAGCATTACGATATAACGTATAACGTATATGGTAATACGTTATAACGTATAACGTTATGTAGCATTACGATATAACGTATAACGTTATGTAGCATTACGATATAACGTATAACGTTATGTAGCACTACGATATAACGTATAACGTTATGTGGCATTACGACATACCGTATAACGTTATATGGTAATACGTTATAACGTATAACGTTATGTAGCATTACGATATAACGTATAACGTTATGTAGCATTACGATATAACGGATAACGTTATGTAGCATACGATATAACGTATAATGTTATGTAGCATTACGATATAACGTAACGTTATGTAGCATTACGATATAACGTATAACGTTATGTAGCATTACGATATAACGGATAACGTTATGTAGCATTACGATATAACGTATAATGTTATGTCAGCATTGCGATATAACGTATAAACGTTATGTAGCATTACGATATAACGTATAACGTTAATGTAGCATTACGATATAACGTATAACGTTATGTAAGCATTACGATATAACGTACAACGTTATGTAGCATTACGATATAACGTACAACGTTATGTAGTATTACGATATAACGTATAACGTTATGTAGCGATACGATATAACGTATAATGTTATGTAGCATTACGATATAAACGTATAACGTTATGTAGACTTACGATATAACGTATAACGTTATATGGTAATACGTTATAACGTATAACGTTATGTAGCATTACGATATAACGTATAACGTTATATGGTAATACGTTATAACGTATAACGTATGTAGCATTACGATATAACGTCTAACGTTATGTGCATTACGATATACGTTATAACGTTCTGTAGCATTACGATATAACGTATAACGTTATGTAGCATTACGATATAAACGTATAACGTTATGTAGCATTACGATATAACGTATAACGTTATGTAGCACTACGATATACGTATAACCGTTATGTGGCATTACGATATAACGTATAACGTTATATGGTAATACGTTATAACGTATAACGTTATGTAGCATTACGATATAACGTATAACGTTATGTAGCATTACGATATAACGGATCACGTTATGTAGCATTACGATATAACGTATAATGTTATGTAGCATTACGATATAACGTATAACGTTATGTAGCATTACGATATAACGTATACGTTATGCAGCGTTACGATAAACGTATAATGTTATGTAGCACTACGATATAACATATAACGTCTATGTAGCATTACGATATAACGTATAACGTTATATGGTAATGCGTTATAATTTATAACGTAATATGCTACTACATTATCACGTATAACGTTATGTAGCATTACGATATAACGTATAACGTTATGTAGCATTACGATATACGCACACACGTTGTGTAGCATTACGCTATAACGTATAACGTTATGTAGTATTACGATATAACGTATAACGTTATGTAGCATTTTCGATATAACGTATAACGTTATGTAAGCATTACGATATAACGTATAACGTTATGTAGCATTACGATATAACGTATAACGTTATATGGTAATACGTTATGACGTATAAGTTATATGGTAATACGTTATAACGTATAACGTTATGTAGCAATACGATATAACGTATAACGTTATATGGTAATACGTTATAACGTATAACGTTATGTAGCATTACGATATAACGTATAACGTTATGTAGCATTACGGTATAACGGATAACGTTATGTAGCATTACGATATAACGTATAATGTTATGTAGCATTACGATATAACGTATAACGTTATGTAGCATTACGATATAACGTATAACGTCATGTAGCATTACGATATAACGGATACCGTTATGTAGCATTACGATATAACGTATAATGTTATGTAGCATTGCGATATAACGTATAAAGTTGTGTAGCATTACGATAAACGTATAACGTTATGTAGCATTACGATATAACGTATAACGTTATGTAGCATTACGAAAATATCGTATAATGTTATGTAGCATTACCGATATAACGTATAACGTTATGTAGCATTACGATATAATGTATAACGTTATATGGTAATGCGTTATAATGTATAACGTTATATGGTAATACATTAAAACGTATAACGTTATGTAGCATTACGATATAACGTACTAACGTTATGTAGCATCTCGATATAACGTATAACGTTATGTAGCATTACGATATAACGTATAACGTTATATGGTAATACGTTATACGTATAACGTTATGTCGCATTACGATATAACGATAACGTTATATGGTAATACGTTATAACGTATAACGTTATGTAGCATTATGATATAACGTATAACGTTATTGTAGCAATACGATATAACGGTATAAGGTTATGTGGCGTTACGATATAACGTATAATGTTATGTAGCATTACGATACAACGTATAACGTTATGTAGCATTACGATATAACGTAATAACGTTATATGGTAATGCGTTATAATGTATAACGTTATATGCTAATACATTATCACGTATAACGTTATGTAGCATTACGATATAACGTATAACGTTATGTAGCATTACGATATCACGTACAACGTTATGTCGCATTACGAATATAACGTGTAACGTTATGTAGTATTACGATATAACGTATAACGTTATGTAGCATTTCGATATAACGTATAACGTTATGTAGCCATTACGATATAACGTATAACGTTATCTGGTAATAACGTTATAACGTATAACGTTATGTAGCATTACGATATAACGGTATAACGTTAAGTAGCAACGATATAACGTATACGTTATGTAGCACTACGATATAAGTATAACCGTAATGTACGCATTACTATATAACGTATAACGTTATGTAGCATTACGATATAACGGATAACGTTATGTAGCATTACGATATATCGTATAATGTTATGTAGCATTGCGATATAACGTATAACGTTATGTAGCATTACGATATAACGTATAACCCGTTATGTAGCATTACGATATAACGTATAACGTTATGTAGCATTACGAACTAACGTATAATGTTATGTAGCATTACGATATAACGTATAACGTTATGTAGCATTACGATATAATGTATAAACGTTATTATGGTAATGCGTTATAATGTATAACGTTATATGGTAATACATTATAACGTTATAACGTTATGTAGCATTACGATATACGTATAACGTTAGTGTAGCATTACGATATAACGTATAACGTTATATGGTAATGCGTTATAATGTATAACGTTATGTGCTAATACATTATCACGTATAACGTTATGTCGCATTACGATATAACGGATAACGTTATGTAGCATTACGATACATCGTATAATGTTATGTAGCATTGCGATATAACGTATAACGTTATGTAGCATTACGATAAACGTATAAACGTTATGTAGCATTACGATATAACGTATAACGTTATGTAGCATTACGATATAACGTATAACGTTATATGGTAATACTTTATAACGATAACGTAATGTAGCATTACCGATATAATGTATAACGTTATATGGTAATACGTTATAACGTATAACGTTATGTAGCATTACGATATAACGTATAACGTTATGTAGCATTACGATATAAACGTATAACGTTATGTAGCGTTACGATATAACGTATAATGTTATGTAGCATTACGATATAACGTATAACGTTATGTAGCATTACGATATAACGTATAACGTTATCTGGTAATGCGTTATAATGTATAACGTTATGTGCTAATACATTATCCACGTATAACGTTATTGTAGCATTACGATATAACGTATAACGTTATATGGTAATGCGTTATAATGTATAACGTTATATGCTAATACATTACTCACGTATAACGTTATGTAGCATTACGATATAACGTATAACGTTATGTAGCATTACGATATAACGTACAACGTTATGTAGCATTACGATATAACGTGTAACGTTATGTAGTATTACGATATAACGTATAACGTTATGTAGCATTTCGATATAACGTATAACGTTATGTAGCATTACGATATAACGTATAACGTTATACTCGTAATACGTTATAACGTATAACGTTATGTAGCATTACGATATAACGTATAACGTTATGTAGCATTACGATATAACCGTATAACGTTATGTAGCATTACGAAACTATCGTATAATGTTATGTAGCATTACGATATAACGTATAACGTTATGTAGCATTACGATATAACGTATAATGATATGTATCATTGCGATATAACGTATAAAGTTATGTAGCATTACGATATAACGTATAACGTTATGTAGCATTACGATATAACGTATAACGTTATGTAGCATTACGAAAATCGTATAATGTTATGTAGCATTACGATATAACGTATAACGTTATGTAGCATTACGATATAATGTATAACGTTATATGGTAATGCGTTATAATGTATACGTATATGGTAATACATTATAACGTATAACGTTATGTAGCATTACGATATAACGTATAACGTTATGTAGCATCTCGATATAACGTATAACGTTATGTAGCATTACGATTTAACGTATAACGTTATATGGTAATACGTTATAACGTATAACGTTATGTAGCATTACGATATAACGTATAACGTTATATGGTAATACGTTATAACGTATAACGTTATGTAGCATTACGATATAACGTATAACGTTATGTAGCATTACGATATAACGTATAAGGTTATGTAGCGTTACGATATAACGTATAATGTTATGTAGCATTACGATACAACGTATAACGTTATGTAGCATTACGATATAACGTATAACGTTATATGGTAATGCGCTTATACTGTATAACGTTATATGCTAATACATTATCACGTATAACGTTATGTAGCATTACGATATAACGTATAAACGTTATGTAGCATTACGATATACGTACAACGTTATGTAGCATTACGATATAACGTGTAACGTTATGTAGTATTACGATATAACGTATAACGTTATGTAGCATTTCGATATAACGTATAACGTTATGTAGCATTACGATATAACGTATAACGTTATATGGTAATGCGTTATAATGTATAACGTTATATGCTAATACATTATCACGTATAACGTTATGTAGCATTACGATATAACGTATAACGTTATGTAGCATTACGATATAACGTATAAGGTTATGTAGCGTTACGATATAACGTATAATGTTATGTAGCATTACGATACAACGTATAACGTTATGTAGCATTACGATATAACGTATAACGTTATATGGTAATGCGTTATAATGTATAACGTTATATGCTAATACATTATCACGTATAACGTATGTAGCATTACGATATAACGTATAACGTTATGTAGCATTACGATATAACGTACAACGTTAAGTAGCATTACGATATAACGTGTAACGTTATGTAGTATTACGATATAACGTATAACGTTATGTAGCATTTCGATATAACGTATAACGTTATGTAGCATTACGATATAACGTATAACGTTATATGGTAATACGTTATAATGTATAACGTTATATGGTAATACATTATAACGTATAACGTTATGTAGCATTACGATATAACGTATAACGTTATGTAGCATTACGATATAACGTATAACGTTATGTAGCATTACGAAATAACGTATAATGTTATGTAGCATTACGATATAACGTATAACGTTATGTAGCATTACGATATAATGTATAACGTTATATGGTAATGCGTTATAATGTATAACGTTATATGGTAATACATTATAACGTATAACGTTATGTAGCATTACGATATAAACGTATAACGTTATGTAGCATCTCGATATAACGTATAACGTTATGTCGCATTACGATATAACGTATAACGTTATATGGTAATACTTTATAACGTATAACGTTATGTAGCATTACGAAATAACGTATAATGTTATGTAGCATTACGATATAACGTATAACGTTATGTAGCATTACGATATAATGTATAACGTTAATGGTAATGCGTTATAATGTATAACGTTATATGGTAAATACATATAACGTTATACATTATAACGCAGTACCATATAACGTGTATACATTATATCGTAATGCTACATAACGTTATACGTTATATCGTAATGCTACATAACATTATACGTTATTTCGTAATGCTACATAACGTTATACGTTATAAAAGTATTACCCATATAACGTTATACGTTATATCGTAATGCTACATAACGTTATACGTTATATCGAGATGCTACATAACGTTATACGTTATATCGTAATGCTACATAACGTTATACGTTATAATGTATTACCATATAACGTTATACATTATAACGCATTACCATATAACGTTATACATTATATCGTAATGCTACATAACGTTATACGTTATATCGTAATGCTACATAACATTATACGTTATTTCGTAATGCTACATAACGTTATACGTTATATCGTAATGCTTACATAACGTTATACGTTATATCGTAATGCTACATAACGTTATACGTTATAATGTATTACCATATAACGTTATACATTATAAACGTATTACCATATAACGTTATACGTTATATCGTAATGCTACATAACGTATACGTTATATCGAAATGCTACATAACGTTATACGTTATATCGTAATACTACATAACGTTACACGTTATATCGTAATGCTACATAACGTTGTACGTTATATCGTAATGCTACATAACGTTATACGTTATATCGTAATGCTACATAACGTTATACGTGATAATGTATTAGCATATAACGTTATACATTATAACGCATTACCATATAACGTTATACGTTATATCGTAATGCTACATAACGTTATACGTTGTATCGTAATGCTACATACATTATACGTTATATCGTAACGCTACATAACCTTATACGTTATATCGTAATGCTACATAACGTTATACGTTATATCGTAATGCTACATAACGTTATACGTGATAATGTATTAGCATATAACGTTATACATTATAACGCATTACCATATAACGTTATACGTTATATCGTAATGCTACATAACGTTATACGTTATATCGAAATGCTACATAACGTTATACGTTATATCGTAATACTACATAACGTTACACGTTATATCGTAATGCTACATAACGTTGTACGTTATATCGTAATGCTACATAACGTTATACGTTATATCGTAATGCTACATAACGTTATACGTGATAATGTATTAGCATATAACGTATACATTATAACGCATTACCATATAACGTTATACGTTATATCGTAATGCTACATAACGTTATACGTTGTATCGTAATGCTACATAACATTATACGTTATATCGTAACGCTACATAACCTTATACGTTATATCGTAATGCTACATAACGTTATACGTTATATCGTAATGCTACATAACGTTATACGTTATAACGTATTACCATATAACGTTATACGTTATATCGTAATGCTACATAACGTTATACGTTTATAACGTATTACCATATAACGTTATACGTTAAATCGTAATGCTACATAACGTTATACGTTATATCGAGATGCTACATAACGTTATACGTTATATCGTAAAGCTACATAACGTTATACGTTATAATGTATTACCATATAACGTTATACATTATAACGCATTACCATATAACGTTATACATTATATCGTAATGCTACATAACGTTATACGTTATATCGTAATGCTACATAACATTATACGATATTTCGTAAATGCTACATAACGTTATACGTTATATCGTAATGCTACATAACGTTATACGTTATATCGTAATGCTACATAACTTTATACGTTATATCGCAATGATACATAACATTATACGTTATATCGTAATGCTACATAACGTTATACGTTATATCGTAATGCTACATAACATTATACGATATTTCGTAATGCTACATAACGTTATACGTTATATCGTACTGCTACATAACGTTATACGTTATATCGTAATGCTACATAACGTTATACGTTATAACGTATTACGATATAACGTTATACGTTATATCGTAATGCTACATAACGTTATACGTTATATCGAAATGCTACATAACGTTATACGTTATATCGTAATACTACATAACGTTACACGTTATATCGTAATGCTACATAACGTTGTACGTTATATCGTAATGCTACATAACGTTATACGTTATATCGTAATGCTACATAACGTTATACGTGATAATGTATTAGCATATAACGTTATACATTATAACGCATTACCATATAACGTTATACGTTATATCGTAATGCTACATAACGTTATACGTGATAATGTATTAGCACATAACGTTATACATTATAACGCATTACCATATAACGTTATACGTATATCGTAATGCTACATAAACGTTATACGTTATATCGTAATGCTACATAACATTATACGTTATATCGTAACGCTACATAAACGTTATACGTTATATCGTAATGCTACATAACGTTATACGTTATATCGTAATGCTACATAACGTTATACGTTATAACGTATTACCCATTAAACGTTATACCTTTATATCGTAATGCTACATAACGTTATACGTTATAAAGTATTACCATATAACGTTATACGTTATATCGTAATGCTACATAACGTTATACGTTATATCGTAATGCTACATAACGTTATACGTTATATCGTAATGCTACATAACGTTATACGTTATATCGCAATGCTACATAACATTATACGATATATCGTAATGCTACATAACGTTATCCGTTATATCGTAATGCTACATAACGTTATACGTGATAATGTATTAGCACATAACGTTATACATTATAACGCATTACCATATAACGTTATACGTTATATCGTAATGCTACATAACGTTATACGTTATATCGTAATGCTACATAACGTTATACGTTATAATGTATTACCATATAACGTTATACATTATAACGCATTACCATATAACGTTATACATTATATCGTAATGCTACATAACGTTATACGTTATATCGTAATGCTACATAACATTATACGTTATTTCGTAATGCTACATAACGTTATACGTTATATCGTAATGCTACATAACGTTATACGTTATATCGTAATGCTACATAACGTTATACGTTATATCGCAATGCTACATAACATTATACGATATATCGTAATGCTACATAACGTTATCCGTTATATCGTAATGCTACATAACGTTATACGTTATATAGTAATGCTACATAACGTTATACGTTATATCGTAGTGCTACATAACGTTATACGTTATATCGTAATGCTACATAACGTTATACGTTATATCGTAATGCTACATAACGTTATACGTTATAACGTATTACCATATAACGTTATACGTTATATCGTAATGCTACATAACGTTATACGTTATATCGAAATGCTACATAACGTTATACGTTATATCGTAATACTACATAACGTTACACGTTATATCGTAATGCTACATAACGTTGTACGTTATATCGTAATGCTACATAACGTTATACGTTATATCGTAATGCTACATAACGTTATACGTGATAATGTATTAGCATATAACGTTATACATTATAACGCATTACCATATAACGTTATACGTTATATCGTAATGCTACATAACGTTATACGTTGTATCGTAATGCTACATAACATTATACGTTATATCGTAACGCCACATAACCTTATACGTTATATCGTAATGCTACATAACGTTATACGTTATATCATAATGCTACATAACGTTATACGTTATAACGTATTACCATATAACGTTATACGTTATATCGTAATGCTACATAACGTTATACGTTATAACGTATTACCATATAACGTTATACGTTATATCGTAATGCTACATAACGTTATACGTTATATCGAGATGCTACATAACGTTATACGTTATATCGTAATGCTACATAACGTTATACGTTATAATGTATTACCATATAACGTTATACATTATAACGCATTACCATATAACGTTATACATTATATCGTAATGCTACATAACGTTATACGTTATATCGTAATGCTACATAACATTATACGATATTTCGTAATGCTACATAACGTTATACGTTATATCGTAATGCTACATAACGTTATACGTTATATCGTAATGCTACACAACTTTATACGTTATATCGCAATGCTACATAACATTATACGTTATATCGTAATGCTACATAACGTTATCCGTTATATCGTAATGCTACATGACGTTATACGTTATATCGTAATGCTACATAACGTTATACGTTATATCGTAATGCTACATAACATTATACGTTATATCGTAATGCTACATAACGTTATCCGTTATACCGTAATGCTACATAACGTTATACGTTATATCGTAATGCTACATAACGTTATACGTTATAACGTATTACCATATAACGTTATACGTTATATCGTAATGCTACATAACGTTATACGTTATAACGTATTACCATATAACTTTATACGTCATAACGTATTACCATATAACGTTATACGTTATATCGTAATGCTACATAACGTTATACGTTATATCGTAATGCTACATAACGTTATACGTTATATCGAAATGCTACATAACGTTATACGTTATATCGTAATACTACATAACGTTATACGTTATATCGTAATGCTACACAACGTTGTGCGTTATATCGTAATGCTACATAACGTTATACGTTATATCGTAATGCTACATAACGTTATACGTGATAATGTATTAGCATATAACGTTATAAATTATAACGCATTACCATATAACGTTATACGTTATATCGTAATGCTACATAACGTTATATGTTATATCGTAATGCTACATAACATTATACGTTATATCGTAACGCTGCATAACGTTATACGTTATATCGTAATGCTACATAACGTTATACGTTATATCGTAATGCTACATAACATTATACGTTATATCGTAATGCTACATAACGTTATCCGTTATATCGTAATGCTACATAACGTTATACGTTATATCGTAATGCTACATAACGTTATACGTTATAACGTATTACCATATAACGTTATACGTTATATCGTAATGCCACATAACGTTATACGTTATATCGTAGTGCTACATAACGTTATACGTTATATCGTAATGCTACATAACGTTATACGTTATATCGTAATGCTACATAACGTTATACGTTATATCGTAATGCTACAGAACGTTATACGTTATATCGTAATGCTACATAACGTTATACGTTATATCGTAATGCTACATAACGTTATACGTTATAACGTATTACCATATAACGTTATACGTTATATCGTAATGCTACATAACGTTATACGTTATAACGTATTACCATATAACGTTATACGTTATATCGTAATTCTACATAACGTTATACGTTATATCGTAATGCTACATAACATTATACGTTATATCGTAACGCTACATAACGTTATACGTTATATCGTAATACTACATAACGTTGTACGTTATATCGTAATGCTACATAACGTTGTACGTTATATCGTAATGCTACATAACGTTATACGTTATATCGTAATGCTACATAACGTTATACGTTATATCGTAATGCTACATAACGTTATACGTTATATCGCAATGCTACATAACATTATACGTTATATCGTAATGCTACATAACGTTATCCGTTATATCGTAATGCTACATAACGTTATACGTTATATCGTAATGCTACATAACGTTATACGTTATATCGTAATGCTACATAACATTATACGTTATATCGTAATGCTACATAACGTTATCCGTTATATCGTAATGCTACATAACGTTATACGTTATATCGTAATGCTACATAACGTTATACGTTATAACGTATTACCATATAACGTTATACGTTATGTCGTAATGCCACATAACGTTATACGTTATATCGTAGTGCTACATAACGTTATACGTTATATCGTAATGCTACATAACGTTATACGTTATATCGTAATGCTACATAACGTTATACGTTATAACGTATTACCATATAACGTTATACGTTATATCGTAATGCTACATAACGTTATACGTTATATCGAAATGCTACAAAACGTTATACGTTATATCGTAATGCTACATAACATTATACGTTATATCGTAACGCTGCATAACGTTATACGTGATAATGTATTAGCATATAACGTTATAAATTATAACGCATTACCATATAACGTTATACGTTATATCGTAATGCTACATAACGTTATATGTTATATCGTAATGCTACATAACATTATACGTTATATCGTAACGCTGCATAACGTTATACGTTATATCGTAATGCTACATAACGTTATACGTTATATCGTAATGCCACATAACGTTATACGTTATATCGTAGTGCTACATAACGTTATACGTTATATCGTAATGCTACATAACGTTATACGTTATATCGTAATGCTACATAACGTTATACGTTATATCGTAATGCTACAGAACGTTATACGTTATATCGTAATGCTACATAACGTTATACGTTATATCGTAATGCTACATAACGTTATACGTTATAACGTATTACCATATAACGTTATACGTTATATCGTAATGCTACATAACGTTATACGTTATAACGTATTACCATATAACGTTATACGTTATATCGTAATTCTACATAACGTTATACGTTATATCGTAATGCTACATAACATTATACGTTATATCGTAACGCTACATAACGTTATACGTTATATCGTAATACTACATAACGTTGTACGTTATATCGTAATGCTACATAACGTTGTACGTTATATCGTAATGCTACATAACGTTATACGTTATATCGTAATGCTACATAACGTTATACGTTATATCGTAATGCTACATAACGTTATACGTTATATCGCAATGCTACATAACATTATACGTTATATCGTAATGCTACATAACGTTATCCGTTATATCGTAATGCTACATAACGTTATACGTTATATCGTAATGCTACATAACGTTATACGTTATATCGTAATGCTACATAACATTATACGTTATATCGTAATGCTACATAACGTTATCCGTTATATCGTAATGCTACATAACGTTATACGTTATATCGTAATGCTACATAACGTTATACGTTATAACGTATTACCATATAACGTTATACGTTATATCGTAATGCCACATAACGTTATACGTTATATCGTAGTGCTACATAACGTTATACGTTATATCGTAATGCTACATAACGTTATACGTTATATCGTAATGCTACATAACGTTATACGTTATAACGTATTACCATATAACGTTATACGTTATATCGTAATGCTACATAACGTTATACGTTATATCGAAATGCTACAAAACGTTATACGTTATATCGTAATACTACATAACGTTATACGTTATATCGTAATGCTACATAACGTTGTACGTTATATCGTAATGCTACATAACGTTATACGTTATATCGTAATGCTACATAACGTTATACGTGATAATGTATTAGCATATAACGTTATAAATTATAACGCATTACCATATAACGTTATACGTTATATCGTAATGCTACATAACGTTATACGTTATATCGTAATGCTACATAACATTATACGTTATATCGTAACGCTACATAACGTTATACGTTATATCGTAATGCTACATAACGTTATACGTTATATCGTAATGCTACATAACGTTATACGTTATAACGTATTACCATATAACGTTATACGTTATATCGTAATGCTACATAACGTTATACGTTATAACGTATTACCATATAACGTTATACGTTATATCGTAATGCTACATAACGTTATACGTTATATCGAGATGCTACATAACGTTATACGTTATATCGTAATGCTACATAACGTTATACGTTATAATGTATTACCAAATAACGTTATACATTGTAACGCATTACCATATAACGTTATACATTATATCGTAATGCTACATAACGTTATACGTTATATCGTAATGCTACATAATATTATACGTTATTTCGTAATGCTACCTAACGTTATACGTTATATCGTAATGCTACATAACGTTATACGTTATATCGTAATGCTACATAACGTTATACGTTATATCGCAATGCTACATATCATTATACGTTATATCGTAATGCTACATAACGTTATCCGTTATATCGTAATGTTACATAACGTTATACGTTATATCGTAATGCTACATAACGTTATACGTTATATCGTAATGCTGCATATCGTTATACGTTATATCGTAATGCTACATAGCGTTATACGTTATATCGAAATGCTACATAACGTTATACGTTATATCGTAATGCTGCATAACGCTATACGTTATATCGTAAAGCTGCATAACGTTATACGTTATATCGTAATGTTACATAACGTTATACGTTATATCGTAATGCTACATAACGTTATACGTTATATCGTAATGCTGCATATCGTTATACGTTATATCGTAATGCTACATAGCGTTATACGTTATATCGAAATGCTACATAACGCTATACGTTATATCGTAATGCTGCATAACGTTATACGTTATAACGTATTACCATATAACGTTATACGTTATATCGTAATGCTACATAACGTTATACGTTATATCGTAATGCTACATAACGTTATACGTTATAACGTAATACTACATAACGTTATACGTTATAACGTATTACCATATAACGTTACACGTTATATCGTAATGCTAGATAACGTTATACGCTATAACTTAATACTACATAACGTTATACGTTATAACGTATTACCATATAACGTTATACGTTATATCGTAATGCTACATGACGTTATACGTTATATCGTAATGCTACATAACGTTATACGTTATATCGTAATGTTACATAACGTAATACGTTATATCGTAATGCTACATAACGTTATACGTTATATCGTAATGCTGCATAACGTTATACGTTATATCGTAATGTTACATAACGTTATACGTTATATCGTAATGCTACATAACGTTATACGTTATATCGTAATGCTGCATGTCGTTATACGTTATATCGTAATGCTACATAACGTTATACGTTATATCGAAATGCTACATAACGTTATATGTTATATCGTAATACTACATAACGTTATACGTTATATCGTAATGCTACATAACGTTGTACGTTATATCGTAATGCTACATAAGTTTATACGTTATATCGTAATGCTACATAACGTTATACGTTATAATGTATTACCATATAACGTTATACATTATAACGCATTACCATATAACGTTATACATTATATCGTAATGCTACATAACGTTATACGTTATATCGTAATGCTACATAACGTTATACGTTATATCGTAATGCTACATAACGTTATACGTTATAACGTATTACCATATAACGTTATACGTTATATCGTAATGCTACATAACGTTATACGTTATATCGAAATGCTACATAACGTCATACGTTATATCGTAATACTACATAACGTTATACGTTATATCGTAATGCTACATAACGTTGTACGTTATATCGTAATGCTACATAACGTTATACGTTATATCGTAATGCTACATAACGTTATACGTTATAATGTATTAGCATATAACGTTATACATTATAACGCATTACCATATAACGTTATACGTTATATCGTAATGCTACATAACGTTATACGTTATATCGTAATGCTACATAACATTATACGTTATATCGTAACGCTACATAACGTTATACGTTATATCGTAATGCTACATAACGTTATACGTTATATCGTAATGCTACATAACGTTATAAGTTATAACGTATTATCATATAACGTTATACGTTATATCGTAATGCTACATAACGTTATACGTTATAACGTATTAACATATAACGTTATACGTTATATCATAATGCTACATAACGTTATACGTTATATCGAGATGCTACATAACGTTATACGTTATATCGTAATGCTACATAACGTTATACGTTATAATGTATTACGATATAACGTTATACATTATAACGCATTACCATATAACGTTATACATTATATCGTAATGCTACATAACGTTATACGTTATATCGTAATGCTACATAACATTATACGTTATTTCGTAATGCTACATAACGTTATACGTTATATCGTAATGCTACATAACGTTATACGTTATATCGTAATGCTACATAACGTTATACGTTATAACGTATTACCATATAACGTTATACGTTATATCGTAATGCTACATAACGTTATACGTTATATCGAGATGCTACATAACGTTATACGTTATATCGTAATGCTACATAACGTTATACGTTATAATGTATTACCATATAACGTTATACATTATAACGCATTACCATATAACGTTATACATTATATCGTAATGCTACATAACGTTATACGTTATAACTTAATACTACATAACGTTATACGTTATAACGTATTACCATATAACGTTATACGTTATATCGTAATGCTACATAATGTTATACGTTATAACTTAATACTACATAACGTTATACGTTATAACGTATTACCATATAATGTTATACGTTATATCGTAATGCTACATAACGTTATACGTTATAACGTATTACCATATAACGTTATACGTTATATCGTAATGCTACATAACGTTACACGTTATATCGTAATGCTACATAACATTATACGTTATATCGTAATGCTACATAACGTTATACGTTATATCGTAATGCTACATAACGTTATACGTTATATCGTAATGCTACATAACGTTATCCGTTATATAGTAATGCTACATAACGTTATACGTTATATCGTAATGCTACATAACGTTATACCTTATAACGTATTACCATATAACGTTATACGTTATATCGTAATGCTACATAACGTTATACGTTATATTGTAGTGCTACATAACGTTATACGTTATATCGTAATGCTACATAACGTTATACGTTATAGCGTAATGCTACATAACGTTATACGTTATAACGTATTACCATATAACGTTATACGTTATATATAATGCTACATAACGTTATACGTTATATCGCAATGCTACATAACGTTATACGTTATATCGTAATGTTACATAACGTTAAACTTTATATCGTAATGCTACATAACGTTATACGTTATATCGTAATGCTGCATATCGTTATACGTTATATCGTAATGCTACATAACGTTATACGTTATAACGTATTACCATATATCGTTATACGTTATATCGTAATGCTACATAACGTTGTACGTTATATCGTAATGCTACATAACGTTATACGTTATATCGTAATGCTACATAACGTTATACGTTATAATGTATTAGCATATAACGTTATACATTATAACGCATTACCATATAACGTGATACGTTATATCGTAATGCTACATAACGTTGTACGTTATATCGTAATGCTACATAACATTATACGTTATATCGTAACGCTACATAACGTTATACGTTATATCGTAATGCTACATAACGTTATTCGTTATATCGTAATGCTACATAACGTTATACGTTATATCGTAATACTACATAACGTTATACGTTATATCGTAATGCTACATAACGTTGTACGTTATATCGTAATGCTACATAACGTTATACGTTATATCGTAATGCTACATAACGTTATACGTTATATCGTAATGCTACATAACGTTATACGTTATATCGTAATGCTACATAACGTTATACGTTATAACGTATTACCATATAACGTTATACGTTATATCGTAATGCTACATAACGTTATACGTTATAACGTATTACCATATAACGTTATACGTTATATCGTAATGCTACATAACGTTATACGTTATATCGAGATGCTACATAACGTTATACGTTATATCGTAATGCTACATAACGTTATACGTTATAATGTATTACCATATAACGTTATACATTATAACGCATTACCATATAACGTTATACATTATATCGTAATGCTACATAACGTTATACGTTATATCGTAATGCTACATAACATTATACGTTATTTCGTAATGCTACATAGCGTTATACGTTATATCGTAATGCTACATAACGTTATACGTTATAACGTAATACTACATAACGTTATACGTTATAACGTATTACCATATAACGTTACACGTTATATCGTAATGCTACATAACGTTATACGTTATAACTTAATACTACATAACGTTATACGTTATAACGTATTACCATATAACGTTATACGTTATATCGTAATGCTACATAACGTTATACGTTATATCGTAATGCTACATAACGTTATACGTTACATCGTAATGCTACATAACGTTATACGTTATATCGTAATGTTACATAACGTTATACGTCATATCGTAATGCTACATAACGTTATATGTTATATCGTAATGCTACATAACGTTATACGTTATATCGTAATGCTGCATAACGTTATACGTTATAACATATTACCATATAACGTTATACGTTATATCGTAATGCTGCATAACGTTATACGTTATATCGTAATGCTACATAACGTTATACGTTATAACGTAATACTACATAACGTTATACGTTATAACGTATTACCATATAACGTCACACGTTATATCGTAATGCTAGATAACGTTATACGTTACAACTTAATACTACATAACGTTATACGTTATAACGTATTACCATATAACGTTATACGTTATATCGTAATGCTACATAACGTTATACGTTATATCGTAATGCTACATAACGTTATACGTTATATCGTAATGTTACATAATGTTATACGTTATATCGTAATGCTACATAACGTTATACGTTATATCGTAATGCTGCATATCGTTATACGTTATATCGTAATGCTACATAACGTTATACGTTATAACGTATTACCATATAACGTTATACGTTATATCGTAATGCTACATAACGTTATACGTTATACCGTAATGCTACATAACGTTATACGTTATATCGTAATGTTACATAACGTTATACGTTATATCGTAATGCTACATAACGTTATACGTTATATCGTAATGCTGCATATCGTTATACGTTATATCGTAATGCTACATAACGTTATACGTTATAACGTATTACCATATAACGTTATACGTTATATCGTAATGCTACATAACGTTATACGTTATATCGTAATGCTACATAACGTTATACGTTATAACGTAATACTACATAACGTTATACGTTATAACGTATTACCATATAACGTTACACGTTATATCGTAATGCTACATAACGTTATACGTTATAACTTAATACTACATAACGTTATACGTTATAACGTATTACCATATAACGTTATACGTTATATCGTAATGCTACATAACGTTATACCTTATATCGTAATGCTACATAACGTTATACGTTACAACGTAATGCTACATAACGTTATACGTTATAACGTATTACCATATAACGTTATACGTTATATCTTAATGCTACATAACGTTATACGATATATCGTAATGCTACATAACGTTATACGTTATAACGTCTTGCCATATGACGTTATACGTTATATCGTAATGCTACATAACGTTATACGTTATATCGTAATGCTACATAACGTTATACGATATATCGTAATGCTACATAACGTTATACGTTATATCGTAATGCTACATAACGTTATACGTTATATCGTAATGCTACATAACGTTATACGTTATAACGTATTACCATATAACGTTACACGTTATATCGTAATGCTACATAACGTTATACGTTATAACTTAATACTACATACCGTTATACGTTATAACGTATTACCATATAACGTTATACGTTATATCGTAATGCTACATAACGTTATACGTTATATCGTAATGCTACATAACGTTATACGTTATATCGTAATGCTACATAACGTTATACGTTACAACGTAATGCTACATAACGTTATACGTTATAACGTATTACCATATAACGTTATACGTTATATCGTAATGCTACATAACGTTATACGATATATCGTAATGCTACATAACGTTATACGTTATATCGTAATGCTACATAACGTTATACGTAATATCGTAATGCTACATAACGTTATACGTTATAACGTATTACCATATAATGTTATACGTTATATCGTAATGCTACATAACGTTATACGTTATATCGAAATGCAACATAACGTTATACGTTATATCGTAATACTACATAACATTATACGGTATATCGTAATGCTACATAACGTTATATGTTATATCGTAATGCTACATAACGTTATACGTTAAATCGTAATGCTGCATACCGTTATACGTTATATCGTAATGCTACATAAAGTTATACGTTATAACGTATTACCATATAACGTTACACGTTATATCGTAATGCTACATAACGTTATACGTTATAACTTAATACTACATAACGTTATACGTTATAACGTATTACCATATAACGTTATACGTTATATCGTAATGCTACATAACGTTATACGTTATATCGTAATGCTACATAACGTTATACGTTATATCGTAATGTTACATAACGTTATACGTTATATCGTAATGCTACATAACGTTATACGTTATATCGTAATGCTGCATATCCTTATACGTTATATCGTAATGCTACATAACGTTATACGTTATAACGTATTACCATATAACGTTATGCGTTATATCGTAATGCTACATAACGTTATACGTTATATCGTAATGCTACATAACGTTATACGTTATAACGTAATTCTACATAACGTTATACGCTATAACGTATTACCATATAACGTTACACGTTATATCGTAATGCTACATAACGTTATACGTTATAACTTAATACTACATAACGTTATACGTTATAACGTATTACCATATAACGTTATACGTTATGTCGTAATGCTACATAACGTTATACGTTATATCGTAATGCTACATAACGTTATACGTTACAACGTAATGCTACATAACGTTATACGTTATAACGTATTACCATATAACGTTATACGTTATATCTTAATGCTACATAACGTTATACGATATATCGTAATGCTACATAACGTTATACGTTATAACGTCTTGCCATATGACGTTATACGTTATATCGTAATGCTACATAACGTTATACGTTATATCGAAATGCTACATAACGTTATACGTTATAACGTATTACCATATAACGTTATGCGTTATATCGTAATGCTACATAACGTTATATGTTATATTGTAATGCTACATAACGTTATACGTTATATCGTAATGCTGCATAACGTTATACGTTATAACGAATTACCATATAACGTTATACGTTACATCGTAATGCTACATAACGTTATACGTTACATCGTATTACCATATAACGTTATACGTTATATCGTAATGCTACATAACGTTTTACGTTATATCGTAATGCTACATAACGTTATACGTTACAACGTAATGCTACATAACGTTATACGTTATAACGTATTACCATATAACGTTATACGTTATATCTTAATGCTACATAACGTTATACGATATATCGTAATGCTACATAACGTTATACGTTATAACGTCTTGCCATATGACGTTATACGTTATATCGTAATGCTACATAACGTTATACGTTATATCGTAATGCTACATAACGTTATACGTTACAACGTAATGCTACATAACGTTATACGTTATAACGTATTACCATATAACGTTATACGTTATATCGTAATGCTACATAACGTTATACGATATATCGTAATGCTACATAACGTTATACGTTATATCGTAATGCTACATAACGTTATACGTTATATCGTAATGCTACATAACGTTATACGTTATAACGTATTACCATATAATGTTATACGTTATATCGTAATGCTACATAACGTTATACGTTATATCGAAATGCAACATAACGTTATACGTTATATCGTAATACTACATAACATTATACGGTATATCGTAATGCTACATAACGTTATATGTTATATCGTAATGCTACATAACGTTATACGTTAAATCGTAATGCTGCATACCGTTATACGTTATATCGTAATGCTACATAAAGTTATACGTTATAACGTATTACAATATAACGTTACACGTTATATCGTAATGCTACATAACGTTATACGTTATAACTTAATACTACATAACGTTGTACGTTATAACGTATTACCATATAACGTTATACGTTATATCGTAATGCTACATAACGTTATACGTTATATCGTAATGCTACATAACGTTATACGTTATATCGTAATGTTACATAACGTTATACGTTATATCGTAATGCTACATAACGTTATACGTTATATCGTAATGCTGCATATCCTTATACGTTATATCGTAATGCTACATAACGTTATACGTTATAACGTATTACCATATAACGTTATGCGTTATATCGTAATGCTACATAACGTTATACGTTATATCGTAATGCTACATAACGTTATATGTTATAACGTAATACTACATAACGTTATACGCTATAACGTATTACCATATAACGTTACACGTTATATCGTAATGCTACATAACGTTATACGTTATAACTTAATACTACATAACGTTATACGTTATAACGTATTACCATATAACGTTATACGTTATAACGTATTACCATATAACGTTATACGTTATATCGTAATGCTACATAACGTTATACGTTACAACGTAATGCTACATAACGTTATACGTTATAACGTATTACCATATAACGTTATACGTTATATCTTAATGCTACATAACGTTATACGATATATCGTAATGCTACATAACGTTATACGTTATAACGTCTTGCCATATGACGTTATACGTTATATCGTAATGCTACATAACGTTATACGTTATATCGAAATGCTACATAACGTTATACGTTATAACGTATTACCATATAACGTTATGCGTTATATCGTAATGCTACATAACGTTATATGTTATATCGTAATGCTACATAACGTTATACGTTATATCGTAATGCTGCATAACGTTATACGTTATAACGAATTACCATATAACGTTATACGTTACATCGTAATGCTACATAACGTTATACGTTATATCGTATTACCATATAACGTTATACGTTATATCGTAATGCTACATAACGTTTTACGTTATATCGTAATGCTACATAACGTTATACGTTACAACGTAATGCTACATAACGTTATACGTTATAACGTATTACCATATAACGTTATACGTTATATCTTAATGCTACATAACGTTATACGATATATCGTAATGCTACATAACGTTATACGTTATAACGTCTTGCCATATGACGTTATACGTTATATCGTAATGCTACATAACGTTATACGTTATATCGAAATGCTACATAACGTTATACGTTATAACGTATTACCATATAACGTTATGCGTTATATCGTAATGCTACATAACGTTATATGTTATATCGTAATGCTACATAACGTTATACGTTATATCGTAATGCTGCATAACGTTATACGTTATAACGAATTACCATATAACGTTATACGTTACATCGTAATGCTACATAACGTTATACGTTATATCGTAATGTTACATAACGTTATACGTTATATCGTAATGCTACATAACGTTATATGTTATATCGTAATGCTACATAACGTTATACGTTATATCGTAATGCTACATAACGTTATACGTTACATCGTAATGCTACATAACGTTATACGTTATATCGTAATGCTACATAACGTTATACGTTATATCGTAATGCTACATAACGTTATACGTTACAACGTAATGCTACATAACGTTATACGTTATAACGTATTACCATATAACGTTATACGTTATAACGTATTACCATATAACGTTATACGCTATATCGTAATGCTACATAACGTTATACGATATATCGTAATGCTACATAACGTTATACGTTATAACGTCTTGCCATATGACGTTATACGTTATATCGTAATGCTACATAACGTTATACGTTATATCGTAATGCTACATAACGTTAGACGTTATAACGTATTACCATATAACGTTATACGTTATATCGTAATGCTACATAACGTTATACGTTATATCGAAAAGCAACATAACGTTATACGTTATATCGTAATACTACATAACATTATACGGTATATCGTAATGCTACATAACGTTATATGTTATATCGTAATGCTACATAACGTTATACGTTAAATCGTAATGCTGCATATCGTTATACGTTATATCGTAATGCTACATAACGTTATACGTTATAACGTATTACCATATAACGTTATACGTTATATCGTAATGCTACATAACGTTATACGTTATATCGTAATGCTACAAAACGTTATACGATATATCGTAATGCTACATAACGTTATCCGTTATAACGTCTTGCCATATGACGTTATACGTTATATCGTAATGCTACATAACGTTATACGTTATATCGTAATGCTACATAACGTTATACGTTATAACGTATTACCATATAACGTTATACGTTATATCGTAATGCTACATAACGTTATACGTTATATCGAAATGCAACATAACGTTATACGTTATATCGTAATACTACATAACATTATACGGTATATCGTAATGCTACATAACGTTATATGTTATATCGTAATGCTACATAACGTTATACGTTAAATCGTAATGCTGCATATCGTTATACGTTATATCGTAATGCTACATAACGTTATACGTTATAACGTATTACCATATAACGTTACACGTTATATCGTAATGCTACATAACGTTATACGTTATAACTTAATACTACATAATGTTATACGTTATAACGTATTACCATATAACGTTATACGTTATATCGTAATGCTACATAACGTTATACGTTATATCGTAATGCTACATAACGTTATACGTTATATCGTAATGTTACATAACGTTATACGTTATATCGTAATGCTACATAACGTTATACGTTATATCGTAATGCTGCATATCGTTATACGTTATATCGTAATGCTACATAACGTTATACGTTATAACGTATTACCATATAACGTTATACGTTATATCGTAATGCTACATAACGTTATACGTTATATCGTAATGCTACATAACGTTATACGTTATAACGTAATACTACATAACGTTATACGTTATAACGTATTACCATATAACGTTACACGTTATATCGTAATGCTACATAACGTTATACGTTATAACTTAATACTACATAACGTTATACGTTATAACGTATTACCATATAACGTTATACGTTATATCGTAATGCTACATAACGTTATACGTTATATCGTAATGCTACATAACGTTATACGTTACAACGTAATGCTACATAACGTTATACGTTATAACGTATTACCATATAACGTTATACGTTATATCTTAATGCTACATAACGTTATACGATATATCGTAATGCTACATAACGTTATACGTTATAACGTCTTGCCATATGACGTTATACGTTATATCGTAATGCTACATAACGTTATACGTTATATCGTAATGCTACATAACGTTATACGTTATATCGTAATGCTACATAACGTTATACGTTATATCGTAATGCTACATATCGTTATACGTTATAACGTATTACCATATAACGTTATACGTTATATCGTAATGCTACATAACGTTATACGTTATAACGTATTACCATATAACGTTATACGTTATATCGTAATGCTACATAACGTTATGCGTTATATCGAAATGCTACATAACGTTATACGTTATAACGTATTACCATATAACGTTATGCGTTATATCGTAATGCTACATAACGTTATATGTTATATCGTAATGCTACATAACGTTATACGTTATATCGTAATGCTGCATAACGTTATACGTTATAACGAATTACCATATAACGTTATACGTTACATCGTAATGCTACATAACGTTATACGTTATATCGTAATGTTACATATCGTTATACGTTATATCGTAATGCTACATAACGTTATATGTTATATCGTAAAGCTACATAACGTTATACGTTATATCGTAATGAAACATAACGTTATACGTTACATCGTAATGCTACATAACGTTATACGTTATATCGTAATGCTACATAACGTTATACGTTATATCGTAATGCTACATAACGTTATACGTTACAACGTAATGCTACATAACGTTATACGTTATAACGTATTACCATATAACGTTATACGTTATATCGTAATGCTACATAACTTTATACGATATATCGTAATGCTACATAACGTTATACGTTATAACGTCTTGCCATATGACGTTATACGTTATATCGTAATGCTACATAACGTTATACGTTATATCGTAATGCTACATAACGTTATACGTTATAACGTATTACCATATAACGTTATACGTTATATCGTAATGCTACATAACGTTATACGTTATATCGAAATGCAACATAACGTTATACGTTATATCGTAATACTACATAACATTATACGGTATATCGTAATGCTACATAACGTTATATGTTATATCGTAATGCTACATAACGTTATACGTTAAATCGTAATGCTGCATATCGTTATACGTTATATCGTAATGCTACATAACGTTATACGTTATAACGTATTACCATATAACGTTATACGTTATATCGTAATGCTACATAACGTTATACGTTATATCGTAATGCTACATAACGTTATACGTTATAACGTAATACTACATAACGTTATACGTTATAACGTATTACCATATAACGTTACACGTTATATCGTAATGCTACATAACGTTATACGTTATAACTTAATACTACATAACGTTATACGTTATAACGTATTACCATATAACGTTATACGTTATATCGTAATGCTACATAACGTTATACGTTATATCGTAATGCTACATAACGTTATACGTTACATCGTAATGCTACATAACGTTATACGTTATATCGTAATGCTACATAACGTTATACGTCATATCGTAATGCTACATAACGTTATATGTTATATCGTAATGCTACATAACGTTATACGTTATATCGTAATGAAACATAACGTTATACGTTACATCGTAATGCTACATAACGTTATACGTTATATCGTAATGCTACATAACGTTATACGTTATATCGTAATACTACATAACGTTATACGTTATAACGTATTACCATATAACGTTATACGTTATATCGTAATGCTACATAACGTTATACGTTATATCGTAATGCTACATAACGTTATACGTTATATCGTAATGCTGCATAACGTTATACGTTATAACGAATTACCATATAACGTTATACGTTACATCGTAATGCTACATAACGTTATACGTTATATCGTAATGTTACATAACGTTATACGTTATATCGTAATGCTACATAACGTTATATTTTATATCGTAATGCTACATAACGTTATACGTTATATCGTAATGCTACATAACGTTATACGTTACATCGTAATGCTACATAACGTTATACGTTATATCGTAATGCTACATAACGTTATACGTCATATCGTAATGCTACATAACGTTATATGTTATATCGTAATGCTACATAACGTTATACGTTATATCGTAATGCTGCATAACGTTATACGTTATAACGTATTACCATATAACGTTATACGTTATATCGTAATGCTACATAACGTTATACGTTATATCGTAATGCTACATAACGTTATACGTTACAACGTAATGCTACATAACGTTATACGTTATAACGTATTACCATATAACGTTATACGTTATATCTTAATGCTACATAACGTTATACGATATATCGTAATGCTACATAACGTTATACGTTATAACGTCTTGCCATATGACGTTATACGTTATATCGTAATACTACATAACGTTATACGTTATATCGTAATGCTACATAACGTTATACGTTATATCGTAATGCTACATAACGTTATACGTTATATCGTAATGCTACATATCGTTATACGTTATAACGTATTACCATATAACGTTATACGTTATATCGTAATGCTACATAACGTTATACGTTATAACGTATTACCATATAACGTTATACGTTATATCGTAATGCTACATAACGTTATACGTTATATCGAAATGCTACATAACGTTATACGTTATAACGTATTACCATATAACGTTATGCGTTATATCGTAATGCTACATAACGTTATATGTTATATCGTAATGCTACATAACGTTATACGTTATATCGTAATGCTGCATAACGTTATACGTTATAACGAATTACCATATAACGTTATACGTTACATCGTATTGCTACATAACGTTATACGTTATATCGTAATGTTACATATCGTTATACGTTATATCGTAATGCTACATAACGTTATATGTTATATCGTAATGCTACATAACGTTATACGTTATATCGTAATGAAACATAACGTTATACGTTACATCGTAATGCTACATAACGTTATACGTTATATCGTAATGCTACATAACGTTATACGTTATATCGTAATGCTACATAACGTTATACGTTACAACGTAATGCTACATAACGTTATACGTTATAACGTATTACCATATGACGTTATACGTTATATCGTAATGCTACATAACGTTATACGATATATCGTAATGCTACATAACGTTATACGTTATAACGTCTTGCCATATGACGTTATACGTTATATCGTAATGCTACATAACGTTATACGTTATATCGTAATGCTACATAACGTTATACGTTATAACGTATTACCATATAACGTTATACGTTATATCGTAATGCTACATAACGTTATACGTTATATCGAAATGCAACATAACGTTATACGTTATATCGTAATACTACATAACATTATACGGTATATCGTAATGCTACATAACGTTATATGTTATATCGTAATGCTACATAACGTTATACGTTAAATCGTAATGCTGCATATCGTTATACGTTATATCGTAATGCTACATAACGTTATACGTTATAACGTATTACCATATAACGTTATACGTTATATCGTAATGCTACATAACGTTATACGTTATATCGTAATGCTACATAATGTTATACGTTATAACGTAATACTACATAACGTTATACGTTATAACGTATTACCATATAACGTTACACGTTATATCGTAATGCTACATAACGTTATACGTTATAACTTAATACTACATAACGTTATACGTTATAACGTATTACCATATAACGTTATACGTTATATCGTAATGCTACATAACGTTATACGTTATATCGTAATGCTACATAACGTTATACGTTACATCGTAATGCTACATAACGTTATACGTTATATCGTAATGCTACATAACGTTATACGTCATATCGTAATGCTACATAACGTTATATGTTATATCGTAATGCTACATAACGTTATACGTTATATCGTAATGCTGCATAACGTTATACGTTATAACGTATTACCATATAACGTTATACGTTATATCGTAATGCTACATAACGTTATACGTTATATCGTAATGCTACATGACGTTATACGTTATAACGTAATACTACATAACGTTATACGTTATAACGTATTACCATATAACGTTATACGTTATATCGTAATGCTACATAACGTTATACGTTATATCGTAATGCTACATAACGTTATACGTTACATCGTAATGCTACATAACGTTATACGTTATATCGTAATGTTACATAACGTTATACGTTATATCGTAATGCTACATAACGTTATATGTTATATCGTAATGCTACATAACGTTATACGTTATATCGTAATGCTGCATAACGTTATACGTTATAACGTATTACCATATATCGTTATACGTTATATCGTAATGCTACATAACGTTATACGTTATATCGTAATGCTACATAACGTTATACGTTATAACGTAATACTACATAACGTTATACGTTATAACGTATTACCATATAACGTTACACGTTATATCGTAATGCTACATACCGTTATACGTTATAACTTAATACTACATAACGTTATACGTTATAACGTATTACCATATAACGTTATACGTTATATCGTAATGCTACATAACGTTATACGTTATATCGTAATGCTACATAACGTTATACGTTATATCGTAATGTTACATAACGTTATACGTTATATCGTAATGCTGCATAACGTTATACGTTATATCGTATTACCATATATCGTTATACGTTATATCGTAATGCTACATAACGTTATACGTTATATCGTAATGCTACATAACGTTATACGTTATAACGTAATACTACATAACGTTATACGTTATAACGTATTACCATATAACGTTACACGTTATATCGTAATGCTACATAACGTTATACGTTATATCGTAATGCTACATAACGTTATACGTTATAACGTATTACCATATAACGTTATACGTTATATCGTAATGCTACATAACGTTATACGTTATATCGAAATGCTACATAACGTTATAAGTTATAACGTAATACTACATAACGTTATACGTTATAACGTATTACCATATAACGTTACACGTTATATCGTAATGCTACATAACGTTATACGTTATATCGTAATGCTACATAACGTTATACGTTATAACGTATTACCATATAACGTTATACGTTATATCGTAATGCTACATAACGTTATACGTTATATCGAAATGCTACATAACGTTATACGTTATAACGTATTACCATATAACGTTACACGTTATATCGTAATGCTACATAACGTTATACGTTATATCGTAATGCTACATAACGTTATACGTTATAACGTATTACCATATATCGTTATACGTTATATCGTAATGCTACATAACGTTATACGTTATAACGTAATACTACATAACGTTATACGTTATAACGTATTACCATATAACGTTACACGTTATATCGTAATGCTACATAACGTTATACGTTATAACGTAATACTACATAACGTTATACGTTATAACGTATTACCATATAACGTTACACGTTATATCGTAATGCTACATAACGTTATACGTTATAACTTAATACTACATAACGTTATACGTTATAACGTATTACCATATAACGTTATACGTTATATCGTAATGCTACATAACGTTATACGTTATATCGTAATGCTACATAACGTTATACGTTATATCGTAATGTTACATAACGTTATACGTTATATCGTAATGCTACATAACGTTATACGTTATAACGTAATACTACATAACGTTATACGTTATAACGTATTACCATATAACGTTACACGTTATATCGTAATGCTACATAACGTTATACGTTATATCGTAATGCTGCATAACGTTATACGTTATAACGTATTACCATATATCGTTATACGTTATATCGTAATGCTACATAACGTTATACGTTATATCGTAATGCTACATAACGTTATACGTTATAACGTAATACTACATAACGTTATACGTTATATCGTAATGCTACATAACGTTATATGTTATATCGTAATGCTACATAACGTTATACGTTATATCGTAATGCCGCATAACGTTATACGTTATAACGAATTACCATATAACGTTATACGTTACATCGTAATGCTACATAACGTTATACGTTATATCGTAATGTTACATATCGTTATACGTTATATCGTAATGCTACATAACGTTATATGTTATATCGTAATGCTACATAACGTTATACGTTATATCGTAATGAAACATAACGTTATACGTTACATCGTAATGCTACATAACGTTATACGTTATATCGTAATGCTACATAACGTTATACGTTATATCGTAATGCTACATAACGTTATACGTTACAACGTAATGCTACATAACGTTATACGTTATAACGTATTACCATATAACGTTATACGTTATATCGTAATGCTACATAACGTTATACGATATATCGTAATGCTACATAACGTTATACGTTATAACGTCTTGCCATATGACGTTATACGTTATATCGTAATGCTACATAACGTTATACGTTATATCGTAATGCTACATAACGTTATACGTTATAACGTATTACCATATAACGTTATACGTTATATCGTAATGCTACATAACGTTATACGTTATATCGAAATGCAACATAACGTTATACGTTATATCGTAATACTACATAACATTATACGGTATATCGTAATGCTACATAACGTTATATGTTATATCGTAATGCTACATAACGTTATACGTTAAATCGTAATGCTGCATATCGTTATACGTTATATCGTAATGCTACATAACGTTATACGTTATAACGTATTACCATATAACGTTATACGTTATATCGTAATGCTACATAACGTTATACGTTATATCGTAATGCTACATAACGTTATACGTTATAACGTAATACTACATAACGTTATACGTTATAACGTATTACCATATAACGTTACACGTTATATCGTAATGCTACATAACGTTATACGTTATAACTTAATACTACATAACGTTATACGTTATAACGTATTACCATATAACGTTATACGTTATATCGTAATGCTACATAACGTTATACGTTATATCGTAATGCTACATAACGTTATACGTTACATCGAAATGCTACATAACGTTATACGTTATATCGTAATGCTACATAACGTTATACGTCATATCGTAATGCTACATAACGTTATATGTTATATCGTAATGCTACATAACGTTATACGTTATATCGTAATGCTGCATAACGTTATACGTTATAACGTATTACCATATAACGTTATACGTTATATCGTAATGCTACATAACGTTATACGTTATATCGTAATGCTACATAACGTTATACGTTACATCGTAATGCTACATAACGTTATACGTTATATCGTAATGTTACATAACGTTATACGTTATATCGTAATGCTACATAACGTTATATGTTATATCGTAATGCTACATAACGTTATACGTTATATCGTAATGCTGCATAACGTTATACGTTATAACGTATTAACACACTCTATCAGATTTTATATCGTAATGCTACATAACGTTATACGTTATATCGTAATGCTACATAACGTTATACGTTATAACGTAATACTACATAACGTTATACGTTATAACGTATTACCATATAACGTTACACGTTATATCGTAATGCTACATAACGTTATACGTTATAACTTAATACTACATAACGTTATACGTTATAACGTATTACCATATAACGTTATACGTTATATCGTAATGCTACATAACGTTATACGTTATATCGTAATGCTACATAACGTTATACGTTATATCGTAATGTTACATAACGTTATACGTTATATCGTAATGCTACATAACGTTATACGTTATATCGTAATGCTGCATATCGTTATACGTTATATCGTAATGCTACATAACGTTATACGTTATAACGTAATGTTACATAACGTTATACGTTATATCGTAATGCTACATAACGTTATATGTTATATCGTAATGCTACATAACGTTATACGTTATATCGTAATGCTGCATAACGTTATACGTTATAACGTATTACCATATATCGTTATACGTTATATCGTAATGCTACATAACGTTATACGTTATATCGTAATGCTACATAACGTTATACGTTATAACGTAATACTACATAACGTTATACGTTATAACGTATTACCATATAACGTTACACGTTATATCGTAATGCTACATAACGTTATACGTTATAACTTAATACTACATAACGTTATACGTTATAACGTATTACCATATAACGTTATACGTTATATCGTTATGCTACATAACGTTATACGTTATATCGTAATGCTACATAACGTTATACGTTATATCGTAATGTTACATAACGTTATACGTTATATCGTAATGCTACATAACGTTATACGTTATATCGTAATGCTGCATATCGTTATACGTTATATCGTAATGCTACATAACGTTATACGTTATAACGTATTACCATATAACGTTATACGTTATATCGTAATGCTACATAACGTTATACGTTATATCGTAATGCTACATAACGTTATACGATATAACGTAATACTACATAACGTTATACGTTATAACGTATTACCATATAACGTTACACGTTATATCGTAATGCTACATAACGTTATACGTTACATCGTAATGCTACATAACGTTATACGTTATATCGTAATGCTACATAACGTTATACGTTATATCGTAATGCTACATAACGTTATACGTTACAACGTAATGCTACATAACGTTATACGTTATAACGTATTACCATATAACGTTATACGTTATATCTTAATGCTACATAACGTTATACGATATATCGTAATGCTACATAACGTTATACGTTATAACGTCTTGCCATATGACGTTATGCGTTATATCGCAATGCTACATAACGTTATACGTTACAACGTAATGCTACATAACGTTATACGTTATAACGTATTACCATATAACGTTATACGTTATATCGTAATGCTACATAACGTTATACGATATATCGTAATGCTACATAACGTTATACGTTATAACGTCTTGCCATATGACGTTATACGTTATATCGTAAGGCTACATAACGTTATACGTTATATCGTAAGGCTACATAACGTTATACGTTATATCGCAATGCTACATAACGTTATACGTTATAACGTATTACCATATAACGTTATACGTTATATCGTAATGCTACATAACGTTATATGTTATATCGAAATGCAACATAACGTTATACGTTATATCGTAATACTACATAACATTATACGGTATATCGTAATGCTACATAACGTTATATGTTATATGGTAATGCTACATAACGTTATACGTTAAATCGTAATGCTGCATATCGTTATACGTTATATCGTAATGCTACATAACGTTATACGTTATAACGTATTACCATATAACGTTATACGTTATATCGTAATGCTACATAACGTTATACGTTATAACGTATTACCATATAACGTTATACGTTATATCGTAATGCTACATATCGTTATACGTTATATCGAAATGCTACATGACGTTATACGTTATATGGTAATACTACATAACGTTATACGGTATATCGTAATGCTACATAACGTTATATGTTATATCGTAATGCTACATAACGTTATACGTTATATCGTAATGCTACATAACGTTATACGTTATAACGTAATACTACATAACGTTATACGTTATAACGTATTACCATATAACGGTACACGTTATATCGTAATGCTACATAACGTTATACGTTATAACGTCTTGCCATATGACGTTATACGTTATATCGTAATGCTACATAACGTTGTACGTTATATCGTAATGCTACATCACGTTATACGTTATATCGTAATGCTACATAACGTTATACGTTATATCGTAATGCTACATAACGTTATACGTTATATCGTAATGCTACATATCGTTATACGTTATAACGTATTACCATATAACGTTATACGTTATATCGTAATGCTACATAACGTTATACGTTATAACGTATTACCATATAACGTTATACGTTATATCGTAATGCTACATAACGTTATACGTTATATCGAAATGCTACATAACGTTATACGTTATATCGTAATACTGCATAACGTTATACGTTATATCGTAATGCTACATAACGTTGTACGTTATATCGTAATGCTACATCACATTATACGTTATATCGCAATGCTACATAACGTTATACGTTATATCGTAATGCTACATAACGTTATACTTTATATCGTAATGCAACATAACGTTATACGTTATAACGTATTACCATATAACGTTAAACGTTATATCGTAATGCTACATAACGTTATACGTTATATCGAAATGCTACATAACGTTATACGTTATATGGTAATACTACATAACGTTATACGGTATATCGTAATGCTACATAACGTTATATGTTATATCGTAATGCTACATAACGTTATACGTTATATCGTAATGCTACATAACGTTATACGTTATAACGTAATACTACATAACGTTATATGTTATTTCGTAATGCTACATAACGTTATACGTTATATCGTAATGCTGCATAACGTTATACGTTATAACGTATTACCATATAACGTTATACGTTATATCGTAATGCTACATAACGTTATACGTTATATCGTAATGCTACATAACGTTATACGTTACAACGTAATGCTACATAACGTTATACGTTATATCGTAATGTTACATAACGTTATACGTTATATCGTAATGCTGCATAACGTTATACCTTGTAACGTATGACCATATAACGTTATACGTTATATCGTATTGCTACATATCGTTATACGTTATATCGTAATGCTACATAACGTTATACGTTATATCGTAATGCTACATAACGTTATACGTTATAACGTATTACCATATAGCGTTATACGTTATATCGTAATGCTACATAACGTTATACGATATATCGTAATGCTACATAACGTTATACGTTATAACGTCTTGCCATATGACGTTATACGTTATATCGTAATGCTACATAACGTTATACGTTATATCGTAATGCTACATAACGTTATACGTTATATCGTAATGCTACATAACGTTATACGTTATAACGTATTACCATATAGCGTTATACGTTATATCGTAATGCTACATAACGTTATACGATATATCGTAATGCTACATAACGTTATACGTTATAACGTCTTGCCATATGACGTTATACGTTATATCGTAATGCTACATAACGTTATACGATATATCGTAATGCTACATAACGTTATACGTTATAACGTATTACCATATAACGTTATACGTTATATCGTAATGCTACATAACGTTATACGTTATAACGTATTACCATATAAAGTTATACGTTATATAGTAATGCTACATAACGTTATACGATATAACGTAATGCTACATAACGTTATACGTTATAACGTATTACCATATAACGTTGTACGATTTATCGTAATGCTACATAACGTTATACGTTATATCGTAATGCTACATAACGTTATACGTTATATCGTAATGCTACATTACGTTATACGTTATGTCGTAATGCTACATGACGTTATACGTTATATCGTAATGCTACATAACGTTATAAGTTATATCGTAATGCTACATTACGTTATACACTATATCGTAATGCCAGATAACGTTATACGTTATAACGTATTACCATATAACGTTATACGTTATATCGTATTGCTACATAACGTTATACGTTATATCGTAATGCTACATAGCGTTGTACGTTATAACGTAATACTACATAACGTTATACGTTATAACGTATTACCATATAACGTTACACGTTATATCGTAAGGCTACATAACGTTATAAGTTATAACTTAATGCTACATAACGTTATTCGTTATAACGTATTACCATATAACGTTATACGTTATATCGTAATGCTACACAACGTTATACGTTATATCGTAATGCTACATAACGTTATACGTTATATCGTAGTGCTACATAAAGTTATACGTTATAACGTAATACTACATAACGTTATACGTTATAACGTATTACCATATAACGTTATACGTTATATCGTATTGCTACATAACGTTATACGTTATATCGTAATGCTACATAGCGTTGTACGTTATAACGTAATACTACATAACGTTATACGTTATAACGTATTACCATATAACGTTACACGTTATATCGTAATGCTACATAACGTTATAAGTTATAACTTAATGCTACATAACGTTATACGTTATAACGTATTACCATATAACGTTATACGTTATATCGTAATGCTACATAACGTTATACGTTATATCGTAATGCTACATAACGTTATACGTTATAACGTAATACTACATAACGTTATACGTTATAACGTATTACCATACAACGTTACACGTTATATCGTAATGCTACATAACGTTATACGTTATAACTTAATACTACATAACGTTATACGTTATAACGTATTACCATATAACGTTATACGTTATATCGTAATGCTACATAACGTTATACGTTATATCGTAGTGCTACATAACGTTATACGTTACATCGTAATGCTACATAACGTTATACGTTATATCGTAATGCTACATAACGTTATACGTCATATCGTAATGCTACATAACGTTATATGTTATATCGTAATGCTACATAACGTTATAAGTTATATCGTAATGCTGCATAACGTTATACGTTATAACGTATTACCATATAACGTTATACGTTATATCGTAATGCTACATAACGTTATACGTTATATCGTAATGCTACATAACGTTATACGTTATAACGTAATACTACATAACGTTATACGTTATAACGTATTACCATATAACGTCACACGTTATATCGTAATGCTAGATAACGTTATACGTTATAACTTAATACTACATAACGTTATATGTTATAACGTATTACCATATAACGTTATACGTTATATCGTAATGCTACATAACGTTATACGTTATATCGTAATGCTACATAACGTTATACGTTGTATCGTAATGTTACATAATGTTATACGTTATATCGTAATGCTACATAACGTTATACGTTATATCGTAATGCTGCATATCGTTATACGTTATATCGTAATGCTACATAACGTTATACGTTATAACGTAATACTACATAACGTTATACGTTATAACGTATTACCATATAACGTTACACGTTATATCGTAATGCTACATAACGTTATACGTTATAACTTAATACTACATACCGTTATACGTTATAACGTATTACCATATAACGTTATACGTTATATCGTAATGCTACATAACGTTATACGTTATATCGTAATGCTACATAACGTTATACGTTACATCGTAATGCTACATAACGTTATACGTTATATCGTAATGTTACATAACGTTATACGTTATATCGTAATGCTACATAACGTTATATGTTATATCGTAATGCTACATAACGTTATACGTTATATCGTAATGCTGCATAACGTTATACGTTATAACGTATTACCATATATCGTTATACGTTATATCGTAATGCTACATAACGTTATACGTTGTATCGTAATGTTACATAATGTTATACGTTATATCGTAATGCTACATACCGTTATACGTTATAACGTATTACCATATAACGTTATACGTTATATCGTAATGCTACATAACGTTATACGTTATATCGTAATGCTACATAACGTTATACGTTACATCGTAATGCTACATAACGTTATACGTTATATCGTAATGTTACATAACGTTATACGTTATATCGTAATGCTACATAACGTTATACGTTATAACGTAATACTACATAACGTTATACGTTATAACGTATTACCATATAACGTTACACGTCATATCGTAATGCTACATAACGTTATACGTTATAACTTAATACTACATAACGTTATACGTTATAACGTATTACCATATAACGTTATACGTTATATCGTAATGCTACATAACGTTATACGTTATATCGTAATGCTACATAACGTTATACGTTATATCGTAATGTTACATAACGTTATACGTTATATCGTAATGCTACATAACGTTATACGTTATATCGTAATGCTTCATAACGTTATACGTTATAACGTATTACCATATATCGTTATACGTTATATCGTAATGCTACATAACGTTATACGTTATATCGTATTGCTACATAACGTTATACGTTATAACGTAATACTACATAACGTTATACGTTATAACGTATTACCATATAACGTTACACGTTATATCGTAATGCTACATAACGTTATACGTTATAACTTAATACTACATAACGTTATACGTTATAACGTATTACCATATGACGTTATACGTTATATCGTAATGCTACATAACGTTATACGTTATATCGTAATGTTACATAACGTTATACGTTATATCGTGATGCTACATAACGTTATACGTTACATCGTAATGCTACATAACGTTATACGTTATATCGTAATGCTACATAACGTTATACGTTATATCGTAATGCTACATAACGTTATACGTTACAACGTAATGCTACATAACGTTATACGTTACATCGTAATGCTACATAACGTTATACGTTATATCGTAATGTTACATAACGTTATACGTTATATCGTAATGCTACATAACGTTATACGTTACAACGTAATGCTACATAACGTTATACGTTATAACGTATTACCATATAACGTTATACGTTATATCTCAATGCTACATAACGTTATACGATATATCGTAATGCTACATAACGTTATACGTTATAACGTCTTGCCATATGACGTTATGCGTTATATCGTAATGCTACATAACGTTATACGTTATATCGTAATGCTACATAGCGTTGTACGTTATAACGTAATACTACATAACGTTATACGTTATAACGTATTACCATATAACGTTACACGTTATATCGTAAGGCTACATAACGTTATAAGTTATAACTTAATGCTACATAACGTTATTCGTTATAACGTATTACCATATAACGTTATACGTTATATCGTAATGCTACACAACGTTATACGTTATATCGTAATGCTACATAACGTTTATACGTTATATCGTAGTGCTACATAAAGTTATACGTTATAACGTAATACTACATAACGTTATACCGTTATAACGTATTACCATATAACGTTATACGTTATATCGTATTGCTACATAACGTTATACGTTATATCGTAATGCTACATAACGTTATACGTTATATCGTAATGTTACATAACGTTATACGTTATTTCGTAATGCTACATAACGTTATACGTTATATCGTAATGCTGCATATCGTTATACGTTATATCGTAATGCTACATAACGTTATACGTTATAACGTATTACCATATAACGTTATACGTTATATCGTAATGATACATAACGTTATACGTTATATCGTAATGCTACATAACGTTATACGTTATAACGTAATACTACATAACGTTATACGTTATAACGTATTACCATATAACGTTACACGTTATATCGTAATGCTACATAACGTTATACGTTACAACGTAATGCTACATAACGTTATACGTTATAACGTATTACCATATAACGTTATACGTTATATCGTAATGCTACATAACGTTATACGATATATCGTAATGCTACATAACGTTATACGTTATAACGTCTTGCCATATGACGTTATACGTTATATCGTAATGCTACATAACGTTATACGTTATATCGTAATGCTACATAACGTTATACGTTATATCGTAATGCTAAATAACGTTATACGTTATATCGTAATGCTAACACACTCTATCAGATTAACGTATTACCATATAACGTTATACGTTATATCGTAATGCTACATAACGTTATACGTTATAACGTATTACCATATAACGTTATACGTTATATCGTAATGCTACATAACGTTATACGTTATATCGAAATGCTACATAACGTTATACGTTATATCGTAATACTACATAACGTTATACGTTATATCGTAATGCTACATAACGTTGTACGTTATATCGTAATGCTACATCACGTTATACGTTATATCGTAATGCTACATAACGTTATACGTAATATCGTAATGCAACATAACGTTATACGTTATATCGTAATGCAACATAACGTTATACGTTATAACGTATTACCATATAACGTTATACGTTATATCGTAATGCTACATAACGTTATAGGTTATAACGTAATACTGCATAACTTTATACGTTATAACGTATTACCATATAACGTTACACGTTATATCGTAATGCTACATAACGTTATACGTTATAACTTAATACTACATAACGTCATACGTTATAACGTATTACCATAAAACGTTATACGTTATATCGTAATGCTACATAACGTTATACGTTATAACGTATTACCATATAACGTTATGCGTTATATCGTAATGCTACATAACGTTATATGTTATATCGTAATGCTACATATCGTTATACGTTATATCGTAATGCTGCATAACGTTATACGTTATAACGTATTACCATATAACGTTATACGTTACATCGTAATGCTACATAACGTTATACGTTATATCGTAATGTTACATAACGTTATACGTTATATCGTAATGCTACATAACGTTATATGTTATATCGTAATGCTACATAACGTTATACGTTATATCGTAATGCTGCATAACGTTATACGTTATAACGTATTACCATATAACGTTATGCGTTATATCGTAATGCTACATAAAGTTATACGTTATAACTTAATACTACATAACGTTATACGTTATAACGTATTACCATATAACGTTATACGTTATATCGTAATGCTACATAACGTTATACGTTATAACGTCTTGCCATATGACGTTATACGTTATATCGTAATGCTACATAACGTTATACGTTATATCGTAATGCTACATAACGTTATACGTTATATCGTAATGCTACATAACGTTATACGTTATATCGTAATGCTACATAACGTTATACGTTATATCGTAATGCTACATATCGTTATACGTTATAACGTATTACCATATAACGTTATGCGTTATATCGTAATGCTACATAACGTTATACGTTATAACGTATTACCATATAACGTTATACGTTATATCGTAATGCTACATAACGTTATACGTTATATCGTAATACTACATAACGTTATACGTTATATCGTAATGCTACATAACGTTATACGTTATATCGTAATGCAACATAACGTTATACGTTATATCGTAGTGCTACATATCGTTATACGTTATATCGTAGTGCTACATATCGTTATACGTTATAACGTATTACCATATAACGTTATACGTTATATCGTAATGCTACATAACGTTATACGTTATATCGTAATGCAACATAACGTTATACGTTATAACGTATTACCATATAACGTTATACGTTATATCGTAATGCTACATATCGTTATACGTTATATCGAAATGCTACATGACGTTATACGTTATATGGTAATACTACATAACGTTATACGGTATATCGTAATGCTACATAACGTTATATGTTATATCGTAATGCTACATAACGTTATACGTTATATCGTAATGCTACATAACGTTATACGTTATAACGTAATACTACATAACGTTATACGTTATAACGTATTACCATATAACGGTACACGTTATATCGTAATGCTACATAACGTTATACGTTATAACGTCTTGCCATATGACGTTATACGTTATATCGTAATGCTACATAACGTTATACGTTATATCGTAATGCTACATCACGTTATACGTTATATCGTAATGCTACATAACGTTATACGTTATATCGTAATGCTACATATCGTTATACGTTATAACGTATTACCATATAACGTTATACGTTATATCGTAATGCTACATAACATTATACGTTATAACGTATTACCATATAACATTATACGTTATATCGTAATGCTACATAACGTTATACGTTATATCGAAATGCTACATAACGTTATACGTTATATCGTAATACTGCATAACGTTATACGTTATATCGTAATGCTACATAACGTTGTACGTTATATCGTAATGCTACATCACATTATACGTTATATCGCAATGCTACATAACGTTATACGTTATATCGTAATGCTACATAACGTTATACTTTATATCGTAATGCAACATAACGTTATACGTTATAACGTATTACCATATAACGTTAAACGTTATATCGTAATGCTACATAACGTTATACGTTATATCGAAATGCTACATAACGTTATACGTTATATGGTAATACTACATAACGTTATACGGTATATCGTAATGCTACATAACGTTATATGTTATATCGTAATGCTACATAACGTTATACGTTATATCGTAATGCTACATAACGTTATACGTTATAACGTATTACCATATAACGTTATGCGTTATATCGCAATGCTACATATCGTTATATGTTATTTCGTAATGCTACATAACGTTATACGTTATATCGTAATGCTGCATAACGTTATACGTTATAACGTATTACCATATAACGTTATACGTTATATCGTAATGCTACATAACGTTATACGTTATATCGTAATGCTACATAACGTTATACGTTACAACGTAATGCTACATAACGTTATACGTTATATCGTAATGTTACATAACGTTATACGTTATATCGTAATGCTGCATAACGTTATACCTTGTAACGTATGACCATATAACGTTATACGTTATATCGTATTGCTACATATCGTTATACGTTATATCGTAATGCTACATAACGTTATACGTTATATCGTAATGCTACATAACGTTATACGTTATAACGTATTACCATATAGCGTTATACGTTATATCGTAATGCTACATAACGTTATACGATATATCGTAATGCTACATAACGTTATACGTTATAACGTCTTGCCATATGACGTTATACGTTATATCGTAATGCTACATAACGTTATACGTTATATCGTAATGCTACATAACGTTATACACTATATCGTAATGACACATAACGTTATACGTTATAACGTATTACCATATAACGTTATACGTTATATCGTAATGCTACATGACGTTATACGTTATATCGTAATGCTACATAACGTTATACGTTATATCGTAATGCTACATTACGTTATACGTTATGTCGTAATGCTACATAACGTTATACGTTATAACGTATTTCCATATAACGTTATGCGTTATATCGTAATGCTACATGACGTTATACGTTATATCGTAATGCTACATAACGTTATACGTTATAGCGTATTACCATATAACGTTATACGTTATATCGTAATGCTACATAACGTTATACGTTATAACGTATTACCATATAAAGTTATACGTTATATAGTAATGCTACATAACGTTATACGATATAACGTAATGCTACATAACGTTATACGTTATAACGTATTACCATATAACGTTGTACGATTTATCGTAATGCTACATAACGTTATACGTTATATCGTAATGCTACATAACGTTATACGTTATATCGTAATGCTACATTACGTTATACGTTATGTCGTAATGCTACATGACGTTATACGTTATATCGTAATGCTACATAACGTTATAAGTTATATCGTAATGCTACATTACGTTATACACTATATCGTAATGCCAGATAACGTTATACGTTATAACGTATTACCATATAACGTTATACGTTATATCGTATTGCTACATAACGTTATACGTTATATCGTAATGCTACATAGCGTTGTACGTTATAACGTAATACTACATAACGTTATACGTTATAACGTATTACCATATAACGTTACACGTTATATCGTAATGCTACATAACGTTATAAGTTATAACTTAATGCTACATAACGTTATACGTTATAACGTATTACCATATAACGTTATACGTTATATCGTAATGCTACATAACGTTATACGTTATATCGTAAGGCTACATAACGTTATACGTTATATCGTAGTGCTACATAAAGTTATACGTTATAACGTAATACTACATAACGTTATACGTTATATCGTAACACTACATCACGTTATACGTTATATCGTAATGCTACATAACGTTATACGTTAGATCGTATTGCTACATAACGTTATACGTTATATCGCAATGCTACAGATCGTTATACGTTATATCGTAATGCTACATAACGTTATATGTTATATCGTAATGCTACATAACGTTATACGTTATATCGTAATGCTACATAACGTTATACGTTATAACGTATTACCATATAATGTTATGCGTTATATCGTAATGCTACATGACGTTATACGTTATATCGTAATGCTACATAACGTTATACGTTATAACGTAATACTACATAACGTTATACGTTATAACGTAGTACCATATAACGTTACACGTTATATCGTAATGCTACATAACGTTATACGTTATAACGTATTACCATATAAAGTTATACGTTATATAGTAATGCTACATAACGTTATACGTTATATCGTAATGCTACATAACGTTATAAGTTATAACTTAATACTACATAACGTTATACGTTATAACGTATTACCATATAACGTTATACGTTATATCGTAATGCTACATAACGTTATACGTTATATCGTAATGCTACATAACGTTATACGTTATATCGTAATGCTACATAACGTTATACGTTAGATCGTATTGCTACATAACGTTATACGTTATATCGCAATGCTACAGATCGTTATACGTTATATCGTAATGCTACATAACGTTATATGTTATATCGTAATGCTACATAACGTTATACGTTATATCGTAATGCTACATAACGTTATACGTTATATCGTAATGCTACATAACGTTATACGTTACATCGTAATGCTACATAACGTTATACGTTACATCGTAATGCTACATAACGTCATACGTTATATCGTAATGTTACATAACGTTATACGTTATATGGTAATGCTACATAACGTTATACGTTACATCGTAATGCTACATAACGTTATACGTTATATCGTAATGCTACATCACGTTATACGTTATATCGTAGTGCTACATAAAGTTATACGTTATAACGTAATACTACATAACGTTATACGTTATATCGTAACACTACATCACGTTATACGTTATATCGTAATGCTACATAACGTTATACGTTAGATCGTATTGCTACATAACGTTATACGTTATATCGCAATGCTACAGATCGTTATACGTTATATCGTAATGCTACATAACGTTATATGTTATATCGTAATGCTACATAACGTTATACGTTATATCGTAATGCTACATAACGTTATACGTTATATCGTAATGCTACATAACGTTATACATTATAACGTATTACCATATAACGTTATGCGTTATATCGTAATGCTACATGACGTTATACGTTATATCGTAATGCTACATAACGTTATACGTTATATCGTAATGCTACATAACGTTATATGTTATATCGTAATGCTACATAACGTTATACGTTATATCGTAATGCTACATAACGTTATACGTTATAACGTAATACTACATAACGTTATACGTTATAACGTATTACCATATAACGGTACACGTTATATCGTAATGCTACATAACGTTATACGTTATAACGTCTTGCCATATGACGTTATACGTTATATCGTAATGCTACATAACGTTATACGTTATATCGTAATGCTACATCACGTTATACGTTATATCGTAATGCTACATAACGTTATACGTTATATCGTAATGCTACATAACGTTATACGTTATATCGTAATGCTACATAACGTTATACGTTATATCGTAATGCTACATAACGTTATACGTTATATCGTAATGCTACATAACGTTATATGTTATATCGTAATGCTACATAACGTTATACGTTATATCGTAATGCTACATAACGTTATACGTTATAACGTAATACTACATAACGTTATACGTTATAACGTATTACCATATAACGGTACACGTTACATCGTAATGCTACATAACGTTATACGTTATATCGTAATGCTACATAACGTTATACGTTATAACGTATTACCATATAACGTTATGCGTTATATCGTAATGCTACATGACGTTATACGTTATATCGTAATGCTGCATAACGTTATACCTTATAACGTATGACCACATAATGTTATACGTTATATCGTATTGCTACATAACGTTATACGTTATATCGTAATGCTACAGATCGTTATACGTTATAACGTATTACCATATAACGTTGTACGTTATATCGTAATGCTACATAACGTTATACGTTATATCGTCATGCTACATAACGTTATACGTTATATCGTAATGCTACATAACGTTATACGTTATAACGTATTACCATATAACGTTATGCGTTATATCGTAATGCTACATGACGTTATACGTTATATCGTAATGCTACATAACGTTATACGTTATAACGTAATACTACATAACGTTATATGTTATAACGTAGTACCATATAACGTTACACGTTATATCGTAATGCTACATAACGTTATACGTTATAACGTATTACCATATAACGTTGTACGTTATATCGTAATGCTACGTAACGTTATACGTTATATCGTAATGCTACATAACGTTATACGTTACATCGTAATGCTACATAACGTTATACGTTATATCGTAATGTTACATAACGTTATACGTTACATCGTAATGCTACATAACGTTGTCCGTTATATCGTAATGCTACATAACGTTATACGTTATATCGTCATGCTACATAACGTTATACGTTATATCGTAATGCTACATAACGTTATACGTTATAACGTATTACCATATAACGTTATGCGTTATATCGTAATGCTACATGACGTTATACGTTATATCGTAATGCTACATAACGTTATACGTTATAACGTAATACTACATAACGTTATACGTTATAACGTAGTACCATATAACGTTACACGTTATATCGTAATGCTACATAACGTTATACGTTATAACGTATTACCATATAACGTTGTACGTTATATCGTAATGCTACATAACGTTATATGTTATATCGTAATGCTACATAACGTTATACGTTATAACGTATTACCATATAACGTTGTACGTTATATCGTAATGCTACATAACGTTATACGTTATATCGTAATGCTACATAACGTTATACGTTACATCGTAATGCTACATAACGTTATACGTTACATCGTAATGCTACATAACGTTATACGTTATATCGTAATGTTACATAACGTTATACGTTATATGGTAATGCAACATAACGTTATACGTTACATCGTAATGCTACATAACGTTATACGATATAACGTAATGCTACATAACGTTATACGTTATAACGTATTACCATATAACGTTGTACGTTATATCGTATTGCTACATAACGTTATACGTTATATCGTAATGCTACATAGCGTTGTACGTTATAACGTAATACTACATAACGTTATACGTTATAACGTATTACCATATAACGTTACACGTTATATCGTAATGCTACATAACGTTATAAGTTATAACTTAATACTACATAACGTTATACGTTATAACGTATTACCATATAACGTTATACGTTATATCGTAATGCTACATAACGTTATACGTTATATCGTAATGCTACATAACGTTATACGTTATATCGTAGTGCTACATAGAGTTATACGTTATAACGTAATACTACATAACGTTATACGTTATATCGTAACACTACATCACGTTATACGTTATATCGTAATGCTACATAACGTTATACGTTAGATCGTATTGCTACATAACGTTATACATTATATCGCAATGCTACAGATCGTTATACGTTATATCGTAATGCTACATAACGTTATATGTTATATCGTAATGCTACATAACGTTATACGTTATATCGTAATGCTACATAACGTTATACGTTATATCGTAATGCTACATAACGTTATACGTTATAACGTATTACCATATAACGTTATGCGTTATACCGTAATGCTACATGACGTTATACGTTATATCGTAATGCGACATAACGTTATACGTTATAACGTAATACTACATAACGTTATACGTTATAACGTAGTACCATATAACGTTACACGTTATATCGTAATGCTACATAACGTTATACGTTATAACGTATTACCATATAACGTCGTACGTTATATCGTAATGCTACATAACGTTATACGTTATATCGTAATGCTACATAACGTTATACGTTATAACGTAGTACCATATAACGTTATACGTTACATCGTAATGCTACATAACGTCATACGTTATATCGTAATGTTACATAACGTTATACGTTATATGGTAATGCTACATAACGTTATACGTTACATCGTAATGCTACATAACGTTATACGTTATATCGTAATGCTACATAACGTTATACGTTATATCGTAGTGCTACATATAGTTATACGTTATAATGTAATACTACATAACGTTATACGTTATATCGTAACACTACATCACGTTATACGTTATATCGTAATGCTACATAACGTTATACGTTAGATCGTATTGCTACATAACGTTATACGTTATATCGCAATGCTACAGATCGTTATACGTTATATCGTAATGCTACATAACGTTATACGTTATATCGTAATGCTACATAACGTTATACGTTATATCGTAATGCTACATAACGTTATACGTTATAACGTATTACCATATAACGTTATGCGTTATATCGTAATGCTACATGACGTTATACGTTATATCGTAATGCTACATAACGTTATACGTTATAACGTAATACTACATAACGTTATACGTTATAACGTAGTACCATATAACGTTACACGTTATATCGTAATGCTACATAACGTTATACGTTATAACGTATTACCATATAACGTTGTACGTTATATCGTAATGCTACATAACGTTATACGTTATATCGTAATGCTACATAACGTTATACGTTACATCGTAATGCTACATAACGTTATACGTTACATCGTAATGCTACATAACGTCATACGTTATATCGTAATGTTACATAACGTTATACGTTATATGGTAATGCTATATAACGTTATACGTTACATCGTAATGCTACATAACGTTATACGTTATATCGTAATGTTACATAACGTTATACGTTATATGGTAATGCTACATAACGTTATATGTTATATCGTAATGCTACATAACGTTATACGTTATATCGTAATGCTGCATAACGTTATACCTTATAACGTATGACCATATAACGTTATACGTTATATCGTATTGCTACATAACGTTATACGTTATATCGTAATGCTACAGATCGTTATACGTTATAACGTATTACCATATAACGTTGTACGTTATATCGTAATGCTACATAACGTTATACGTTATATCGTCATGCTACATAACGTTATACGTTATATCGTAATGCTACATAACGTTATACGTTATAACGTATTACCATATAACGTTATGCGTTATATCGTAATGCTACATGACGTTATACGTCATATCGTAATGCTACATAACGTTATACGTTATAACGTAATACTACATAACGTTATACGTTATAACGTAGTACCATATAACGTTACACGTTATATCGTAATGCTACATAACGTTATACGTTATAACGTATTACCATATAACGTTGTACGTTATATCGTAATGCTACATAACGTTATACGTTATATCGTAATGCTACATAACGTTATACGTTACATCGTAATGCTACATAACGTTATACGTTACATCGTAATGCTACATAACGTTATACGTTATATCGTAATGTTACATAACGTTATACGTTATATGGTAATGCAACATAACGTTATACGTTACATCGTAATGCTACATAACGTTATACGTTATATCGTAATGTTACATAACGTTATACGTTATATGGTAATGCTACATAACGTTATATGTTATATCGTAATGCTACATAACGTTATACGTTATATCGTAATGCTGCATAACGTTATACCTTATAACGTATGACCATATAACGTTATACGTTATATCGTATTGCTACATAACGTTATACGTTATATCGTAATGCTACAGATCGTTATACGTTATATCGTAATGCTATATAACGTTATACGTTATAACGTATTACCATATAACGTTATACGTTATATCGTAATGCTACATAACGTTATACGATATATCGTAATGCTACATAACGTTATACGTTATAACGTATTACCATTTAACGTTACACGTTATATTGTAATGCTACATAACGTTATACGTTACAACTTAATGCTACATAACGTTATACGTTATAACGTATTACCATATAACGTTATACGTTATATCGTAATACTACATAACGTTATGCGTTATATCGTAATGCTACATAACGTTATATGTTATATCGTAATGCTACATAACGTTATACGTTATATCGTAATGCTGCATAACGTTATACGTTATATCGTAATGCTACATAACGTTATACGTTATAACGTATTACCATATAACGTTATACGTTATATCGTAATGCTGCATAACGTTATACGTTATAACGTATTACCATATAACGTTGTACGTTATATCGTAATGCTACATAACGTTATACGTTATATCGTAATGCTACATAACGTTATACGTTACATCGTAATGCTACATAACGTTATATGTTATATCGTAATGCTACATAACGTTATACGTTATATCGTAATGCTGCATAACGTTATACGTTATATCGTAGTGCTACATAAAGTTATACGTTATAACGTAATACTACATAACGTTATACGTTATATCGTAACACTACATCACGTTTTACGTTATATCGTAATGCTGCATAACGTTATACGTTATATCGTAACACTACATCACGTTTTACGTTATATCGTAATGCTGCATAACGTTATACGTTATATCGTAATGCTACATAACGTTATACGTTATAACGTATTACCATATAACGTTATACGTTATATCGTAATGCTGCATAACGTTATACGTTATAACGTATTACCATATAACGTTATACGTTATATCGTATTGCGACATAACGTTATACGTTATATCGTAATGCTACAGATCGTTATACGTTATATCGTAATGCTACATAACGGTATACGTTATATCGTAATGCTACATAACTTTATACGTTATAACGTACTACCATATAACGTTATACGTTATATCGTAATGCTACATAACGTTATACGTTATAACGTATTACCATATAACGTTATACGTTATATCGTAATGCTACATAACGTTATACGTTATATCGAAATGCTACATAACGTTATACGTTATATCGTAATACTACATAACGTTATACGTTATATCGTAATGCTACATACCGTTGTACGTTATATCGTAATGCTACATAACGTTATACGTTATATCGTAATGCTACATAACGTTATACGTTATAATGTATTACCATATAACGTTATACATTATAACGCATTACCATATAACGTTATACGTTACATCGTAATGCTACATAACGTTATACGTTATATCGTAATGTTACATAACGTTATACGTTATATGGTAATGCTACATAACGTTATATGTTATATCGTAATGCTACATAACGTTATACGTTATATCGTAATGCTGCATAACGTTATACCTTATAACGTATGACCATATAACGTTATACGTTATATCGTATTGCTACATAACGTTATACGTTATATCGTAATGCTACAGATCGTTATACGTTATATCGTAATGCTATATAACGTTATACGTTATAACGTATTACCATATAACGTTATACGTTATATCGTAATGCTACATAACGTTATACGATATATCGTAATGCTACATAACGTTATACGTTATAACGTATTACCATTTAACGTTACACGTTATATTGTAATGCTACATAACGTTATACGTTACAACTTAATGCTACATAACGTTATACGTTATAACGTATTACCATATAACGTTATACGTTATATCGTAATACTACATAACGTTATGCGTTATATCGTAATGCTACATAACGTTATATGTTATATCGTAATGCTACATAACGTTATACGTTATATCGTAATGCTGCATAACGTTATACGTTATATCGTAATGCTACATAACGTTATACGTTATAACGTATTACCATATAACGTTATACGTTATATCGTAATGCTGCATAACGTTATACGTTATAACGTATTACCATATAACGTTGTACGTTATATCGTAATGCTACATAACGTTATACGTTATATCGTAATGCTACATAACGTTATACGTTACATCGTAATGCTACATAACGTTATAGGTTACATCGTAATGCTACATAACGTTATACGTTATATCGTAATGTTACATAACGTTATACGTTATATGGTAATGCTACAGATCGTTATACGTTATATCGTAATGCTACATAACGTTATATGTTATATCGTAATGCTACATAACGTTATACGTTATATCGTAATGCTGCATAACGTTATACGTTATATCGTAATGCTACATAACGTTATATGTTATATCGTAATGCTACATAACGTTATACGTTATATCGTAATGCTGCATAACGTTATACGTTATATCGTAGTGCTACATAAAGTTATACGTTATAACGTAATACTACATAACGTTATACGTTATATCGTAACACTACATCACGTTTTACGTTATATCGTAATGCTGCATAACGTTATACGTTATATCGTAATGCTACATAACGTTATACGTTATAACGTATTACCATATAACGTTATACGTTATATCGTAATGCTGCATAACGTTATACGTTATAACGTATTACCATATAACGTTATACGTTATATCGTATTGCGACATAACGTTATACGTTATATCGTAATGCTACAGATCGTTATACGTTATATCGTAATGCTACATAACGGTATACGTTATATCGTAATGCTACATAACTTTATACGTTATAACGTACTACCATATAACGTTATACGTTATATCGTAATGCTACATAACGTTATACGTTATAACGTATTACCATATAACGTTATACGTTATATCGTAATGCTACATAACGTTATACGTTATATCGAAATGCTACATAACGTTATACGTTATATCGTAATACTACATAAGGTTATACGATATATCGTAATGCTACATAACGTTGTACGTTATATCGTAATGCTACATAACGTTATACGTTATATCGTAACGCTACATAACGTTATACGTTATATCGTAATGCTACATAACGTTATCCGCTATATCGTAATGCTACATAACGTTATATGTTATATCGTAATGCTACATAACGTTATACGTTATATCGTAATGCTGCATAACGTTATACGTTATATCCTAATGCTACATAACGTTATACGTTATAATGTATTACCATATAAAGTTATACATTATAACGCATTACCATATAACGTTATACGTTATATCGTAATGCTACATAACGTTATACGTTATATCGTAATGCTACATAACATTATACGTTATATCGTAATGCTACATAACGTTATACGTTATAACGTATTACCATATAACGTTATACGTTATATCGTAATGCTACATAACGTTATACGTTATAACGTATTACCATATAACGTTATACGTTATATCGTAATGCTACATAACGTTATACGTTATATCGAAATGCTACATAACGTTATACGTTATATCGTAATACTACATAACGTTATACGTTATATCGTAATGCTACATACCGTTGTACGTTATATCGTAATGCTACATAACGTTATACGTTATATCGTAATGCTACATAACGTTATACGTTATAATGTATTACCATATAACGTTATACATTATAACGCATTACCATATAACGTTGTACATTATATCGTAATGCTACATAACGTTATACGTTATATCGTAATGCTACATAACGTTATACGTTATATCGTAATGCTACATAACGTTATACGTTATAACGTATTACCATATAACGTTATACGTTATATCGTAATGCTACATAACGTTATACGTTATATCGTAATGCTATATAACTTTATACGTTGTATCGTAATGCTGCATAACGTTATACGTTATATCGTAATGCTACATAACGTTATACGTTATAACGTATTACCATATAACGTTATACGGTATATCGTAATGCTACATAACGTTATATGTTATATCGTAATGCTACATAACGTTATACGTTATATCGTAATGCTGCATAACGTTATACCATATAACGTATGACCATATAACGTTATACGTTATATCGTATTGCTACATAACGTTATACGTTATATCGTAATGCTACAGATCGTTATACGTTATATCGTAATGCTACATAACGTTATACGTTATATCGTAATGCTACATAACGTTATACGATATATCGTAATGCTACATAACGTTATACGTTATATCGTAATGCTACATAACATTATACGTTATATCGTAATGCTACATAACGTTATCCGTTATATCGTAATGCTACATAACGTTATAGGTTATATCGAAATGCTACATAACGTTATACGTTATATCGTAATACTACATAACGTTATACGTTATGTCGTAATGCTACATACCGTTGTACGTTATATCGTAATGCTACATAGCGTTACACGTTATATCGTAATGCTACATAACATTATACGTTATATCGTAATGCTACATAACGTTATACGTTATATCGTAATGCTACATAACGTTATACGTTATATCGTAATGTTACATAACATTATACGTTATATCGTAATGCTACATAACGTTATCCGTTATAACGTATTACCATATAACGTTATACGTTATATCGTAATGCTACATAGCGTTACACGTTATATCGTAATGCTACATAACATTATACGTTATATCGTAATGCTACATAACGTTATACGTTATATCGTAATGCTACATAACGTTATACGTTATATCGTAATGCTACATAACATTATACGTTATATCGTAATGCTACATAACGTTATCCGTTATATCATAATGCTACATATCGTTATACGTTATATCGTAATGCTACATAACGTTATACGTTATAACGTATTACCATATAACGTTATACGTTATATCGTAATGCTACATAACGTTATACGTTATATCGTAGTGCTACATAACGTTATACGTTATAACGTATTACCATATATCGTTATACGTTATATCGTAATGCTACATAACGTTATACGTTATAATGTATTACCATATAAAGTTATACATTATAACGCATTACCATATAACGTTATACGTTATATCGTAATGCTACATAACGTTATACGTTATATCGTAATGCTACATAACGTTATACGTTATATCGTAATGCTACATAACATTATACGTTATATCGTAACGCTACATAACGTTATACGTTATATCGTAGTGCTACATAACGTTATACGTTATATCGTAATGCTACATAACATTATACGTTATATCGTAACGCTACATAACGTTATACGTTATATCGTAGTGCTACATAACGTTATACGTTATATCGTAATGCTACATAACGTTATACGTTATATCGTAATGCTACATAACATTATACGTTATATCGTAACGCTACATAACGTTATACGTTATATCGTAGTGCTACATAACGTTATACGTTATATCGTAATGCTACATAACGTTATACGTTATAATGTATTACCATATAAAGTTATACATTATAACGCATTACCATATAACGTTATACGTTATATCGTAATGCTACATAACGTTATACGTTATATCGTAATGCTACATAACGTTATACGTTATATCGTAATGCTACATAACGTAATACGTTATAACGTATTACCATATAACGTTATACGTTATATCGTAATACTACATAACGTTATACGTTATATCGAAATGCTACATAACGTTATACGTTATATCGTAATACTACATAACATTATACGGCATATAGTAATGCTACATAACGTTATATGTTATATCGTAATGCTACATAACGTTATACGTTATATCGTAATGCTGCATATCGTTATACGTTATATCGTAATGCTACATAACGTTATACGTTATAACGTATTACCATATAACGTTATACGTTATATCGTAATGCTACATAACGTTATACGTTATATCGTAATGCTATATAACTTTATACGTTATATCGTAATGCTGCATAACGTTATACGTTATATCGTAATGCTACATAACGTTATACGTTATAACGTATTACCATATAACGTTATACGGTATATCGTAATGCTACATAACGTTATATGTTATATCGTAATGCTACATAACGTTATACGTTATATCGTAATGCTGCATAACGTTATACCATATAACGTATGACCATATAACGTTATACGTTATATCGTATTGCTACATAACGTTATACGTTATATCGTAATGCTACAGATCGTTATACGTTATATCGTAATGCTACATAACGTTATACGTTATATCGTAATGCTACATAACGTTATACGATATATCGTAATGCTACATGACGTTATACGTTATTACGTATTAAAATATAACGTTACACGTTATATCGTAATGCTATATAACGTTATACGTTATATCTTAATACTACATAACGTTATACGTTATGACGTATTACCATATAACGTTATACGTTATATCTTAATACTACATAACGTTATACGTTATGACGTATTACCATATAACGTTATACGTTATATCGTAATACTACATAACGTTATACGTTATATCGTAATGCTACATAACGTTATATGTTATATCGTAATGCTACATAACGTTATACGTTATATCGTAATGCTGCATAACGTTATACGTTATATCCTAATGCTACATAACGTTATACGTTATAACGTATTACCATATAACGTTATACGTTATATCGTAATGCTACATAGCGTTACACGTTATATCGTAATGCTACATAACATTATACGTTATATCGTAATGCTACATAACGTTATACGTTATATCGTAATGCTACATAACGTTATACGTTATAACGTATTACCATATAACGTTATACGTTATAACGTATTACCATATAACGTTATACGTTATATCGTAATGCTACATAACGTTACACGTTATATCGTAATGCTACATAACGTTATACGTTATAACTTAATACTACATAACGTTATACGTTATAACGTATTACCATATAACGTTATACGTTATATCGTAATGCTACATAACGTTATACGTTATAACGTATTACCATATAACGTTGTACGTTATATCGTAATGCTACATAACGTTATACGTTATATCGTAATGCTACATAACGTTATACGTTACATCGTAATGCTACATAACGTTATACGTTACATCGTAATGCTACATAACGTTATACGTTATATCGTAATGTTACATAACGTTATACGTTATATGGTAATGCAACATAACGTTATACGTTACATCGTAATGCTACATAACGTTATACGTTATATCGTAATGTTACATAACGTTATACGTTATAACGTATTACCATATAACGTTGTACGTTATATCGTAATGCTACATAACGTTATACGTTATATCGTAATGCTACATAACGTTATACGTTACATCGTAATGCTACATAACGTTATACGTTATATCGTAATGCTACATAACGTTATACGTTACATCGTAATGCTACATAACGTTATACGTTACATCGTAATGCTACATAACGTTACACGTTATATCGTAATGCTACATAACGTTATACGTTATAACTTAATACTACATAACGTTATACGTTATAACGTATTACCATATAACGTTATACGTTATATCGTAATGCTACATAACGTTATACGTTATAACGTATTACCATATAACGTTGTACGTTATATCGTAATGCTACATAACGTTATACGTTATATCGTAATGCTACATAACGTTATACGTTATATCGTAATGCTACATAACGTTATACGTTACATCGTAATGCTACATAACGTTATACGTTACATCGTAATGCTACATAACGTTACACGTTATATCGTAATGCTACATAACGTTATACGTTATAACTTAATACTACATAACGTTATACGTTATAACGTATTACCATATAACGTTATACGTTATATCGTAATGCTACATAACGTTATACGTTATAACGTATTACCATATAACGTTGTACGTTATATCGTAATGCTACATAACGTTATACGTTATATCGTAATGCTACATAACGTTATACGTTACATCGTAATGCTACATAACGTTATACGTTACATCGTAATGCTACATAACGTTATACGTTATATCGTAATGTTACATAACGTTATACGTTATATGGTAATGCAACATAACGTTATACGTTACATCGTAATGCTACATAACGTTATACGTTATATCGTAATGTTACATAACGTTATACGTTATATGGTAATGCTACATAACGTTATATGTTATATCGTAATGCTACATAACGTTATACGTTATATCGTAATGCTGCATAACGTTATACCTTATAACGTATGACCATATAACGTTATACGTTATATCGTATTGCTACATAACGTTATACGTTATATCGTAATGCTACAGATCGTTATACGTTATATCGTAATGCTATATAACGTTATACGTTATAACGTATTACCATATAACGTTATACGTTATATCGTAATGCTACATAACGTTATACGATATATCGTAATGCTACATAACGTTATACGTTATAACGTATTACCATTTAACGTTACACGTTATATTGTAATGCTACATAACGTTATACGTTACAACTTAATGCTACATAACGTTATACGTTATAACGTATTACCATATAACGTTATACGTTATATCGTAATACTACATAACGTTATGCGTTATATCGTAATGCTACATAACGTTATATGTTATATCGTAATGCTACATAACGTTATACGTTATATCGTAATGCTGCATAACGTTATACGTTATATCGTAATGCTACATAACGTTATACGTTATAACGTATTACCATATAACGTTATACGTTATATCGTAATGCTGCATAACGTTATACGTTATAACGTATTACCATATAACGTTGTACGTTATATCGTAATGCTACATAACGTTATACGTTATATCGTAATGCTACATAACGTTATACGTTACATCGTAATGCTACATAACGTTATAGGTTACATCGTAATGCTACATAACGTTATACGTTATATCGTAATGTTACATAACGTTATACGTTATATGGTAATGCTACAGATCGTTATACGTTATATCGTAATGCTACATAACGTTATATGTTATATCGTAATGCTACATAACGTTATACGTTATATCGTAATGCTGCATAACGTTATACGTTATATCGTAATGCTACATAACGTTATATGTTATATCGTAATGCTACATAACGTTATACGTTATATCGTAATGCTGCATAACGTTATACGTTATATCGTAGTGCTACATAAAGTTATACGTTATAACGTAATACTACATAACGTTATACGTTATATCGTAACACTACATCACGTTTTACGTTATATCGTAATGCTGCATAACGTTATACGTTATATCGTAATGCTACATAACGTTATACGTTATAACGTATTACCATATAACGTTATACGTTATATCGTAATGCTGCATAACGTTATACGTTATAACGTATTACCATATAACGTTATACGTTATATCGTATTGCGACATAACGTTATACGTTATATCGTAATGCTACAGATCGTTATACGTTATATCGTAATGCTACATAACGGTATACGTTATATCGTAATGCTACATAACTTTATACGTTATAACGTACTACCATATAACGTTATACGTTATATCGTAATGCTACATAACGTTATACGTTATAACGTATTACCATATAACGTTATACGTTATATCGTAATGCTACATAACGTTATACGTTATATCGAAATGCTACATAACGTTATACGTTATATCGTAATACTACATAAGGTTATACGATATATCGTAATGCTACATAACGTTGTACGTTATATCGTAATGCTACATAACGTTATACGTTATATCGTAACGCTACATAACGTTATACGTTATATCGTAATGCTACTAAACGTTATCCGCTATATCGTAATGCTACATAACGTTATATGTTATATCGTAATGCTACATAACGTTATACGTTATATCGTAATGCTGCATAACGTTATACGTTATATCCTAATGCTACATAACGTTATACGTTATAATGTATTACCATATAAAGTTATACATTATAACGCATTACCATATAACGTTATACGTTATATCGTAATGCTACATAACGTTATACGTTATATCGTAATGCTACATAACATTATACGTTATATCGTAATGCTACATAACGTTATACGTTATAACGTATTACCATATAACGTTATACGTTATATCGTAATGCTACATAACGTTATACGTTATAACGTATTACCATATAACGTTATACGTTATATCGTAATGCTACATAACGTTATACGTTATATCGAAATGCTACATAACGTTATACGTTATATCGTAATACTACATAACGTTATACGTTATATCGTAATGCTACATACCGTTGTACGTTATATCGTAATGCTACATAACGTTATACGTTATATCGTAATGCTACATAACGTTATACGTTATAATGTATTACCATATAACGTTATACATTATAACGCATTACCATATAACGTTGTACATTATATCGTAATGCTACATAACGTTATACGTTATATCGTAATGCTACATAACGTTATACGTTATATCGTAATGCTACATAACGTTATACGTTATAACGTATTACCATATAACGTTATACGTTATATCGTAATGCTACATAACGTTATACGTTATATCGTAATGCTATATAACTTTATACGTTGTATCGTAATGCTGCATAACGTTATACGTTATATCGTAATGCTACATAACGTTATACGTTATAACGTATTACCATATAACGTTATACGGTATATCGTAATGCTACATAACGTTATATGTTATATCGTAATGCTACATAACGTTATACGTTATATCGTAATGCTGCATAACGTTATACCATATAACGTATGACCATATAACGTTATACGTTATATCGTATTGCTACATAACGTTATACGTTATATCGTAATGCTACAGATCGTTATACGTTATATCGTAATGCTACATAACGTTATACGTTATATCGTAATGCTACATAACGTTATACGATATATCGTAATGCTACATAACGTTATACGTTATATCGTAATGCTACATAACATTATACGTTATATCGTAATGCTACATAACGTTATCCGTTATATCGTAATGCTACATAACGTTATAGGTTATATCGAAATGCTACATAACGTTATACGTTATATCGTAATACTACATAACGTTATACGTTATATCGTAATGCTACATACCGTTGTACGTTATATCGTAATGCTACATAGCGTTACACGTTATATCGTAATGCTACATAACATTATACGTTATATCGTAATGCTACATAACGTTATACGTTATATCGTAATGCTACATAACGTTATACGTTATATCGTAATGTTACATAACATTATACGTTATATCGTAATGCTACATAACGTTATCCGTTATAACGTATTACCATATAACGTTATACGTTATATCGTAATGCTACATAGCGTTACACGTTATATCGTAATGCTACATAACATTATACGTTATATCGTAATGCTACATAACGTTATACGTTATATCGTAATGCTACATAACGTTATACGTTATATCGTAATGCTACATAACATTATACGTTATATCGTAATGCTACATAACGTTATCCGTTATATCATAATGCTACATATCGTTATACGTTATATCGTAATGCTACATAACGTTATACGTTATAACGTATTACCATATAACGTTATACGTTATATCGTAATGCTACATAACGTTATACGTTATATCGTAGTGCTACATAACGTTATACGTTATAACGTATTACCATATATCGTTATACGTTATATCGTAATGCTACATAACGTTATACGTTATAATGTATTACCATATAAAGTTATACATTATAACGCATTACCATATAACGTTATACGTTATATCGTAATGCTACATAACGTTATACGTTATATCGTAATGCTACATAACGTTATACGTTATATCGTAATGCTACATAACATTATACGTTATATCGTAACGCTACATAACGTTATACGTTATATCGTAGTGCTACATAACGTTATACGTTATATCGTAATGCTACATAACATTATACGTTATATCGTAACGCTACATAACGTTATACGTTATATCGTAGTGCTACATAACGTTATACGTTATATCGTAATGCTACATAACGTTATACGTTATATCGTAATGCTACATAACATTATACGTTATATCGTAACGCTACATAACGTTATACGTTATATCGTAGTGCTACATAACGTTATACGTTATATCGTAATGCTACATAACGTTATACGTTATAATGTATTACCATATAAAGTTATACATTATAACGCATTACCATATAACGTTATACGTTATATCGTAATGCTACATAACGTTATACGTTATATCGTAATGCTACATAACGTTATACGTTATATCGTAATGCTACATAACGTAATACGTTATAACGTATTACCATATAACGTTATACGTTATATCGTAATGCTACATAACGTTATACGTTATATCGAAATGCTACATAACGTTATACGTTATATCGTAATACTACATAACATTATACGGCATATAGTAATGCTACATAACGTTATATGTTATATCGTAATGCTACATAACGTTATACGTTATATCGTAATGCTGCATATCGTTATACGTTATATCGTAATGCTACATAACGTTATACGTTATAACGTATTACCATATAACGTTATACGTTATATCGTAATGCTACATAACGTTATACGTTATATCGTAATGCTATATAACTTTATACGTTATATCGTAATGCTGCATAACGTTATACGTTATATCGTAATGCTACATAACGTTATACGTTATAACGTATTACCATATAACGTTATACGGTATATCGTAATGCTACATAACGTTATATGTTATATCGTAATGCTACATAACGTTATACGTTATATCGTAATGCTGCATAACGTTATACCATATAACGTATGACCATATAACGTTATACGTTATATCGTATTGCTACATAACGTTATACGTTATATCGTAATGCTACAGATCGTTATACGTTATATCGTAATGCTACATAACGTTATACGTTATATCGTAATGCTACATAACGTTATACGATATATCGTAATGCTACATGACGTTATACGTTATTACGTATTAAAATATAACGTTACACGTTATATCGTAATGCTATATAACGTTATACGTTATATCTTAATACTACATAACGTTATACGTTATGACGTATTACCATATAACGTTATACGTTATATCTTAATACTACATAACGTTATACGTTATGACGTATTACCATATAACGTTATACGTTATATCGTAATACTACATAACGTTATACGTTATATCGTAATGCTACATAACGTTATATGTTATATCGTAATGCTACATAACGTTATACGTTATATCGTAATGCTGCATAACGTTATACGTTATATCCTAATGCTACATAACGTTATACGTTATAACGTATTACCATATAACGTTATACGTTATATCGTAATGCTACATAGCGTTACACGTTATATCGTAATGCTACATAACATTATACGTTATATCGTAATGCTACATAACGTTATACGTTATAACGTATTACCATATAACGTTATACGTTATATCGTAATGCTACATAACGTTATACGTTATATCGAAATGCAACATAACGTTATACGTTATATCGTAATACTACATAACATTATACGGTATATCGTAATGCTACATAACGTTATATGTTATATCGTAATGCTACATAACGTTATACGCTATATCGTAATGCTGCATATCGTTATACGTTATATCGTAATGCTACATAACGTTATACGTTATAACGTAATACTACATAACGATATACGTTATAACGTATTACCATATAACGTTACACGTTATATCGTAATGCTACATAACGTTATACGTTATAACTTAATACTACATAACGTTATACGTTATAACGTATTACCATATAACGTTATACGTTATATCGTAATGCTACATAACGTTATACGTTATATCGTAATGCTACATAACGTTGTACGTTATATCGTAATTCTACATAACGTTATACGTTATATCGTAATGCTACATAACGTTATACGTTATAATGTATTACCATATAACGTTATACATTATAAAGCATTACCATATAACGTTATACATTATATCGTAATGCTACATAACGTTATACGTTATATCGTAATGCTACATAACGTTATACGTTATAACGTATTACCATATAACGTTATACGTTATAACGTATTACCATATAACGTTATACGTTATATCGTAATGCTACATAACGTTATACGTTATATCGTAATGCTACATAACGTTATACGTTATAACGTAATACTACATAACGTTATACGTTATAGCGTATTACCATATAACGTTATACGTTTTATCGTAATGCTACATAACGTTATACGTTATATCGTAATGCTACATAACGTTATACGTTATATCGTAATGTTACATAACGTTATACGTTATATCGTAATGCTACATAACGTTATACGTTATATCGTAATGCTGCATATCGTTATACGTTATATCGTAATGCTACATAACGTTATACGTTATAACGTAATACTACATAACGTTATACGTTATAACGTATTACCATATAACGTTATACGTTATATCGTAATGCTACATAACGTTATACGTTATATCGTAATGCTACATTACGTTATACGTTATATCGTAATGTTACATAACGTTATACGTTATATCGTAATGCTACATAACGTTATACGTTATATCGTAATGCTGCATAACGTTATACGTTATAACGTATTACCATATAACGTTATACGTTATATCGTAATGCTACATAACGTTATACGTTATATCGTAATGCTACATAACGTTATACGTTATAACGTAATACTACATAACGATATACGTTATAACGTATTATCATATAACGTTACACGTTATATCGTAATGCTACATAACGTTATACATTATAACTTAATACTACATAACGTTATACGTTATAACGTATTACCATATAACGTTATACGTTATATCGTAATGCTACATAACGTTATACGTTATATCGTAATGCTACATAACGTTGTACGTTATATCGTAATGCTACATAACGTTATACGTTATATCGTAATGCTACATAACGTTATACGTTATAACGTATTACCATATAACGTTACACGTTATATCGTAATGCTACATAACGTTATACGTTATATCGTAATGCTACATAACGTTATACGTTATATCGTAATGCTACATAACGTTATACGTTATATCGTAATGCTGCATATCGTTATACGTTATATCGTAATGCTACATAACGTTATACGTTATAATGTATTACCATATAACGTTATACATTATAACGCATTTCCATATAACGTTATACATTATATCGTAATGCTACATAACGTTATACGTTATATCGTAATGCTACATAACGTTATACGTTATAACGTATTACCATATAACGTTATACGTTATAACGTATTACCATATAACGTTATACGTTATATCGTAATGCTACATAACGTTATACGTTATATCGAAATGCTACATAACGTTATACGTTATATCGTAATACTGCATAACGTTATACGTTATATCGTAATGCTACATACCGTTGTACGTTATATCGTAATGCTACATAACGTTATACGTTATATCGTAATGCTACATAACGTTATACGTTATAATGTATTACCATATAACGTTATACATTATAACGCATTACCATATAACGTTGTACATTATATCGTAATGCTACATAACGTTATACGTTATATCGTAATGCTACATAACGTTATACGTTATATCGTAATGCTACATAACGTTATACGTTATAACGTATTACCATATAACGTTATACGTTATATCGTAATGCTACATAACGTTATACGTTATATCGAAATGCTACATAACGTTATACGTTATATCGTAATACTACATAACATTATACGGCATATAGTAATGCTACATAACGTTATACGTTATATCGTAATGCTGCATATCGTTATACGTTATATCGTAATGCTACATAACGTTATACGTTATAACGTATTACCATATAACGTTATACGTTATATCGTAATGCTACATAACGTTATACGTTATATCGTAATGCTATATAACTTTATACGTTATATCGTAATGCTGCATAACGTTATACGTTATATCGTAATGCTACATAACGTTATACGTTATAACGTATTACCATATAACGTTATACGGTATATCGTAATGCTACATAACGATATACGTTATAACGTATTACCATATAACGTTACACGTTATATCGTAATGCTATATAACGTTATACGTTATAACTTAATACTACATAACGTTATACGTTATAACGTATTACCATATAACGTTATACGTTATATCGTAATGCTACATAACGTTATACGTTATATCGTAATGCTACATAACGTTGTACGTTATATCGTAACTCTACATAACGTTATACGTTATATCGTAATGCTACATAACGTTATACGTTATAATGTATTACCATATAACGTTATACATTATAACGCATTACCATATAACGTTATACATTATATCGTAATGCTACATAACGTTATACGTTATATCGTAATGCTACATAACGTTATACGTTATATCGTAATGCTACATAACGTTATACGTTATATCGTAATGCTACATAACATTATACGTTATATCGTAATGCTACATAACGTTATCCGTTATATCATAATGCTACATAACGTTATACGTTATATCGTAATGCTACATAACGTTATACGTTATAACGTATTACCATATAACGTTATACGTTATATCGTAATGCTACATAACGTTATACGTTATATCGTAGTGCTACATAACGTTATACGTTATAACGTATTACCATATAACGTTATACGTTATATCATAATGCTACATAACGTTATACGTTATATCGTAATGCTACATAACGTTATACGTTATAACGTATTACCATATAACGTTATACGTTATATCGTAATGCTACATAACGTTATACGTTATATCGTAATGCTACATAACGTTATACGTTATATCGTAATGCTACATAACGTTATACGTTATAACGTATTACCATATAACGTTATACGTTATATCGTAATGCTACATAACGTTATACGTTATATCGAAATGCTACATAACGTTATACGTTATATCGTAATACTACATAACATTATACGGCATATAGTAATGCTACATAACGTTATACGTTATATCGTAATGCTGCATATCGTTATACGTTATATCGTAATGCTACATAACGTTATACGTTATAACGTATTACCATATAACGTTATACGTTATATCGTAATGCTACATAACGTTATACGTTATATCGTAATGCTATATAACTTTATACGTTATATCGTAATGCTGCATAACGTTATACGTTATATCGTAATGCTACATAACGTTATACGTTATAACGTATTACCATATAACGTTATACGGTATATCGTAATGCTACATAACGATATACGTTATAACGTATTACCATATAACGTTACACGTTATATCGTAATGCTATATAACGTTATACGTTATAACTTAATACTACATAACGTTATACGTTATAACGTATTACCATATAACGTTATACGTTATATCGTAATGCTACATAACGTTATACGTTATATCGTAATGCTACATAACGTTGTACGTTATATCGTAATTCTACATAACGTTATACGTTATATCGTAATGCTACATAACGTTATACGTTATAATGTATTACCATATAACGTTATACATTATAACGCATTACCATATAACGTTATACATTATATCGTAATGCTACATAACGTTATACGTTATATCGTAATGCTACATAACGTTATACGTTATATCGTAATGCTACATAACGTTATACGTTATATCGTAATGCTACATAACGTTATACGTTATATCGTAATGCTACATAACGTTATACGTTATATCGTAATGCTGCATATCGTTATACGTTATATCGTAATGCTACATAACGTTATACGTTATAATGTATTACCATATAACGTTATACATTATAACGCATTTCCATATAACGTTATACATTATATCGTAATGCTACATAACGTTATACGTTATATCGTAATGCTACATAACGTTATACGTTATAACGTATTACCATATAACGTTATACGTTATAACGTATTACCATATAACGTTATACGTTATATCGTAATGCTACATAACGTTATACGTTATATCGAAATGCTACATAACGTTATACGTTATATCGTAATACTGCATAACGTTATACGTTATATCGTAATGCTACATACCGTTGTACGTTATATCGTAATGCTACATAACGTTATACGTTATATCGTAATGCTACATAACGTTATACGTTATATCGTAATGCTACATAACATTATACGTTATATCGTAATGCTACATAACGTTATCCGTTATATCATAATGCTACATAACGTTATACGTTATATCGTAATGCTACATAACGTTATACGTTATAACGTATTACCATATAACGTTATACGTTATATCGTAATGCTACATAACGTTATACGTTATATCGTAATGCTACATAACATTATACGTTATATCGTAATGCTACATAACGTTATCCGTTATATCATAATGCTACATAACGTTATACGTTATATCGTAATGCTACATAACGTTATACGTTATAACGTATTACCATATAACGTTATACGTTATATCGTAATGCTACATAACGTTATACGTTATATCGTAATGCTACATAACGTTATACGTTATATCGAAATGCAACATAACGTTATACGTTATATCGTAATACTACATAACATTATACGGTATATCGTAATGCTACATAACGTTATATGTTATATCGTAATGCTACATAACGTTATACGCTATATCGTAATGCTGCATATCGTTATACGTTATATCGTAATGCTACATAACGTTATACGTTATAACGTAATACTACATAACGTTATACGTTATAACGTAATACTACATAACGTTATACGTTATAACGTATTACCATATAACGTTATACGTTATATCGTAATGCTACATAACGTTATACGTTATATCGTAATGCTACATAACGTTATACGTTATAACGTAATACTACATAACGATATACGTTATAACGTATTACCATATAACGTTACACGTTATATCGTAATGCTATATAACGTTATACGTTATAACTTAATACTACATAACGTTATACGTTATAACGTATTACCATATAACGTTATACGTTATATCGTAATGCTACATAACGTTATACGTTATATCGTAATGCTACATAACGTTGTACGTTATATCGTAATTCTACATAACGTTATACGTTATATCGTAATGCTACATAACGTTATACGTTATAATGTATTACCATATAACGTTATACATTATAACGCATTACCATATAACGTTATACATTATATCGTAATGCTACATAACGTTATACGTTATATCGTAATGCTACATAACGTTATACGTTATAACGTATTACCATATAACGTTATACGTTATAACGTATTACCATATAACGTTATACGTTATATCGTAATGCTACATAACGTTATACGTTATATCGTAATGCTACATAACGTTATACGTTATAACGTAATACTACATAACGTTATACGTTATAACGTATTACCATATAACGTTACACGTTATATCGTAATGCTACATAACGTTATACGTTATAACTTAATACTACATAACGTTATACGTTATAGCGTATTACCATATAACGTTATACGTTATATCGTAATGCTACATAACGTTATACGTTATATCGTAATGCTACATAACGTTATACGTTATATCGTAATGTTACATAACGTTATACGTTATATCGTAATGCTACATAACGTTATACGTTATATCGTAATGCTGCATATCGTTATACGTTATATCGTAATGCTACATAACTTTATACGTTATAACGTAATACTACATAACGTTATACGTTATAACGTATTACCATATAACGTTATACGTTATATCGTAATGCTACATAACGTTATACGTTATATCGTAATGCTACATTACGTTATACGTTATATCGTAATGCTACATAACGTTATACGTTATATCGTAATGCTGCATAACGTTATACGTTATAACGTATTACCATATAACGTTATACGTTATATCGTAATGCTACATAACGTTATACGTTATATCGTAATGCTACATAACGTTATACGTTATAACGTAATACTACATAACGATATACGTTATAACGTATTATCATATAACGTTACACGTTATATCGTAATGCTACATAACGTTATACATTATAACTTAATACTACATAACGTTATACGTTATAACGTATTACCATATAACGTTATACGTTATATCGTAATGCTACATAACGTTATACGTTATATCGTAATGCTACATAACGTTGTACGTTATATCGTAATGCTACATAACGTTATACGTTATATCGTAATGCTACATAACGTTATACGTTATAATGTATTACCATATAACGTTATACATTATAACGCATTACCATATAACGTTATACATTATATCGTAATGCTACATAACGTTATACGTTATAACGTAATACTACATAACGTTATACGTTATAACGTATTACCATATAACGTTACACGTTATATCGTAATGCTACATAACGTTATACGTTATATCGTAATGCTACATAACGTTATACGTTATATCGTAATGTTACCTAACGTTATACGTTATATCGTAATGCTACATAACGTTATACGTTATATCGTAATGCTGCATATCGTTATACGTTATACCGTAATGCTACATAACGTTATACGTTATAATGTATTACCATATAACGTTATACATTATAACGCATTTCCATATAACGTTATATATTATATCGTAATGCTACATAACGTTATACGTTATATCGTAATGCTACATAACGTTATACGTTATAACGTATTACCATATAACGTTATACGTTATAACGTATTACCATATAACGTTATACGTTATAACGTATTACCATATAACGTTATACGTTATATCGTAATGCTACATAACGTTATACGTTATATCGTAATGCTACATAACGTTATAAGTTATAACGTAATACTACATAACGTTATACGTTATAACATATTACCATATAACAATACACGTTATATCGTAATGCTACATAACGTTATACGTTATAACTTAATACTGCATAACGTTATACGTTATAACGTATTACCATATAACGTTATACGTTATATCGTAATGCTACATAACGTTATACGTTATATCGTAATGCTACATAACGTTATACGTTATATCGTAATGTTACATAACGTTATACGTTATATCGTAATGCTACATAACGTTATACGTTATATCGTAATGCTGCATATCGTTATACGTTATATCGTAATGCTACATAACGTTATACGTTATAACGTATTACCATATAACGTTATACGTTATATCGTAATGCTACATAACGTTATACGTTATATCGTAATGCTACATAACGTTATACGTTATATCGTAATGTTACATAACGTTATACGTTATATCGAAATGCTACATAACGTTATACGTTATATCGTAATACTACATAACGTTATACGGTATATCGTAATGCTACATAACGTTATATGTTATATCGTAATGCTACATAACGTTATACGTTATATCGTAATGCTACATAACGTTATACGTTATAACGTAATACTACATAACGTTATACGTTATAACGTAATACCATATAACGTTATACGTTATATCGTAATGCTACATAACGTTATACGTTATATCGTAATGCTACATAACGATATACGTTATATCGTAATGTTACATAACGTTATACGTTATATCGAAATGCTACATAACGTTATACGTTATATCGTAATACTACATAACGTTATACGGTATATCGTAATGCTACATAACGTTATATGTTATATCGTAATGATACATAACGTTATACGTTATATCGTAATGCTACATAACGTTATACGTTATAACGTAATACTACATAACGTTATACTTTATAACGTATTACCACATAACGTTATACGTTATATCGTATTGCTACATAACGTTATACGTTACATCATAATGCTACAGATCGTTATACGTTATATCGTAATGCTACATAACGCTATACATTATATCGTAACACTACATCACGTTGTATGTTATATCGTAATGCTACATAACGTTATACGTTATATCGTAATGCTGCATAACGTTATACGTTATAACGTATGACCACATAACGTTATACGTTATATCGTATTGCTACATAACGTTATACGTTACATCATAATGCTACAGATCGTTATACGTTATATCGTAATGCTACATAACGCTATACATTATATCGTAATTCTACATAACGTTATACGATATATCGTAATTCTACATAACGTTATACGATATATCGTAATGCTACATAACGTTATACGTTATATCGTAATGCTACATAACGTTATATGTTATATCGTAGTGCTACATAACGTTATACGTTATATCGTATTGTTCCATAACGTTATACGTTATAACGTATGACCATATAACGTTATACGTTATATCGTATTGCTACATAACGTTATACGTTATATCGTAATGCTACAGATCGTTATACGTTATATCGTAACACTACATCACGTTATACGTTACATCGTAATGCTACATAACGTTATACGTTATATCGTAATGCTACATAACGTTATATGTTATATCGTAATGCTACATAACGTTATACGTTATATCGTAATGCTGCATAACGTTATACGTTATAACGTATGACCACATAACGTTACACGTTATATCGTATTGCTACATAACGTTATACGTTATATCGTAATGCTACAGATCGTTATACGTTATATCGTAATGCTACATAACGCTATACGTTATATCGTAATTCTACATAACGTTATACGATATATCGTAATGCTACATAACGTTATACGTTATATCGTAATGCTACAGATCGTTATACGTTATATCGTAACACTACATCACGTTATACGTTATATTGTAATGCTACATAATGTTATACGTTATATCGTAATGCTACATTACGTTATATGTTATATCGTAATGCTACATAACGTTATACGTTATATCGTAATGCTGCATAACGTTATACGTTATAACGTATGACCATATAACGTTATACGTTATATCGTATTGCTACATAACGTTATACGTTATATCGTAATGCTACAGAGCGTTATACGTTATATCGTAATGCTACATAACGTTATACGTTATATCGTAATGTTACGTAACGTTATACATTATATCGTAATGCTACATAACGTTATATGTTATATCGTAATGCTACATATCGTTATACGTTATATCGTAATGCTGCAAAACGTTATACGTTATATCGGAATGCTACATAACGTTATACGATATATCGTAATGCTACATAACGTTATACGTTATATCGCAATTCTACATAACGTTATACGTTATATCGTAATGCTATATAACGTTATACGTTATATCGTAATGCTACATAACGTTATTCGTTACGACGTATTACCATATAACGTTATACGATATATCGTAATGCTACATAACGTAATACGTTATATCGTAATGCTACATAACGTTATACGTTATATCGTAATGCTACATAATGTTATACGTTATAACGTAATACCATATAACGTTGTACGTTATATCGTAATGCTACATAACGTTATACGTTATATCGTAATGCTACATAATGTTATACGTTATATCGTATTGCTACGTAACGTTATACGTTATATCGTAATGCTACATAACGTTATACGTTATAACGTAATACCATATAACGTTATACGTTATATCGTTATATTACATAACGTTATACGTCATATCGTAGTGCTACATAACGTTATACGTTATATCGTAATGCTACATAACGTTATACGTTATATCGTAATGCTGCATAACGTTATACGTTATAACGTATGACCACATAACGTTATACGTTATATCGTATTGCTACATAACGTTATACGTTATATCGTAATGCTACAGATCGTTATACGTTATATCGTAATGCTACATAACGCTATACGTTATATCGTAATTCTACATAACGTTATAAGATATATCGTAATGCTACATAACGTTATACGTTATATCGTAATGCTACATAACGTTATATGTTATATCGTAATGCTACATAACGTTATACGTTATATCGAATTGCTGCATAACGTTATACGTTATAACGTATGACCATATAACGTTATACGTTATATCGCATTGCTACATATCGTTATACGTTATATCGTAAAGCTACAGATCGTTTTACGTTATATCGTAACACTACATCACGTTACACGTTACATCGTAATGCTACATAACGTTATACGTTACATCGTAATGCTACATAACGTTATATGTTATATCGTAATGCTACATAACGTTATACGTTATATCGTAATGCTGCATGACGTTATACGTTATATCTTATTGCTACATAACGTTATACGTTATGTCGTAATGCTACATAACGTTATACGTTATATCGTATTGCTACATAACGTTATACGTTATGTCGTAATGCTGCATAACGTTATACGTTATAACGTATGACCACATAACGTTATACGATATATCGTAATGCCACATAACGTTATATGATATATCGTAATGCTACATAACGTTATACGTTATATCGTAATGCTGCATAACGTTATACGTTATAACGTATGACAATATAACGTTATACGTTATGTCGTATTGCTACATAACGTTATACGTTATATCGTAATGCTACAGAGCGTTATACGTTATATCGTAATGCTACATAACGTTATACGTTATATCGTAATGTTACATAACGTTATACATTATATCGTAATGCTACATAACGTTATATGTTATATCGTAATGCTACATATCGTTATATGTTATATCGTAATGCTGCATAACGTTATACGTTATAACGTATTACCATATAACTTTATACGTTATATCGTATTGCTACATAACGTTATACGTTATAACGTACTGCTACAGATCGTTATACGTTATATCGTAATGCTACATAACGTTATACGTTATATCGTAATTCTACATATCGTTATTCGTTACGACGTATTACCATATAACGTTGTACGTTATATCGTAATGCTACATAACGTTATACGTTATATCGGAATGCTACATAACGTTATACGATATATCGTAATGCTACATAACGTTATACGTTATATCGTAATGCTACATAACGTTATACGTTATAACGTAATACCATATAACGTTGTACGTTATATCGTAATATTACATAAGGTTATACGTTATATCCTAATGCTACATAACGTTATACGTTATATCGTAATGATACATGACGTTATGCGTTATATCGTAATGCTACATAACGTTATATGTCATATCGTAATGCTACATAACGTTATACGTTATATCGTATTGCTACATAACGTTATACGTTATGTCGTAATGCTACATAACGTTATACGTTAAAACGTAATACCATATAACGTTATACGTTATATCGTTATATTACATAACGTTATACGTCATATCGTAATGCTACATAACGTTATACGTTATATAGTAATGCTACATAACGTTATACGTTATATCGTAATGCTGCATAACGTTATACGTTATATCGTATGACCACATAACGTTATACGTTATATCGTAATGCTACATAACGCTATACGTTATATCGTAATTCGAAATAACGTTATACGATATATCGTAATGCTACATAACGTTATACGTTATATCGTAATGCTACATAACGTTATATGTTATATCATAATGCTACATAGCGTTATACGTTATATCGTATTGCTGCATAACGTTATACGTTATATCGTATGACCACATAACGTTATACGTTATATCGTAATGCTACATAACGCTATACGTTATATCGTAATGCTACATCACGTTATACGTTACATCGTAATGCTACATAACGTTATACGTTACATCGTAATGCTACATAACGTTATATGTTATATCGTAATGCTGCATAACGTTATACGTTATATCGTAATGCTGCATGACGTTATACGTTATAACGTATAACAATATAACGTTATACGTTATATCGTATTGCTACATAACGTTATACGTTATATCGTAATGCTACAGAGCGTTATACGTTATATCGTAATGCTACATAACGTTATACGTTATATCGTAATGTTACATAACGTTATACATTATATCGTAATGCTACATAACGTTATATGTTATATCGTAATGCTACATATCGTTATACGTTATATCGTAATGCTGCATAACGTTATACGTTATAACGTATTACCATATAACTTTATACGTTATATCGTATTGCTACATAACGTTATACGTTATAAGGTACTGCTACAGATCGTTATACGTTATATCGTCATGCTACATAACGTTATACGTCATATCGTAATTCTACATAACGTTATACGTGATATCGTAATGCTACATAACGTTATACGTTATATCGTAATGCTACATAATGTTATACGTTATATCGTAATGCTACATAACGTTATACGTTATATCGCAATACTACATAATGTTATACGTTATATCGTAATGCTACATAACGTTATACGTTATATCGTAATGCTACATGACGTTATACGTTATATCGCAATGCTACATAACGTTATACGTTATAACGTAATACTACATAACGTTATACGTTATAAAGTATTACCATATAACCTTACACATTATATCGTAATGCTACAAAACGTTATACGTTATAACATAATACTACATAACGTTATACGTTATAACGTAATACCATATAACGTTATACGTTATATCGTAATGCTACATAACGTTATACGTTATATCGTAATGCTACATAACGTTATACGATATAACGTCTTACCATATAACGTTATAGTTATAACGTAATGCTACATAACGTTATACGTTATAACGTAATGCTACATAACGTTATACGTTATATCGTAATGCTACATAACGTTATCCGTTATATCGTAATGCTACATAACTTTATACGTTACATCGTAATGAGACATAACGTTATACGTTATATCGTAATACTACATAACGTTATACGTTATATCGTAATACTACATAACGTTATACGTTATAACGTAATCCTACATAACGTTATACGTTATATCGTAATGCTACATAGCGTTGTACGTTATAACGTATTATCATATATTATTATACGTTATATCGTAATGCTACATAACGTTCTATGTTATATCGTAAAGCTACATAACGTTATACGTTATATCGTAATACTACATAACTTTATACGTTACATCGTAATGCGACATAACGTTATACGTTATATCGTAATACTACATAACGTTATACGTTATAACGTATTACCATATAACGTTATACGTTATAACGTATTACCATATAACGTTATACGTTATAACGTATTACCATGTAACGTCATGCGTTAAATCGTATAGCTACGTAACGTATTACGTTATAGCATAATGCTACATAACGTTATACGTTATAACGTAATACTACATAACGTTATACGTTATAAAGTAATACTATATAACGTTGTACGTTATATCGTTATGCTACATAACGGACTAGATAATCCCAATAGCAGCGGAGATACGTTCAATTAGATTTATTTGCCCTTGATAATTTAAATACTGTAATTGCATTGGATTTGACAGAGAAGTTAGTTAACATAGGGCAAACCCAACGGCGTGTCCTGTATAAAGAATCAAATGTGGAGTATAACGCGCATCGAATTGCCTAGATACCCCAATAGCAGCGGAGATACGATCAATTAGATTTATTTGGCCTCGAAAATTTAAATACTATAATTGCATTAGATTTCACAGGGAAGAATGTTAACGTAGGGCAAACCGAACGATGTGCCCTGTATAAAGAATCAAATGTGGAGTATAACGCGCTGCTAATTGCCTAGATAACCCGAATAGCAGCGGAGATACGATCAATTAGATTTATTTGGCCTTGAAAATTTAAATAATATAATTGCAATGCATATGACAGGGAAGAATGTTAACGTAGGGCAAACCGAACGATGTGCCCTGTATAAAGAATCAAATGTGGAGTATAACGCGCTGCGAATTGCCTAGATAACGCCAATAGCAGTGGAGATACGACCAATTAGATTTATTTGGCCCTGAAAATTTAAAAACTATAATTGCTTTGGAGCTGACAGGGAAGACAGTTAAGGTAGGGCAAACCCAACGATTTGCCCTGTATAAAGAATCAAATGTGGAGTATAACGCGCATCGAATTACCTAGATAACCCCAATAGCAGCGGAGATACGATCAAATAGATTTATTTGGCCTTGAAATTTTAAAACTATAATTGCTTTTGATTTGACAGAGAAGAGTGTTAACGTTGGGCAAACCGAACGATGTGTCCTGTCTAAAGAATCAAATGTGGAGTATAACGCGCATCGAATTGCCTAGATAACCCCAATCGCAGTGGAGATACGACCAATTAGATTTATTTGGTCCTGAAAATTTTAAAACTATAATTGCTTTTGATTTGACAGAGAAGAGTGTTAACGTAGGGCGAACCGAACGATGTGCCATGTATAAAGAAACAAATGTGGAGTATAACGCGCCACGAATTGCCTAGATAACCCCAATAGCGGTGGAGATACGACCAATTAGATTTATTTGGCCCTGAAAATTTAAAAACTATAATTGCTTTGGAGCTGACAGGGAAGAGCGTTAACGTTGGGCAAACCGAACGATGTGTCCTGTATAAAGAATCAAATGTGGAATATAACGCGCCCCGAATTGCCTAGATAACCCCAATAGCCGTGGAGATACGACCAATTAGATTTATTTGGCCCTGAAAATTTAAAAACTATAATTGCATTGTTTTTGACAGGGAAGACAGTTAACGTTGGGCATACCGAACGATGTGCCCTGTATAAAGAATCAAATGTGGAGTATAACGCGCATCGAATTGCCTAGATAACCCGAATAGCAGCGGAGATACGACCAATCAGATTTATTTGGCCCTGAAAATTTAAAAACTATAATTGCTTTTGATTTGACAGGGAAGAGTGTTAACTTTGTGCAAACCGAACGTTGTGTCCTGTATAATGAATCAAATGTGGAGTATAACGCGCATCGAATTGCCTAGATAACCCCAATAGCAGTGGAGATACGATCAATTAGATTTATTTGGCCCTGAAAATTAAAAAACTATAATTGCTTTGGATCTGACAGGGAAGACAGTTAACGTAGGGCAAACTCAACGATTTGCCCTGTATAAAGAATCAAATGTGGAGTATAACGCGCATCGAAATGCCTACATAACCCCAATAGCAGCGGAGATACGATCAATTAGATTTATTTGGCCCTGAAAATTTTAAAACTATAATTGCTTTTGATATGACAGAGAAGAGTGTTAACGTAGGCGGAACCGAACGATGTGCCCTGTATAAAGAAACAAATGTGGAGTATAACGCGCCCCGAATAGCCTAGATAACCCCAATAGCGGTGGAGATACGACCAATTAGATTTATTTGGCCCTGAAAATTTAAAAACTATAATTGCATTGGATTTGACAGGGAAGAATGTTAACGTAGGGCAAACCGAACGATTTGCCCTGTATAAAGAATCAAATGTGGAGTATAACGCGCTGCGAATTGCCTAGATAACCCCAATAGCAGTGGAAATACGACCAATTAGATTTATTTGGCCCTGAAAATTTAAAAAATTTAATTGCTTTGGAGCTGACAGGGAAGACAGTTAACGTAGGGCAAACCCAACGATTTGCCCTGTATAAAGAATCAAATGTGGAGTATAACGCGCATCGAATTGCCTAGATAACCCCAATAGCAGCGGAGATACGATCAATTAGATTTATTTGGCCCTGAAAATTTTAAAACTATAATTGCTTTTGATTTGACAGAGAAGAGTGTTAACGTAGGGCGAACCGGACGATGTGCCCTGTATAAAGAAACAAATGTGGAGTGTAACGCTCCCCGAATTGCCTAGATAACCCCAATCGCAGTGGAGATACGACCAATTAGATTTATTTGGCCCTGAAAATTTAAATAATATAATTGCATTGCATATGACAGGGAAGAGTGTTAACGTTGGGCAAACCGAACGATGTGTCCTGTATAATGAATCAAATGTGGAATATAACGAGCCCCGAATTGTCTTCGTAACCCCAATAGCAGCGGGGATACGATCAATTAGATTTATTTGGCCTTGAAAATGTAAAAACTATAATTGCTTTTGATTTGACAGGGAAGAGTGTTAACGTTGGGCAAACCGAACGATGTGTCCTGTATAAAGAATCAAATGTGGAGTATAACGCGCATCGAATTGCCTAGATAACCCGAATAGCAGCGGAGATACGATCAATTAGATTTATTTGACCTTGAGGATTTAAAAACTATAATTGCTTTAGATTTGACAGGGAAGAGTGTTAACATTGTGCAAACCGAGCGATGTGTCCTGTATAAAGAATCAAATGTGGAGTATAACGAGCATCGAGTTGCCTAGATAACCCCAATAGCAGTGGAGATACGATCAATTAGATTTATTTGGCCCTGAAAATTTTAAAACTATAATTGCTTTTGATTTGACAGAGAAGAGTGTTAACGTAGGGCGAACCGAACGATGTGCCCTGTATAAAGAAACAAATGTGGAGTATAACGCGCCCCGAATTGCCTAGATAACCCCAATAGCAGTGGAGATACGACCAATTAGATTTATTTGGCCCTGAAAATTTAAATAATATAATTGCATTGCATATGACAGGGAAGAGTGTTAACGTAGGGCAAACCTAACGATGTGCCCTGTATGAAGAATCAAATGTGGAGTATAACGCGCTGCTAATTGCCTAGATAACTCCAATAGCACAGGAGATACGATCGATTAGATTTATTTGACCTTGAGGATTTAAAAACTATAATTGCTTTTGATTTGACAGGGAAGAGTGTTAACATTGTGCAAACCGAACGATGTGTCCTGTATAAAGAATCGAATGTGGAGTATAACGCGCATCGAATTGCCTAGATAACCCCAATAGCAGCGGAGATACGATCAATTAGATTTATTTGGCATTGAAAATTTAAATACTATAATTGCATTGGATTTGACAGGGAAGAATGTTAACATTGTACAAACCGAACGTTGTGTCCTGTATAAAGAATCAAATGTGGAGTATAACGCGCATCGAATTGCCTAGATAACCCCAATAGCAGTGGGGATACGATCAATTAGATTTATTTGGCCCTGAAAATTTAAAAACTATAATTGCATTGCATATGACAGGGAAGAGTGTTAACGTTGGGCAAACCGAACGATGTGTCCTGTATAAAGAGTCACATGTGGATTATAACGCGCATCGAATTGCCTAGATAACTCCAATAGCACAAGAGATACGATCAATTAGATTTATTTGACCTTGAGGATTTAAAAACTATAATTGCTTTAGATTTGACAGGGAAGAGTGTTAACATTGTGCAAACCGAACGATGTGTCCTGTATAAAGAATCAAATGTGGAGTATAACGCGCATCGATTTGCCTAGATAACCCCAATAGCAGTGGAGATACGATCAATTAGATTTATTTGGCCCTGAAAATTTTAAAACTATAATTGCTTTTGATTTGACAGAGAAGAATGTTAACGTAGGGCGAACCGAACGATGTGCCCTGTATAAAGAAACAAATGTGGAGTATAACGCGCCCCGAATTGCCTAGATAACCCCAATAGCAGTGGAGATACGACCAATCAGATTTATTTGGCCCTGAAAATTTAAATAATATAATTGCATTGCATATGACAGGGAAGAGTGTTAACGTAGGGCAAACCTTACGATGTGCCCTGTATGAAGAATCAAATGTGGAGTATAACGCGCTGCTAATTGCCTAGATAACTCCAATAGCACAGGAGATACGATCGATTAGATTTATTTGACCTTGAGGATTTAAAAACTATAATTGCTTTTGATTTGACAGGGAAGAGTGTTAACATTGTGCAAACCGAACGATGTGTCCTGTATAAAGAATCGAATGTGGAGTATAACGCGCATCGAATTGCCTAGATAACCCCAATAGCAGCGGAGATACGATCAATTAGATTTATTTGGCATTGAAAATTTAAATACTATAATTGCATTGGATTTGACAGGGAAGAATGTTAACATTGTACAAACCGAACGTTGTGTCCTGTATAAAGAATCAAATGTGGAGTATAACGCGCATCGAATTGCCTAGATAACCCCAATAGCAGTGGGGATACGATCAATTAGATTTATTTGGCCCTGAAAATTTAAAAACTATAATTGCATTGCATATGACAGGGAAGAGTGTTAACGTTGGGCAAACCGAACGATGTGTCCTGTATAAAGAGTCAAATGTGGATTATAACGCGCATCGAATTGCCTAGATAACTCCAATAGCACAAGAGATACGATCAATTATATTTATTTGACCTTGAGGATTTAAAAACTATAATTGCTTTAGATTTGACAGGGAAGAGTGTTAACATTGTGCAAACCGAACGATGTGTCCTGTATAAAGAATCAAATGTGGAGTATAACGCGCATCGATTTGCCTAGATAACCCCAATAGCAGTGGAGATACGATCAATTAGATTTATTTGGCCCTGAAAATTTTAAAACTATAATTGCTTTTGATTTGACAGAGAAGAATGTTAACGTAGGGCGAACCGAACGATGTGCCCTGTATAAAGCAACAAATGTGGAGTATAACGCGCCCCGAATTGCCCAGATAACCCCAATAGCAGTGGAGATACGACCAATTAGATTTATTTGGCCCTGAAAAATTAAAAACTATAATTGCATTGGATTTGACAGGGAAGACAGTTAACGTAGGGCAAACCCAACGATTTGCCCTGTATGAAGAATCAAATGTGGAGTATAACGCGCTGCTAATTGCCTAGATAACTGCAATAGCACAGGAGATACGATCAATTAGATTTATTTGACCTTGAGGATTTAAAAACTATAATTGCTTTTGATTTGACAGGGAAGAGTGTTAACATTGTGCAAACCGAACGATGTGTCCTGTATAAAGAATCAAATGTGGAGTATAACGCGCATCGAATTGCCTAGATAACCCCAATAGCAGCGGCGATACGATCAATTAGATTTATTTGGCCTTGAAAATTTAAATACTATAATTGCATTGGATTTGACAGGGAAGAATGTTAACATTGTGCAAACCGAACGATGTGTCCTGTATAAAGAATCAAATGTGGAGTATAACGCGCTGCGAATTGCCTAGATAACCCCAATAGCAGTGGAAATACGACCAATTAGATTTATTTGGCCCTGAAAATTTAAAAACTATAATTGCTTTGGATCTGACAGGGAAGACAGTTAACGTAGGGCAAACCCAACGATTTGCCCTGTATGAAGAATCAAATGTGGATTATAACGCGCTGCTAATTGCCTAGATAACTCCAATAGCACAGGAGATACGATCAATTAGATTTATTTGACCTTGAGGATTTAAAAACTATAATTGCTTTTGATTTGACAGGGAAGAGTGTTAACTTTGTGCAAACCGAACGCTGTGTCCTGTATAAAGAATCAAATGTGGAGTATAACGCGCATCGAATTGCCTAGATAACCCCAATAGCAGCGGAGATACGATCAATTAGATTTATTTGGCCTTGAAAATTTAAAAACTATAATTGCATTGCATATGACAGGGAAGAGTGTTAACGTTGGGCAAACCGAACGATGTGTCCTGTATAAAGAATCAAATGTGGATTATAACGCGCATCGATTTGCCTAGATAACTGCAATAGCACAGGAGATACGATCAATTAGATTTATTTGACCTTGAGGATTTAAAAACTATAATTGCTTTTGATTTGACAGGGAAGAATGTTAACGTAGGGCAAACCGAACGATGTGTCCTGTATAAAGAATCAAATGTGGAGTATAACGCGCATCGAATTGCCTAGATAACCCCAATAGCACAGGAGATACGATCAATTAGATTTATTTGACCTTGAGGATTTAAAAACTATAATTGCTTTTGATTTGACAGGGAAGAGTGTTAACATTGTGCAAACCGAACGATGTGTCCTGTATAAAGAATCAAATGTGGAGTATAACGCGCATCGAGTTGCCTAGATAACCCCAATAGCAGTGGAGATACGATCAATTAGATTTATTTGGCCCTGAAAATTTTAAAACTATAATTGCATTGCATATGACAGGGAAGAGTGTTGACGTTGGGCAAACCGAACGATGTGTCCTGTATAAAGAATCAAATGTGGATTATAACGCGCATCGATTTGCCTAGATAACTCCAATACCACAGGAGATACGATCAATTAGATTTATTTGACCTTGAGGATTTAAAAACTATAATTGCTTTTGATTTGACAGGGAAGAATGTTAACGTAGGGCATACCGAACGATGTGTTCTGTATAAAGAATCAAATGTGGAGTATAACGCGCATCGAATTGCCTAGATAACCCCAATAGCAGCGGAAATACGACCAATTAGATTTATTTGGCCCTGAAAATTTAAAAACTATAATTGCTTTGGATCTGACAGGGAAGACAGTTAACGTAGGGCAAACCCAACGATTTGCCCTGTATGAAGAATCAAATGTGGATTATAACGCGCTGCTAATTGCCTAGATAACTCCAATAGCACAGGAGATACGATCAATTAGATTTATTTGACCTTGAGGATTTAAAAACTATAATTGCTTTTGATTTGACAGGGAAGAGTGTTAACATTGTGCAAACCGAACGATGTGTCCTGTATAAAGAATCAAATGTGGAGTATAACGCGCATCGAATTGCCTAGATAACCCCAATAGCAGCGGAGATACGATCAATTAGATTTATTTGACCTTGAGGATTTAAAAACTATAATTGCTTTTGATTTGACAGGGAAGAGTGTTAACTTTGTGCAAACCGAACGCTGTGTCCTGTATAAAGAATCAAATGTGGAGTATAACGCGCATCGAATTGCCTAGATAACCCCAATAGCAGCGGAGATACGATCAATTAGATTTATTTGGCCTTGAAAATTTAAAAACTATAATTGCATTGCATATGACAGGGAAGAGTGTTAACGTTGGGCAAACCGAACGATGTGTCCTGTATAAAGAATCAAATGTGGATTATAACGCGCTCCGAATTGCCTTCACAACCCCAATAGCAGCGGAGATACGATCAATTAGATTTATTTGGCCTTGAAAATTTAAATACTATAATAGCATTAGATTTGACAGGGAAGAATGTTAACGTAGGGCAAACCGGACGATGTGCCCTGTATAAAGAATCAAATGTGGAGTATAACGCGCTGCGAATTGCCTAGATATCCCCAATAGTAGTGGACATACGAACAATTAGATTTATTTGGCCCTGAAAATTTAAAAACTATAATTGCATTGCATATGACAGGGAAGAGAGTTAACGTTGGGCAAACCGAACGATGTGTCGTGTATAAAGAATCAAATGTGGAGTATAACGCGCATCGAATTGCCTAGATAACCCCAATAGCAGTGGGGATACGATCAATTAGATTTATTTGACCTTGAGGATTTAAAAACTATAATTGCTTTTGATTAGACAGGGAAGAGTGTTAACATAGTGCAAACCGAACGATGTGTCCTGTATAAAGAATCAAATGTGGAGTACAACGCGCATCGAGTTGGCTAGATAACCCCAATAGCAGTGGAAATAAGACCAATTAGATTTATTTGGCCCTGAAAATTTAAAAACTATAATTGCTTTGGATCTGACAGGGAAGAGTGTTAACGTTGGGCAAACCGAACGATGTGTCCTGTATAAAGAATCAAATGTGGATTATAACGCGCATCGATTTGCCTAGATAACTGCAATAGCACAGGAGATACGATCAATTAGATTTATTTGACCTTGAGGATTTAAAAACTATAATTGCTTTTGATTTGACAGGGAAGAATGTTAACGTAGGGCAAACCGAACGATGTGTCCTGTATAAAGAATCAAATGTGGAGTATAACGCGCATCGAATTGCCTAGATAACCCCAATAGCAGCGGCGATACGATCAATTAGATTTATTTGGCCTTGAAAATTTAAATACTATAATTGCATTGGATTTGACAGGGAAGAATGTTAACATTGTGCAAACCGAACGATGTGTCCTGTATAAAGAATCAAATGTGGAGTATAACGCGCTGCGAATTGCCTAGATAACCCCAATAGCAGTGGAAATACGACCAATTAGATTTATTTGGCCCTGAAAATTTAAAAACTATAATTGCTTTGGATCTGACAGGGAAGACAGTTAACGTAGGGCAAACCCAACGATTTGCCCTGTATGAAGAATCAAATGTGGATTATAACGCGCTGCTAATTGCCTAGATAACTCCAATAGCACAGGAGATACGATCAATTAGATTTATTTGACCTTGAGGATTTAAAAACTATAATTGCTTTTGATTTGACAGGGAAGAGTGTTAACTTTGTGCAAACCGAACGCTGTGTCCTGTATAAAGAATCAAATGTGGAGTATAACGCGCATCGAATTGCCTAGATAACCCCAATAGCAGCGGAGATACGATCAATTAGATTTATTTGGCCTTGAAAATTTAAAAACTATAACTGCATTGCATATGACAGGGAAGAGTGTTAACGTTGGGCAAACCGAACGATGTGTCCTGTATAAAGAATCAAATGTGGAGTATATCGCGCTGCGAATTGCCTAGATAACCCCAATAGCAGCGGAGATACGATCAATTAGATTTATTTGGCCTTGAAAATTTAAATACTATAATTGCATTGGATTTGACAGGGAAGAATGTTAACATTGTGCAAACCGAACGATGTGTCCTGTATAAAGAATCAAATGTGGAGTATAACGCGCTGCGAATTGCCTAGATATCCCCAATAGTAGTGGACATACGATCAATTAGATTTATTTGGCACTGAAAATTTAAAAACTATAATTGCATTGCATATGACAGGGAAGAGTGTTAACGTTGGGCAAACCGAACGATGTGTCCTGTATAAAGAATCAAATGTGGAGTATAACGCGCATCGAGTTGCCTAGATAACCCCAATAGCAGTGGAGATACGATCAATTAGATTTATTTGACCTTGAGGATTTAAAAACTATAATTGCTTTTGATTTGACAGGGAAGAGTGTTAACGTTGGGCAAACCGAACGATGTGTCCTGTATAAAGAATCAAATGTGGATTATAACGCGCATCGATTTGCCTAGATAACTGCAATAGCACAGGAGATACGATCAATTAGATTTATTTGACCTTGAGGATTTAAAAACTATAATTGCTTTTGATTTGACAGGGAAGAATGTTAACGTAGGGCAAACCGAACGATGTGTCCTGTATAAAGAATCAAATGTGGAGTATAACGCGCATCGAATTGCCTAGATAACCCCAATAGCAGCGGCGATACGATCAATTAGATTTATTTGGCCTTGAAAATTTAAATACTATAATTGCATTGGATTTGACAGGGAAGAATGTTAACATTGTGCAAACCGAACGATGTGTCCTGTATAAAGAATCAAATGTGGAGTATAACGCGCTGCGAATTGCCTAGATAACCCCAATAGCAGTGGAAATACGACCAATTAGATTTATTTGGCCCTGAAAATTTAAAAACTATAATTGCTTTGGATCTGACAGGGAAGACAGTTAACGTAGGGCAAACCCAACGATTTGCCCTGTATGAAGAATCAAATGTGGATTATAACGCGCTGCTAATTGCCTAGATAACCCCAATAGCAGTGGAGATACGATCAATTAGATTTATTTGGCCCTGAAAATTTTAAAACTATAATTGCATTGCATATGACAGGGAAGAGTGTTAACGTTGGGCAAACCGAACGATGTGTCCTGTATAAAGAATCAAATGTGGATTATAACGCGCATCGATTTGCCTAGATAACTCCAATAGCACAGGAGATACGATCAATTAGATTTATTTGGCCTTGAAAATTTAAATACTATAATTGCATTGGATTTGACAGGGAAGAATGTTAACATTGTGCAAACCGAACGATGTGTCCTGTATAAAGAATCAAATGTGGAGTATAACGCGCTGCGAATTGCCTAGATATCCCCAATAGTAGTGGACATACGAACAATTAGATTTATTTGGCCCTGAAAATTTAAAAACTATAATTGCTTTTGATTTGACAGGGAAGAGTGTTAACATTGTGCAAACCGAACGATGTGTCCTGTATAAAGAATCAAATGTGGAGTATAACGCGCTGCGAATTGCCTAGATATCCCCAATAGTAGTGGACATACGAACAATTAGATTTATTTGGCCCTGAAAATTTAAAAACTATAATTGCATTGCATATGACAGGGAAGAGTGTTAACGTTGGGCAAACCAAACGATGTGTCCTGTATAAAGAATCAAATGTGGATTATAACGCGCTCCGAATTGCCTTCGCAACCCCAATAGCAGCGGAGATACGATCAATTAGATTTATTTGGCCTTGAAAATTTAAATACTATACTAGCATTAGATTTGACAGGGAAGAATGTTAACGTAGGGCAAACCGGACGATGTGCCCTGTATAAAGAATCAAATGTGGAGTATATCGCGCTGCGAATTGCCTAGATAACCCCAATAGCAGCGGAGATACGATCAATTAGATTTATTTGGCCTTGAAAATTTAAATACTATAATTGCATTGGATTTGACAGGGAAGAATGTTAACATTGTGCAAACCGAACGATGTGTCCTGTATAAAGAATCAAATGTGGAGTATAACGCGCTGCGAATTGCCTAGATATCCCCAATAGTAGTGGACATACGAACAATTAGATTTATTTGGCCCTGAAAATTTAAAAACTATAATTGCTTTTGATTTGACAGGGAAGAGTGTTAACATTGTGCAAACCGAACGATGTGTCCTGTATAAAGAATCAAATGTGGATTATAACGCGCTCCGAATTGCCTTCGCAACCCCAATAGCAGCGGAGATACGATCAATTAGATTTATTTGGCCTTGAAAATTTAAATACTATAATAGCATTAGATTTGACAGGGAAGAATGTTAACGTAGGGCAAACCGGACGACGTGCCCTGTATAAAGAATCAAATGTGGAGTATAACGCGCTGCGAATTGCCTAGATATCCCCAATAGTAGTGGACATACAAACAATTAGATTTATTTGGCCCTGAAAATTTAAAAACTATAATTGCATTGCATATGACAGGGAAGAGTGTTAACGTTGGGCAAACCGAACGATGTGTCCTGTATAAAGAATCAAATGTGGAGTATAACGCGCATCGAATTGCCTAGATAACCCCAATAGCAGTGGGGATACGATCAATTAGATTTATTTGATCTTGAGGATTTAAAAACTATAATTGCTTTTGATTAGACAGGGAAGAGTGTTAACATAGTGCAAACCGAACGATGTGTCCTGTATAAAGAATCAAATGTGGAGTACAACGCGCATCGAGTTGCCTAGATAACCCCAATAGCAGTGGAAATACGACCAATTAGATTTATTTGGCCCTGAAAATTTAAAAACTATAATTGCTTTGGATCTGACAGGGAAGACAGTTAACGTAGGGCAAACCCAACGATTTGCCCTGTATGAAGAATCAAATGTGGAGTATAACGCGCTGCTAATTGCCTAGATAACTGCAATAGCACAGGAGATACGATCAATTAGATTTATTTGACCTTGAGGATTTAAAAACTATAATTGCTTTTGATTTGACAGGGAAGAGTGTTAACATTGTGCAAACCGAACGATGTGTCCTGTATAAAGAATCAAATGTGGAGTATAACGCGCATCGAGTTGCCTAGATAACCCCAATAGCAGTGGAGATACGATCAATTAGATTTATTTGGCCCTGAAAATTTTAAAACTATAATTGCATTGCATATGACAGGGAAAAGTGTTAACGTTGGGCAAACCGAACGATGTGTCCTGTATAAAGAATCAAATGTGGATTATAACGCGCATCGATTTGCCTAGATAACTCCAATAGCACAGGAGATACGATCAATTATATTTATTTGGCCTTGAAAATTTAAATACTATAATAGCATTAGATTTGACAGGGAAGAATGTTAACGTAGGGCAAACCGGACGATGTGTCCTGTATAAAGAATCAAATGTGGAGTATAACGCGCTGCGAATTGCCTAGATATCCCCAATAGTAGTGGACATACGAACAATTAGATTTATTTGGCCCTGAAAATTTAAAAACTATAATTGCATTGCATATGACAGGGAAGAGTGTTAACGTTGGGCAAACCGAACGATGTGTCCTGTATAAAGAATCAAATGTGGAGTATAACGCGCATCGAATTGCCTAGATAACCCCAATAGCAGTGGGGATACGATCAATTAGATTTATTTGACCTTGAGGATTTAAAAACTATAATTGCTTTTGATTAGACAGGGAAGAGTGTTAACATAGTGCAAACCGAACGATGTGTCCTGTATAAAGAATCAAATGTGGAGTACAACGCGCATCGAGTTGGCTAGATAACCCCAATAGCAGTGGAAATACGACCAATTAGATTTATTTGGCCCTGAAAATTTAAAAACTATAATTGCTTTGGATCTGACAGGGAAGACAGTTAACGTAGGGCAAACCCAACGATTTGCCCTGTATGAAGAATCAAATGTGGAGTATAACGCGCTGCTAATTGCCTAGATAACTGCAATAGCACAGGAGATACGATCAATTAGATTTATTTGACCTTGAGGATTTAAAAACTATAATTGCTTTTGATTTGACAGGGAAGAGTGTTAACATTGTGCAAACCGAACGATGTGTCCTGTATAAAGAATCAAATGTGGAGTATAACGCGCATCGAGTTGCCTAGATAACCCCAATAGCAGTGGAGATACGATCAATTAGATTTATTTGGCCCTGAAAATTTTAAAACTATAATTGCATTGCATATGACAGGGAAGAGTGTTAACGTTGGGCAAACCGAACGATGTGTCCTGTATAAAGAATCAAATGTGGATTATAACGCGCATCGTTTTGCCTAGATAACTCCAATAGCACAGGAGATACGATCAATTAGATTTATTTGGCCTTGAAAATTTAAATACTATAATTGCATTGGATTTGACAGGGAAGAATGTTAACATTGTGCAAACCGAACGATGTGTCCTGTATAAAGAATCAAATGTGGAGTATAACGCGCTGCGAATTGCCTAGATATCCCCAATAGTAGTGGACATACGAACAATTAGATTTATTTGGCCCTGAAAATTTAAAAACTATAATTGCTTTTGATTTGTCAGGGAAGAGTGTTAACATTGTGCAAACCGAACGATGTGTCCTGTATAAAGAATCAAATGTGGATTATAACGCGCTCCGAATTGCCTTCGCAACCCCAATAGCAGCGGAGATACGATCAATTAGATTTATTTGGCCTTGAAAATTTAAATACTATAATAGCATTAGATTTGACAGGGAAGAATGTTAACGTAGGGCAAACCGGACGATGTGCCCTGTATAAAGAATCAAATGTGGAGTATAACGCGCTGCGAATTGCCTAGATATCCCCAATAGTAGTGGACATACGAACAATTAGATTTATTTGGCCCTGAAAATTTAAAAACTATAATTGCATTGCATATGACAGGGAAGAGTGTTAACGTTGGGCAAACCGAACGATGTGTCCTGTATAAAGAATCAAATGTGGAGTATAACGCGCATCGAATTGCCTAGATAACCCCAATAGCAGTGGGGATACGATCAATTAGATTTATTTGACCTTGAAGATTTAAAAACTATAATTGCTTTTGATTAGACAGGGAAGAGTGTTAACATAGTGCAAACCGAACGATGTGTCCTGTATAAAGAATCAAATGTGGAGTACAACGCGCATCGAGTTGGCTAGATAACCCCAATAGCAGTGGAAATACGACCAATTAGATTTATTTGGCCCTGAAAATTTAAAAACTATAATTGCTTTGGATCTGACAGGGAAGACAGTTAACGTAGGGCAAACCCAACGATTTGCCCTGTATGAAGAATCAAATGTGGAGTATAACGCGCTGCTAATTGCCTAGATAACTGCAATAGCACAGGAGATACGATCAATTAGATTTATTTGACCTTGAGGATTTAAAAACTATAATTGCTTTTGATTTGACAGGGAAGAGTGTTAACATTGTGCAAACCGAACGATGTGTCCTGTATAAAGAATCAAATGTGGAGTATAACGCGCATCGAGTTGCCTAGATAACCCCAATAGCAGTGGAGATACGATCAATTAGATTTATTTGGCCCAGAAAATTTAAAAACTATAATTGCATTGCATATGACAGGGAAGAGTGTTAACGTTGGGCAAACCGAACGATGTGTCCTGTATAAAGAATCAAATGTGGAGTATAACGCGCTGCGAATTGCCTAGATATCCCCAATAGTAGTGGACATACGAACAATTAGATTTATTTGGCCCTGAAAATTTAAAAACTATAATTGCTTTTGATTTGACAGGGAAGAGTGTTAACATTGTGCAAACCGAACGATGTGTCCTGTATAAAGAATCAAATGTGGATTATAACGCGCTCCGAATTGCCTTCGCAACCCCAATAGCAGCGGAGATACGATCAATTAGATTTATTTGGCCTTGAAAATTTAAATACTATAATAGCATTAGATTTGACAGGGAAGAATGTTAACGTAGGGCAAACCGGACGATGTGCCCTGTATAAAGAATCAAATGTGGAGTATAACGCGCTGCGAATTGCCTAGATATCCCCAATAGTAGTGGACATACGAACAATTAGATTTATTTGGCCCTGAAAATTTAAAAACTATAATTGCATTGCATATGACAGGGAAGAGTGTTAACGTTGGGCAAACCGAACGATGTGTCCTGTATAAAGAATCAAATGTGGAGTATAACGCGCATCGAATTGCCTAGATAACCCCAATAGCAGTGGGGATACGATCAATTAGATTTATTTGACCTTGAGGATTTAAAAACTATAATTGCTTTTGATTAGACAGGGAAGAGTATTAACATAGTGCAAACCGAACGATGTGTCCTGTATAAAGAATCAAATGTGGAGTACAACGCGCATCGAGTTGGCTAGATAACCCCAATAGCAGTGGAAATACGACCAATTAGATTTATTTGGCCCTGAAAATTTAAAAACTATAATTGCTTTGGATCTGACAGGGAAGACAGTTAACGTAGGGCAAACCCAACGATTTGCCCTGTATGAAGAATCAAATGTGGAGTATAACGCGCTGCTAATTGCCTAGATAACTGCAATAGCACAGGAGATACGATCAATTAGATTTATTTGACCTTGAGGATTTAAAAACTATAATTGCTTTTGATTTGACAGGGAAGAGTGTTAACATTGTGCAAACCGAACGATGTGTCCTGTATAAAGAATCAAATGTGGAGTATAACGCGCATCGAGTTGCCTACATAACCCCAATAGCAGTGGAGATACGATCAATTAGATTTATTTGGCCCTGAAAATTTTAAAACTATAATTGCATTGCATATGACAGGGAAGAGTGTTAACGTTGGGCAAACCGAACGATGTGTCCTGTATAAAGAATCAAATGTGGATTATAACGCGCATCGATTTGCCTAGATAACTCCAATAGCACAGGAGATACGATCAATTAGATTTATTTGGCACTGAAAATTTAAAAACTATAATTGCATTGCATATGACAGGGAAGAGTGTTAACGTTGGGCAAACCGAACGATGTGTCCTGTATAAAGAATCAAATGTGGATTATAACGCGCATCGATTTGCCTAGATAACTGCAATAGCACAGGAGATACGATCAATTAGATTTATTTGACCTTGAGGATTTAAAAACTATAATTGCTTTTGATTTGACAGGGAAGAATGTTAACGTAGGGCAAACCGAACGATGTGTCCTGTATAAAGAATCAAATGTGGAGTATAACGCGCATCGAATTGCCTAGATAACCCCAATAGCAGCGGAGATACGATCAATTAGATTTATTTGGCCTTGAAAATTTAAATACTATAATTGCATTGGATTTGACAGGGAAGAATGTTAACATTGTGCAAACCGAACGATGTGTCCTGTATAAAGAATCAAATGTGGAGTATAACGCGCTGCGAATTGCCTAGATATCCCCAATAGTAGTGGACATACGAACAATTAGATTTATTTGGCCCTGAAAATTTAAAAACTATAATTGCTTTTGATTTGACAGGGAAGAGTGTTAACATTGTGCAAACCGAACGATGTGTCCTGTATAAAGAATCAAATGTGGATTATAACGCGCTCCGAATTGCCTTCGCAACCCCAATAGCAGCGGAGATACGATCAATTAGATTTATTTGGCCTTGAAAATTTAAATACTATAATAGCATTAGATTTGACAGGGAAGAATGTTAACGTAGGGCAAACCGGACGATGTGCCCTGTATAAAGAATCAAATGTGGAGTATAACGCGCTGCGAATTGCCTAGATATCCCCAATAGTAGTGGACATACGAACAATTAGATTTATTTGGCCCTGAAAATTTAAAAACTATAATTGCATTGCATATGACAGGGAAGAGTGTTAACGTTGGGCAAACCGAACGATGTGTCCTGTATAAAGAATCAAATGTGGAGTATAACGTGCATCGAATTGCCTAGATAACCCCAATAGCAGTGGGGATACGATCAATTAGATTTATTTGACCTTGAGGATTTAAAAACTATAATTGCTTTTGATTAGACAGGGAAGAGTGTTAACATAGTGCAAACCGAACGATGTGTCCTGTATAAAGAATCAAATGTGGAGTACAACGCGCATCGAGTTGGCTAGATAACCCCAATAGCAGTGGAAATACGACCAATTAGATTTATTTGGCCCTGAAAATTTAAAAACTATAATTGCTTTGGATCTGACAGGGAAGACAGTTAACGTAGGGCAAACCCAACGATTTGCCCTGTATGAAGAATCAAATGTGGAGTATAACGCGCTGCTAATTGCCTAGATAACTGCAATAGCACAGGAGATACGATCAATTAGATTTATTTGACCTTGAGGATTTAAAAACTATAATTGCTTTTGATTTGACAGGGAAGAGTGTTAACATTGTGCAAACCGAACGATGTGTCCTGTATAAAGAATCAAATGTGGAGTATAACGCGCATCGAGTTGCCTAGATAACCCCAATAGCAGTGGAGATACGATCAATTAGATTTATTTGGCCCTGAAAATTTAAAAACTATAATTGCATTGCATATGACAGGGAAGAGTGTTAACGTTGGGCAAACCGAACGATGTGTCCTGTATAAAGAATCAAATGTGGAGTATAACGCGCTGCGAATTGCCTAGATATCCCCAATAGTAGTGGACATACGAACAATTAGATTTATTTGGCCCTGAAAATTTAAAAACTATAATTGCTTTTGATTTGACAGGGAAGAGTGTTAACATTGTGCAAACCGAACGATGTGTCCTGTATAAAGAATCAAATGTGGATTATAACGCGCTCCGAATTGCCTTCGCAACCCCAATAGCAGCGGAGATACGATCAATTAGATTTATTTGGCCTTGAAAATTTAAATACTATAATAGCATTAGATTTGACAGGGAAGAATGTTAACGTAGGGCAAACCGGACGATGTGCTCTGTATAAAGAATCAAATGTGGAGTATAACGCGCTGCGAATTGCCTAGATATCCCCAATAGTAGTGGACATACGAACAATTAGATTTATTTGGCCCTGAAAATTTAAAAACTATAATTGCATTGCATATGACAGGGAAGAGTGTTAACGTTGGGCAAACCGAACGATGTGTCCTGTATAAAGAATCAAATGTGGAGTATAACGCGCATCGAATTGCCTAGATAACCCCAATAGCAGTGGGGATACGATAAATTAGATTTATTTGACCTTGAGGATTTAAAAACTATAATTGCTTTTGATTAGACAGGGAAGAGTATTAACATAGTGCAAACCGAACGATGTGTCCTGTATAAAGAATCAAATGTGGAGTACAACGCGCATCGAGTTGGCTAGATAACCCCAATAGCAGTGGAAATACGACCAATTAGATTTATTTGGCCCTGAAAATTTAAAAACTATAATTGCTTTGGATCTGACAGGGAAGACTGTTAACGTAGGGCAAACCCAACGATTTGCCCTGTATGAAGAATCAAATGTGGAGTATAACGCGCTGCTAATTGCCTAGATAACTGCAATAGCACAGGAGATACGATCAATTAGATTTATTTGACCTTGAGGATTTAAAAACTATAATTGCTTTTGATTTGACAGGGAAGAGTGTTAACATTGTGCAAACCGAACGATGTGTCCTGTATAAAGAATCAAATGTGGAGTATAACGCGCATCGAGTTGCCTACATAACCCCAATAGCAGTGGAGATACGATCAATTAGATTTATTTGGCCCTGAAAATTTTAAAACTATAATTGCATTGCATATGACAGGGAAGAGTGTTAACGTTGGGCAAACCGAACGATGTGTCCTGTATAAAGAATCAAATGTGGATTATAACGCGCATCGATTTGCCTAGATAACTCCAATAGCACAGGAGATACGATCAATTAGATTTATTTGGCACTGAAAATTTAAAAACTATAATTGCATTGCATATGACAGGGAAGAGTGTTAACGTTGGGCAAACCGAACGATGTGTCCTGTATAAAGAATCAAATGTGGATTATAACGCGCATCGATTTGCCTAGATAACTGCAATAGCACAGGAGATACGATCAATTAGATTTATTTGACCTTGAGGATTTAAAAACTATAATTGCTTTTGATTTGACAGGGAAGAATGTTAACGTAGGGCAAACCGAACGATGTGTCCTGTATAAAGAATCAAATGTGGAGTATAACGCGCATCGAATTGCCTAGATAACCCCAATAGCAGCGGAGATACGATCAATTAGATTTATTTGGCCTTGAAAATTTAAATACTATAATTGCATTGGATTTGACAGGGAAGAATGTTAACATTGTGCAAACCGAACGATGTGTCCTGTATAAAGAATCAAATGTGGAGTATAACGCGCTGCGAATTGCCTAGATATCCCCAATAGTAGTGGACATACGAACAATTAGATTTATTTGGCCCTGAAAATTTAAAAACTATAATTGCTTTTGATTTGACAGGGAAGAGTGTTAACATTGTGCAAACCGAACGATGTGTCCTGTATAAAGAATCAAATGTGGATTATAACGCGCTCCGAATTGCCTTCGCAACCCCAATAGCAGCGGAGATACGATCAATTAGATTTATTTGGCCTTGAAAATTTAAATACTATAATAGCATTAGATTTGACAGGGAAGAATGTTAACGTAGGGCAAACCGGACGATGTGCCCTGTATAAAGAATCAAATGTGGAGTATAACGCGCTGCGAATTGCCTAGATATCCCCAATAGTAGTGGACATACGAACAATTAGATTTATTTGGCCCTGAAAATTTAAAAACTATAATTGCATTGCATATGACAGGGAAGAGTGTTAACGTTGGGCAAACCGAACGATGTGTCCTGTATAAAGAATCAAATGTGGAGTATAACGCGCATCGAATTGCCTAGATAACCCCAATAGCAGTGGGGATACGATCAATTAGATTTATTTGACCTTGAGGATTTAAAAACTATAATTGCTTTTGATTAGACAGGGAAGAGTGTTAACATAGTGCAAACCGAACGATGTGTCCTGTATAAAGAATCAAATGTGGAGTACAACGCGCATCGAGTTGGCTAGATAACCCCAATAGCAGTGGAAATATGACCAATTAGATTTATTTGGCCCTGAAAATTTAAAAACTATAATTGCTTTGGATCTGACAGGGAAGACAGTTAACGTAGGGCAAACCCAACGATTTGCCCTGTATGAAGAATCAAATGTGGAGTATAACGCGCTGCTAATTGCCTAGATAACTGCAATAGCACAGGAGATACGATCAATTAGATTTATTTGGCACTGAAAATTTAAAAACTATAATTGCATTGCATATGACAGGGAAGAGTGTTAACGTTGGGCAAACCGAACGATGTGTCCTGTATAAAGAATCAAATGTGGATTATAACGCGCATCGATTTGCCTAGATAACTGCAATAGCACAGGAGATACGATCAATTAGATTTATTTGGCACTGAAAATTTAAAAACTATAATTGCATTGCATATGACAGGGAAGAGTGTTAACGTTGGGCAAACCGAACGATGTGTCCTGTATAAAGAATCAAATGTGGATTATAACGCGCATCGATTTGCCTAGATAACTGCAATAGCACAGGAGATACGATCAATTAGATTTATTTGACCTTGAGGATTTAAAAACTATAATTGCATTGCATATGACAGGGAAGAGTGTTAACGTTGGGCAAACCGAACGATGTGTCCTGTATAAAGAATCAAATGTGGATTATAACGCGCATCGAGTTGCCTAGATAACCCCAATAGCAGTGGAGATACGATCAATTAGATTTATTTGGCCTTGAAAATTTAAATACTATAATTGCATTGGATTTGACAGGGAAGAATGTTAACATTGTGCAAACCGAACGATGTGTCCTGTATAAAGAATCAAATGTGGAGTATAACGCGCTGCGAATTGCCTACATAACCCCAATAGCAGTGGAGATACGATCAATTAGATTTATTTGGCCCTGAAAATTTTAAAACTATAATTGCATTGCATATGACAGGGAAGAGTGTTAACGTTGGGCAAACCGAACGATGTGTCCTGTATAAAGAATCAAATGTGGATTATAACGCGCATCGATTTGCCTAGATAACTCCAATAGCACAGGAGATACGATCAATTAGATTTATTTGGCACTGAAAATTTAAAAACTATAATTGCATTGCATATGACAGGGAAGAGTGTTAACGTTGGGCAAACCGAACGATGTGTCCTGTATAAAGAATCAAATGTGGATTATAACGCGCATCGATTTGCCTAGATAACTGCAATAGCACAGGAGATACGATCAATTAGATTTATTTGACCTTGAGGATTTAAAAACTATAATTGCTTTTGATTTGACAGGGAAGAGTGTTAACATTGTGCAAACTGAACGATGTGTCCTGTATAAAGAATCAAATGTGGAGTATAACGCGCATCGAATTGCCTAGATAACCCCAATAGCAGTGGAGATACGATCAATTAGATTTATTTGGCCCTGAAAATTTTAAAACTATAATTGCATTGCATATGACAGGGAAGAGTGTTAACGTTGGGCAAACCGAACGATGTGTCCTGTATAAAGAATCAAATGTGGATTATAACGCGCATCGATTTGCCTAGATAATTGCAATAGCACAGGAGATACGATCAATTAGATTTATTTGACCTTGAGGATTTAAAAACTATAATTGCTTTTGATTTGACAGGTAAGAATGTTAACGTAGGGCAAACCGAACGATGTGTCCTGTATAAAGAATCAAATGTGGAGTATAACGCGCATCGAATTGCCTAGATAACCCCAATAGCAGCGGAGATACGATCAATTAGATTTATTTGGCCTTGAAAATTTAAATACTATAATTGCATTGGATTTGACAGGGAAGAATGTTAACATTGTGCAAACCGAACGATGTGTCCTGTATAAAGAATCAAATGTGGAGTATAACGCGCTGCGAATTGCCTAGATATCCCCAATAGTAGTGGACATACGAACAATTAGATTTATTTGGCCCTGAAAATTTAAAAACTATAATTGCTTTTGATTTGACAGGGAAGAGTGTTAACATTGTGCAAACCGAACGATGTGTCCTGTATAAAGAATCAAATGTGGATTATAACGCGCTCCGAATTGCCTTCGCAACCCCAATAGCAGCGGAGATACGATCAATTAGATTTATTTGGCCTTGAAAATTTAAATACTATAATAGCATTAGATTTGACAGGGAAGAATGTTAACGTAGGGCAAACCGGACGATGTGCCCTGTATAAAGAATCAAATGTGGAGTATAACGCGCTGCGAATTGCCCAGATATCCCCAATAGTAGTGGACATACGAACAATTAGATTTATTTGGCCCTGAAAATTTAAAAACTATAATTGCATTGCATATGACAGGGAAGAGTGTTAACGTTGGGCAAACCGAACGATGTGTCCTGTATAAAGAATCAAATGTGGAGTATAACGCGCATCGAATTGCCTAGATAACCCCAATAGCAGTGGGGATACGATCAATTAGATTTATTTGACCTTGAGGATTTAAAAACTATAATTGCTTTTGATTAGACAGGGAAGAGTGTTAACATAGTGCAAACCGAGCGATGTGTCCTGTATAAAGAATCAAATGTGGAGTACAACGCGCATCGAGTTGGCTAGATAACCCCAATAGCAGTGGAAATACGACCAATTAGATTTATTTGGCCCTGAAAATTTAAAAACTATAATTGCTTTGGATCTGACAGGGAAGACAGTTAACGTAGGGCAAACCCAACGATTTGCCCTGTATGAAGAATCAAATGTGGAGTATAACGGGCTGCTAATTGCCTAGATAACTGCAATAGCACAGGAGATACGATCAATTAGATTTATTTGACCTTGAGGATTTAAAAACTATAATTGCTTTTGATTTGACAGGGAAGAGTGTTAACATTGTGCAAACCGAACGATGTGTCCTGTATAAAGAATCAAATGTGGAGTATAACGCGCATCGAGTTGCCTACATAACCCCAATAGCAGTGGAGATACGATCAATTAGATTTATTTGGCCCTGAAAATATTAAAACTATAATTGCATTGCATATGACAGGGAAGAGTGTTAACGTTGGGCAAACCGAACGATGTGTCCTGTATAAAGAATCAAATGTGGATTATAACGCGCATCGATTTGCCTAGATAACTCCAATAGCACAGGAGATACGATCAATTAGATTTATTTGGCACTGAAAATTTAAAAACTATAATTGCATTGCATATGACAGGGAAGAGTGTTAACGTTGGGCAAACCGAACGATGTGTCCTGTATAAAGAATCAAATGTGGATTATAACGCGCATCGATTTGCCTAGATAACTGCAATAGCACAGGAGATACGATCAATTAGATTTATTTGACCTTGAGGATTTAAAAACTATAATTGCTTTTGATTTGACAGGGAAGAGTGTTAACGTTGTGCAAACTGAACGATGTGTCCTGTATAAAGAATCAAATGTGGAGTATAACGCGCATCGAGTTGCCTAGATAACCCCAATAGCAGTGGAGATACGATCAATTAGATTTATTTGGCCCTGAAAATTTTAAAACTATAATTGCATTGCATATGACAGGGAAGAGTGTTAACGTTGGGCAAACCGAACGATGTGTCCTGTATAAAGAATCAAATGTGGATTATAACGCGCATCGATTTGCCTAGATAACTGCAATAGCACAGGAGATACGATCAATTAGATTTATTTGACCTTGAGGATTTAAAAACTATAATTGCTTTTGATTTAACAGGGAAGAATGTTAACGTAGGGCAAACCGAACGATGTGTCCTGTATAAAGAATCAAATGTGGAGTATAACGCGCATCGAATTGCCTAGATAACCCCAATAGCAGCGGCGATACGATCAATTAGATTTATTTGGCCTTGAAAATTTAAATACTATAATTGCATTGGATTTGACAGGGAAGAATGTTAACATTGTGCAAACCGAACGATGTGTCCTGTATAAAGAATCAAATGTGGAGTATAACGCGCTGCGAATTGCCTAGATAACCCCAATAGCAGTGGAAATACGACCAATTAGATTTATTTGGCCCTGAAAATTTAAAAACTATAATTGCTTTGGATCTGACAGGGAAGACAGTTAACGTAGGGCAAACCGAACGATGTGTCCTGTATAAAGAATCAAATGTGGAGTATAACGCGCATAGAATTGCCTAGATAACCCCAATAGCAGCGGAGATACGATCAATTAGATTTATTTGGCCTTGAAAATTTAAAAACTATAATTGCATTGCATATGACAGGGAAGAGTGTTAACGTTGGGCAAACCGAACGATGTGTCCTGTATAAAGAATCAAATGTGGATTATAACGCGCTCCGAATTGCCTTCGCAACCCCAATAGCAGCGGAGATACGATCAATTAGATTTATTTGGCCTTGAAAATTTAAATACTATAATAGCATTAGATTTGACAGGGAAGAATGTTAACGTAGGGCAAACAGGACGATGTGCCCTGTATAAAGAATCAAATGTGGAGTATAACGCGCTGCGAATTGCCTAGATATCCCCAATAGTAGTGGACATACGAACAATTAGATTTATTTGGCCCTGAAAATTTAAAAACTATAATTGCATTGCATATGACAGGGAAGAGTGTTAACGTTGGGCAAACCGAACGATGTGTCCTGTATAAAGAATCAAATGTGGATTATAACGCGCTCCGAATTGCCTTCGCAACCCCAATAGCAGCGGAGATACGATCAATTAGATTTATTTGGCCTTGAAAATTTAAATACTATAATAGCATTAGATTTGACAGGGAAGAATGTTAACGTAGGGCAAACCGGACGATGTGCCCTGTATAAAGAATCAAATGTGGAGTATAACGCGCTGCGAATTGCCTAGATATCCCCAATAGTAGTGGACATACGAACAATTAGATTTATTTGGCCCTGAAAATTTTAAAACTATAATTGCATTGCATATGACAGGGAAGAGTGTTAACGTTGGGCAAACCGAACGATGTGTCCTGTATAAAGAATCAAATGTGGATTATAACGCGCATCGATTTGCCTAGATAACTCCAATAGCACAGGAGATACGATCAATTAGATTTATTTGGCACTGAAAATTTAAAAACTATAATTGCATTGCATATGACAGGGAAGAGTGTTAACGTTGGGCAAACCGAACGATGTGTCCTGTATAAAGAATCAAATGTGGATTATAACGCGCATCGATTTGCCTAGATGACTGCAATAGCACAGGAGATACGATCAATTAGATTTATTTGACCTTGAGGATTTAAAAACTATAATTGCTTTTGATTTGACAGGGAAGAGTGTTAACGTTGTGCAAACTGAACGATGTGTCCTGTATAAAGAATCAAATGTGGAGTATAACGCGCATCGAGTTGCCTAGATAACCCCAATAGCAGTGGAGATACGATCAATTAGATTTATTTGGCCCTGAAAATTTTAAAACTATAATTGCATTGCATATGACAGGGAAGAGTGTTAACGTTGGGCAAACCGAACGATGTGTCCTGTATAAAGAATCAAATGTGGATTATAACGCGCATCGGTTTGCCTAGATAACTGCAATAGCACAGGAGATACGATCAATTAGATTTATTTGACCTTGAGGATTTAAAAACTATAATTGCTTTTGATTTGACAGGGAAGAGTGTTAACGTTGTGCAAACTGAACGATGTGTCCTGTATAAAGAATCAAATGTGGAGTATAACGCGCATCGAGTTGCCTAGATAACCCCAATAGCAGTGGAAATACGACCAATTAGATTTATTTGGCTCTGAAAATTTAAAAACTATAATTGCTTTGGATCTGACAGGGAAGACAGTTAACGTAGGGCAAACCGAACGATGTGTCCTGTATAAAGAATCAAATGTGGAGTATAACGCGCATCGAATTGCCTAGATAACCCCAATAGCAGCGGAGATACGATCAATTAGATTTATTTGGCCTTGAAAATTTAAAAACTATAATTGCATTGCATATGACAGGGAAGAGTGTTAACGTTGGGCAAACCGAACGATGTGTCCTGTATAAAGAATCAAATGTGGATTATAACGCGCTCCGAATTGCCTTCGCAACCCCAATAGCAGCGGAGATACGATCAATTAGATTTATTTGGCCTTGAAAATTTAAATACTATAATAGCATTAGATTTGACAGGGAAGAATGTTAACGTAGGGCAAACAGGACGATGTGCCCTGTATAAAGAATCAAATGTGGAGTATAACGCGCTGCGAATTGCCTAGATATCCCCAATAGAAGTGGACATACGAACAATTAGATTTATTTGGCCCTGAAAATTTAAAAACTATAAGTGCTTTTGATTTGACAGGGAAGAGTGTTAACATTGTGCAAACCGAACGATGTGTCCTGTATAAAGAATCAAATGTGGAGTATAACGCGCATCGAGTTGCCTAGATAACCCCAATAGCAGTGGAGATACGATCAATTAGATTTATTTGGCCCTGAAAATTTTAAAACTATAATTGCTTTTGATTTGACAGAGAAGAGTGTTAACGTAGGGCGAACCGAACGATGTGCCCTGTATAAAGAAACAAATGTGGAGTATAACGCGCCACGAATTGCCTAGATAACCCCAATAGCAGTGGAGATACGACCAATTAGATTTATTTGGCCCTGAAAATTTAAATAATATAATTGCATTGCATATGACAGGGAAGAGTGTTAACGTTGGGCAAACCGAACGATGTGTCCTGTATAAAGAATCAAATGTGGAATATAACGCGCCCCGAATTGTTTTCGTAACCCCAATAGCAGCGGAGATACGATCAATTAGATTTATTTGGCCTTGAAAATTTAAAAACTATAATTGCATTGGATATGACAGGGAAGAGTGTTAACTTTGTGCAAACCGAACGATATGTCTTGTATTAGAAATCAAATGTGGATTATAACGCGCATCGAATTGCCTAGATAACTCCAATAGCTCAGGAAATACGATCAATTAGATTTATTTGACCTTGAGGATTCAAAAACTATAATTGCTTTTGATTTGACAGGGAAGAGTGTTAACGTTGGGCAAACCGAACGATGTGTCCTGTATAAAGAATCAAATGTGGAGTATAACGCGCATCGAATTGCCTAGATAACCCCAATAGCAGTGGGGATACGATCAATTAGATTTATTTGACCTTGAGGATTTAAAAACTATAATTGCTTTTGATTAGACAGGGAAGAGTGTTAACATAGTGCAAACCGAACGATGTGTCCTGTATAAAGAATCAAATGTGGAGTACAACGCGCATCGAGTTGGCTAGATAACCCCAATAGCAGTGGAAATACGACCAATTAGATTTATTTGGCCCTGAAAATTTAAAAACTATAATTGCTTTGGATCTGACAGGGAAGACAGTTAACGTAGGGCAAACCCAACGATTTGCCCTGTATGAAGAATCAAATGTGGAGTATAACGCGCTGCTAATTGCCTAGATAACTGCAATAGCACAGGAGATACGATCAATTAGATTTATTTGACCTTGAGGATTTAAAAACTATAATTGCTTTTGATTTGACAGGGAAGAGTGTTAACATTGTGCAAACCGAAAGATGTGTCCTGTATAAAGAATCAAATGTGGAGTATAACGCGCATCGAGTTGCCTACATAACCCCAATAGCAGTGGAGATACGATCAATTAGATTTATTTGGCCCTGAAAATTTAAAAACTATAATTGCATTGCATATGACAGGGAAGAGTGTTAACGTTGGGCAAACCGAACGATGTGTCCTGTATAAAGAATCAAATGTGGATTATAACGCGCTCCGAATTGCCTTCGCAACCCCAATAGCAGCGGAGATACGATCAATTAGATTTATTTGGCCTTGAAAATTTAAATACTATAATAGCATTAGATTTGACAGGGAAGAATGTTAACGTAGGGCAAACCGAACGATGTGTCCTGTATAAAGAATCAAATGTGGAGTATAACGCGCATCGAATTGCCTAGATAACCCCAATAGCAGCGGCGATACGATCAATTAGATTTATTTGGCCTTGAAAATTTAAATACTATAATTGCATTGGATTTGACAGGGAAGAATGTTAACATTGTGCAAACCGAACGATGTGTCCTGTATAAAGAATCAAATGTGGAGTATAACGCGCTGCGAATTGCCTAGATAACCCCAATAGCAGTGGAAATACGACCAATTAGATTTATTTGGCCCTGAAAATTTAAAAACTATAATTGCTTTGGATCTGACAGGGAAGACAGTTAACGTAGGGCAAACCGAACGATGTGTCCTGTATAAAGAATCAAATGTGGAGTATAACGCGCATCGAATTGCCTAGATAACCCCAATAGCAGCGGAGATACGATCAATTAGATTTATTTGGCCTTGAAAATTTAAAAACTATAATTGCATTGCATATGACAGGGAAGAGTGTTAACGTTGGGCAAACCGAACGATGTGTCCTGTATAAAGAATCAAATGTGGATTATAACGCGCTCCGAATTGCCTTCGCAACCCCAATAGCAGCGGAGATACGATCAATTAGATTTATTTGGCCTTGAAAATTTAAATACTATAATAGCATTAGATTTGACAGGGAAGAATGTTAACGTAGGGCAAACAGGACGATGTGCCCTGTATAAAGAATCAAATGTGGAGTATAACGCGCTGCGAATTGCCTAGATATCCCCAATAGTAGTGGACATACGAACAATTAGATTTATTTGGCCCTGAAAATTTAAAAACTATAATTGCATTGCATATGACAGGGAAGAGTGTTAACGTTGGGCAAACCGAACGATGTGTCCTGTATAAAGAATCAAATGTGGATTATAACGCGCTCCGAATTGCCTTCGCAACCCCAATAGCAGCGGAGATACGATCAATTAGATTTATTTGGCCTTGAAAATTTAAATACTATAATAGCATTAGATTTGACAGGGAAGAATGTTAACGTAGGGCAAACCGGACGATGTGCCCTGTATAAAGAATCAAATGTGGAGTATAACGCGCTGCGAATTGCCTAGATATCCCCAATAGTAGTGGACATACGAACAATTAGATTTATTTGGCCCTGAAAATTTTAAAACTATAATTGCATTGCATATGACAGGGAAGAGTGTTAACGTTGGGCAAACCGAACGATGTGTCCTGTATAAAGAATCAAATGTGGATTATAACGCGCATCGATTTGCCTAGATAACTCCAATAGCACAGGAGATACGATCAATTAGATTTATTTGGCACTGAAAATTTAAAAACTATAATTGCATTGCATATGACAGGGAAGAGTGTTAACGTTGGGCAAACCGAACGATGTGTCCTGTATAAAGAATCAAATGTGGATTATAACGCGCATCGATTTGCCTAGATAACTGCAATAGCACAGGAGATACGATCAATTAGATTTATTTGACCTTGAGGATTTAAAAACTATAATTGCTTTTGATTTGACAGGGAAGAGTGTTAACGTTGTGCAAACTGAACGATGTGTCCTGTATAAAGAATCAAATGTGGAGTATAACGCGCATCGAGTTGCCTAGATAACCCCAATAGCAGTGGAGATACGATCAATTAGATTTATTTGGCCCTGAAAATTTTAAAACTATAATTGCATTGCATATGACAGGGAAGAGTGTTAACGTTGGGCAAACCGAACGATGTGTCCTGTATAAAGAATCAAATGTGGATTATAACGCGCATCGATTTGCCTAGATAACTGCAATAGCACAGGAAATACGATCAATTAGATTTATTTGACCTTGAGGATTCAAAAACTATAATTGCTTTTGATTTGACAGGGAAGAGTGTTAACGTTGGGCAAACCGAACGATGTGTCCTGTATAAAGAATCAAATGTGGAGTATAACGCGCATCGAATTGCCTAGATAACCCCAATAGCAGTGGGGATACGATCAATTAGATTTATTTGACCTTGAGGATTTAAAAACTATAATTGCTTTTGATTAGACAGGGAAGAGTGTTAACATAGTGCAAACCGAACGATGTGTCCTGTATAAAGAATCAAATGTGGAGTACAACGCGCATCGAGTTGGCTAGATAACCCCAATAGCAGTGGAAATACGACCAATTAGATTTATTTGGCCCTGAAAATTTAAAAACTATAATTGCTTTGGATCTGACAGGGAAGACAGTTAACGTAGGGCAAACCCAACGATTTGCCCTGTATGAAGAATCAAATGTGGAGTATAACGCGCTGCTAATTGCCTAGATAACTGCAATAGCACAGGAGATACGATCAATTAGATTTATTTGACCTTGAGGATTTAAAAACTATAATTGCTTTTGATTTGACAGGGAAGAGTGTTAACATTGTGCAAACCGAACGATGTGTCCTGTATAAAGAATCACATGTGGAGTATAACGCGCATCGAGTTGCCTACATAACCCCAATAGCAGTGGAGATACGATCAATTAGATTTATTTGGCCCTGAAAATTTTAAAACTATAATTGCATTGCATATGACAGGGAAGAGTGTTAACGTTGGGCAAACCGAACGATGTGTCCTGTATAAAGAATCAAATGTGGATTATAACGCGCATCGATTTGCCTAGATAACTCCAATAGCACAGGAGATACGATCAATTAGATTTATTTGGCACTGAAAATTTAAAAACTATAATTGCATTGCATATGACAGGGAAGAGTGTTAACGTTGGGCAAACCGAACGATGTGTCCTGTATAAAGAATCAAATGTGGATTATAACGCGCATCGATTTGCCTAGATAACTGCAATAGCACAGGAGATACGATCAATTAGATTTATTTGACCTTGAGGATTTAAAAACTATAATTGCTTTTGATTTGACAGGGAAGAGTGTTAACGTTGTGCAAACTGAACGATGTGTCCTGTATAAAGAATCAAATGTGGAGTATAACGCGCATCGAGTTGCCTAGATAACCCCAATAGCAGTGGAGATACGATCAATTAGATTTATTTGGCCCTGAAAATTTTAAAACTATAATTGCATTGCATATGACAGGGAAGAGTGTTAACGTTGGGCAAACCGAACGATGTGTCCTGTATAAAGAATCAAATGTGGATTATAACGCGCATCGATTTGCCTAGATAACTGCAATAGCACAGGAGATACGATCAATTAGATTTATTTGACCTTGAGGATTTAAAAACTATAATTGCTTTTGATTTAACAGGGAAGAATGTTAACGTAGGGCAAACCGAACGATGTGTCCTGTATAAGGAATCAAATGTGGAGTATAACGCGCATCGAATTGCCTAGATAACCCCAATAGCAGCGGCGATACGATCAATTAGATTTATTTGGCCTTGAAAATTTAAATACTATAATTGCATTGGATTTGACAGGGAAGAATGTTAACATTGTGCAAACCGAACGATGTGTCCTGTATAAAGAATCAAATGTGGAGTATAACGCGCTGCGAATTGCCTAGATAACCCCAATAGCAGTGGAAATACGACCAATTAGATTTATTTGGCCCTGAAAATTTAAAAACTATAATTGCTTTGGATCTGACAGGGAAGACAGTTAACGTAGGGCAAACCGAACGATGTGTCCTGTATAAAGAATCAAATGTGGAGTATAACGCGCATCGAATTGCCTAGATAACCCCAATAGCAGCGGAGATACGATCAATTAGATTTATTTGGCCTTGAAAATTTAAAAACTATAATTGCATTGCATATGACAGGGAAGAGTGTTAACGTTGGGCAAACCGAACGATGTGTCCTGTATAAAGAATCAAATGTGGATTATAACGCGCTCCGAATTGCCTTCGCAACCCCAATAGCAGCGGAGATACGATCAATTAGATTTATTTGGCCTTGAAAATTTAAATACTATAATAGCATTAGATTTGACAGGGAAGAATGTTAACGTAGGGCAAACAGGACGATGTGCCCTGTATAAAGAATCAAATGTGGAGTATAACGCGCTGCGAATTGCCTAGATATCCCCAATAGTAGTGGACATACGAACAATTAGATTTATTTGGCCCTGAAAATTTAAAAACTATAATTGCATTGCATATGACAGGGAAGAGTGTTAACGTTGGGCAAACCGAACGATGTGTCCTGTATAAAGAATCAAATGTGGATTATAACGCGCTCCGAATTGCCTTCGCAACCCCAATAGCAGCGGAGATACGATCAATTAGATTTATTTGGCCTTGAAAATTTAAATACTATAATAGCATTAGATTTGACAGGGAAGAATGTTAACGTAGGGCAAACCGGACGATGTGCCCTGTATAAAGAATCAAATGTGGAGTATAACGCGCTGCGAATTGCCTAGATATCCCCAATAGTAGTGGACATACGAACAATTAGATTTATTTGGCCCTGAAAATTTAAAAACTATAATTGCTTTTGATTTGACAGGGAAGAGTGTTAACATTGTGCAAACCGAACGATGTGTCCTGTATAAAGAATCAAATGTGGAGTATAACGCGCATCGAGTTGCCTAGATAACCCCAATAGCAGTGGAGATACGATCAATTAGATTTATTTGGCCCTGAAAATTTTAAAACTATAATTGCTTTTGATTTGACAGAGAAGAGTGTTAACGTAGGGCGAACCGAACGATGTGCCCTGTATAAAGAAACAAATGTGGAGTATAACGCGCCACGAATTGCCTAGATAACCCCAATAGCAGTGGAGATACGACCAATTAGATTTATTTGGCCCTGAAAATTTAAATAATATAATTGCATTGCATATGACAGGGAAGAGTGTTAACGTTGGGCAAACCGAACGATGTGTCCTGTATAAAGAATCAAATGTGGAATATAACGCGCATCGATTTGCCTAGATAACTGCAATAGCACAGGAGATACGATCAATTAGATTTATTTGACCTTGAGGATTTAAAAACTATAATTGCTTTTGATTTGACAGGGAAGAGTGTTAACGTTGTGCAAACTGAACGATATGTCCTGTATAAAGAATCAAATGTGGAGTATAACGCGCATCGAGTTGCCTAGATAACCCCAATAGCAGTGGAAATACGATCAATTAGATTTATTTGGCCCTGAAAATTTTAAAACTATAATTGCATTGCATATGACAGGGAAGAGTGTTAACGTTGGGCAAACCGAACGATGTGTCCTGTATAAAGAATCAAATGTGGATTATAACGCGCATCGATTTGCCTAGATAACTGCAATAGCACAGGAGATACGATCAATTAGATTTATTTGACCTTGAGGATTTAAAAACTATAATTGCATTGGATATGACAGGGAAGAGTGTTAACTTTGTGCAAACCGAACGATATGTCTTGTATAAGAAATCAAATGTGGATTATAACGCGCATCGAATTGCCTAGATAACTCCAATAGCTCAGGAAATACGATCAATTAGATTTATTTGACCTTGAGGATTCAAAAACTATAATTGCTTTTGATTTGACAGGGAAGAGTGTTAACGTTGGGCAAACCGAACGATGTGTCCTGTATAAAGAATCAAATGTGGAGTATAACGCGCATCGAATTGCCTAGATAACCCCAATAGCAGTGGGGATACGATCAATTAGATTTATTTGACCTTGAGGATTTAAAAACTATAATTGCTTTTGATTAGACAGGGAAGAGTGTTAACATAGTGCAAACCGAACGATGTGTCCTGTATAAAGAATCAAATGTGGAGTACAACGCGCATCGAGTTGGCTAGATAACCCCAATAGCAGTGGAAATACGACCAATTAGATTTATTTGGCCCTGAAAATTTAAATACTATAATAGCATTAGATTTGACAGGGAAGAATGTTAACGTAGGGCAAACAGGACGATGTGCCCTGTATAAAGAATCAAATGTGGAGTATAACGCGCTGCGAATTGCCTAGATATCCCCAATAGTAGTGGACATACGAACAATTAGATTTATTTGGCCCTGAAAATTTAAAAACTATAATTGCATTGCATATGACAGGGAAGAGTGTTAACGTTGGGCAAACCGAACGATGTGTCCTGTATAAAGAATCAAATGTGGATTATAACGCGCTCCGAATTGCCTTCGCAACCCCAATAGCAGCGGAGATACGATCAATTAGATTTATTTGGCCTTGAAAATTTAAATACTATAATAGCATTAGATTTGACAGGGAAGAATGTTAACGTAGGGCAAACCGGACGATGTGCCCTGTATAAAGAATCAAATGTGGAGTATAACGCGCTGCGAATTGCCTAGATATCCCCAATAGTAGTGGACATACGAACAATTAGATTTATTTGGCCCTGAAAATTTAAAAACTATAATTGCTTTTGATTTGACAGGGAAGAGTGTTAACATTGTGCAAACCGAACGATGTGTCCTGTATAAAGAATCAAATGTGGAGTATAACGCGCATCGAGTTGCCTAGATAACCCCAATAGCAGTGGAGATACGATCAATTAGATTTATTTGGCCCTGAAAATTTTAAAACTATAATTGCTTTTGATTTGACAGAGAAGAGTGTTAACGTAGGGCGAACCGAACGATGTGCCCTGTATAAAGAAACAAATGTGGAGTATAACGCGCCACGAATTGCCTAGATAACCCCAATAGCAGTGGAGATACGACCAATTAGATTTATTTGGCCCTGAAAATTTAAATAATATAATTGCATTGCATATGACAGGGAAGAGTGTTAACGTTGGGCAAACCGAACGATGTGTCCTGTATAAAGAATCAAATGTGGAATATAACGCGCCCCGAATTGTTTTCGTAACCCCAATAGCAGCGGAGATACGATCAATTAGATTTATTTGGCCTTGAAAATTTAAAAACTATAATTGCATTGGATATGACAGGGAAGAGTGTTAACTTTGTGCAAACCGAACGATATGTCTTGTATAAGAAATCAAATGTGGATTATAACGCGCATCGAATTGCCTAGATAACTCCAATAGCTCAGGAAATACGATCAATTAGATTTATTTGACCTTGAGGATTCAAAAACCATAATTGCTTTTGATTTGACAGGGAAGAGTGTTAACGTTGGGCAAACCGAACGATGTGTCCTGTATAAAGAAACAAATGTGGAATATAACGCGCCCCGAATTGTCTTCGTAACCCCAATAGCAGCGGAGATACGATCAATTAGATTTATTTGACCTTGAGGATTTAAAAACTATAATTGCTTTTGATTAGACAGGGAAGAGTGTTAACATAGTGCAAACCGAACGATGTGTCCTGTATAAAGAATCAAATGTGGAGTACAACGCGCATCGAGTTGGCTAGATAACCCCAATAGCAGTGGAAATACGACCAATTAGATTTATTTGGCCCTGAAAATTTAAAAACTATAATTGCTTTGGATCTGACAGGGAAGACAGTTAACGTAGGGCAAACCCAACGATTTGCCCTGTATGAAGAATCAAATGTGGAGTATAACGCGCTGCTAATTGCCTAGATAACTGCAATAGCACAGGAGATACGATCAATTAGATTTATTTGACCTTGAGGATTTAAAAACTATAATTGCTTTTGATTTGACAGGGAAGAGTGTTAACATTGTGCAAACCGAACGATGTGTCCTGTATAAAGAATCAAATGTGGAGTATAACGCGCATCGAGTTGCCTACATAACCCCAATAGCAGTGGAGATACGATCAATTAGATTTATTTGGCCCTGAAAATTTTAAAACTATAATTGCATTGCATATGACAGGGAAGAGTGTTAACGTTGGGCAAACCGAACGATGTGTCCTGTATAAAGAATCAAATGTGGATTATAAGGCGCATCGATTTGCCTAGATAACTGCAATAGCACAGGAGATACGATCAATTAGATTTATTTGACCTTGAGGATTTAAAAACTATAATTGCATTGCATATGACAGGGAAGAGTGTTAACGTTGGGCAAACCGAACGATGTGTCCTGTATAAAGAATCAAATGTGGATTATAACGCGCATCGATTTGCCTAGATAACTCCAATAGCACAGGAGATACGATCAATTAGATTTATTTGGCACTGAAAATTTAAAAACTATAATTGCATTGCATATGACAGGGAAGAGTGTTAACGTTGGGCAAACCGAACGATGTGCCCTGTATAAAGAATCAAATGTGGATTATAACGCGCATCGATTTGCCTAGATAACTGCAATAGCACAGGAGATACGATCAATTAGATTTATTTGACCTTGAGGATTTAAAAACTATAATTGCTTTTGATTTGACAGGGAAGAGTGTTAACGTTGTGCAAACTGAACGATATGTCCTGTATAAAGAATCAAATGTGGAGTATAACGCGCATCGAGTTGCCTAGATAACCCCAATAGCAGTGGAAATACGATCAATTAGATTTATTTGGCCCTGAAAATTTTAAAACTATAATTGCATTGCATATGACAGGGAAGAGTGTTAACGTTGGGCAAACCGAACGATGTGTCCTGTATAAAGAATCAAATGTGGATTATAACGCGCATCGATTTGCCTAGATAACTGCAATAGCACAGGAGATACGATCAATTAGATTTATTTGACCTTGAGGATTTAAAAACTATAATTGCTTTTGATTTGACAGGGAAGAATGTTAACGTAGGGCAAACCGAACGATGTGTCCTGTATAAAGAATCAAATGTGGAGTATAACGCGCATCGAATTGCCTAGATAACCCCAATAGCAGCGGCGATACGATCAATTAGATTTATTTGGCCCTGAAAATTTAAAAACTATAATTGCTTTGGATCTGACAGGGAAGACAGTTAACGTAGGGCAAACCGAACGATGTGTCCTGTATAAAGAATCAAATGTGGAGTATAACGCGCATCGAATTGCCTAGATAACCCCAATAGCAGTGGGGATACGATCAATTAGATTTATTTGACCTTGAGGATTTAAAAACTATAATTGCTTTTGATTAGACAGGGAAGAGTGTTAACATAGTGCAAACCGAACGATGTGTCCTGTATAAAGAATCAAATGTGGAGTACAACGCGCATCGAGTTGGCTAGATAACCCCAATAGCAGTGGAAATACGATCAATTAGATTTATTTGGCCCTGAAAATTTAAAAACTATAATTGCTTTGGATCTGACAGGGAAGACAGTTAACGTAGGGCAAACCCAACGATTTGCCCTGTATGAAGAATCAAATGTGGAGTATAACGCGCTGCTAATTGCCTAGATAACTGCAATAGCACAGGAGATACGATCAATTAGATTTATTTGACCTTGAGGATTTAAAAACTATAATTGCTTTTGATTTGACAGGGAAGAGTGTTAACATTGTGCAAACCGAACGATGTGTCCTGTATAAAGAATCAAATGTGGAGTATAACGCGCATCGAGTTGCCTACATAACCCCAATAGCAGTGGAGATACGATCAATTAGATTTATTTGGCCCTGAAAATTTTAAAACTATAATTGCATTGCATATGACAGGGAAGAGTGTTAACGTTGGGCAAACCGAACGATGTGTCCTGTATAAAGAATCAAATGTGGATTATAAGGCGCATCGATTTGCCTAGATAACTGCAATAGCACAGGAGATACGATCAATTAGATTTATTTGACCTTGAGGATTTAAAAACTATAATTGCATTGCATATGACAGGGAAGAGTGTTAACGTTGGGCAAACCGAACGATGTGTCCTGTATAAAGAATCAAATGTGGATTATAACGCGCATCGATTTGCCTAGATAACTCCAATAGCACAGGAGATACGATCAATTAGATTTATTTGGCACTGAAAATTTAAAAACTATAATTGCATTGCATATGACAGGGAAGAGTGTTAACGTTGGGCAAACCGAACGATGTGCCCTGTATAAAGAATCAAATGTGGATTATAACGCGCATCGATTTGCCTAGATAACTGCAATAGCACAGGAGATACGATCAATTAGATTTATTTGACCTTGAGGATTTAAAAACTATAATTGCTTTTGATTTGACAGGGAAGAGTGTTAACGTTGTGCAAACTGAACGATATGTCCTGTATAAAGAATCAAATGTGGAGTATAACGCGCATCGAGTTGCCTAGATAACCCCAATAGCAGTGGAAATACGATCAATTAGATTTATTTGGCCCTGAAAATTTTAAAACTATAATTGCATTGCATATGACAGGGAAGAGTGTTAACGTTGGGCAAACCGAACGATGTGTCCTGTATAAAGAATCAAATGTGGATTATAACGCGCATCGATTTGCCTAGATAACTGCAATAGCACAGGAGATACGATCAATTAGATTTATTTGACCTTGAGGATTTAAAAACTATAATTGCTTTTGATTTGACAGGGAAGAATGTTAACGTAGGGCAAACCGAACGATGTGTCCTGTATAAAGAATCAAATGTGGAGTATAACGCGCATCGAATTGCCTAGATAACCCCAATAGCAGCGGCGATACGATCAATTAGATTTATTTGGCCCTGAAAATTTAAAAACTATAATTGCTTTGGATCTGACAGGGAAGACAGTTAACGTAGGGCAAACCGAACGATGTGTCCTGTATAAAGAATCAAATGTGGAGTATAACGCGCATCGAATTGCCTAGATAACCCCAATAGCAGTGGGGATACGATCAATTAGATTTATTTGACCTTGAGGATTTAAAAACTATAATTGCTTTTGATTAGACAGGGAAGAGTGTTAACATAGTGCAAACCGAACGATGTGTCCTGTATAAAGAATCAAATGTGGAGTACAACGCGCATCGAGTTGGCTAGATAACCCCAATAGCAGTGGAAATACGATCAATTAGATTTATTTGGCCCTGAAAATTTAAAAACTATAATTGCTTTGGATCTGACAGGGAAGACAGTTAACGTAGGGCAAACCCAACGATTTGCCCTGTATGAAGAATCAAATGTGGAGTATAACGCGCTGCTAATTGCCTAGATAACTGCAATAGCACAGGAGATACGATCAATTAGATTTATTTGACCTTGAGGATTTAAAAACTATAATTGCTTTTGATTTGACAGGGAAGAGTGATAACGTTGTGCAAACTGAACGATGTGTCCTGTATAAAGAATCAAATGTGGAGTATAACGCGCATCGAGTTGCCTAGATAACCCCAATAGCAGTGGAGATACGATCAATTAGATTTATTTGGCCCTGAAAATTTTAAAACTATAATTGCATTGCATATGACAGGGAAGAGTGTTAACGTTGGGCAAACCGAACGATGTGTCCTGTATAAAGAATCAAATGTGGATTATAACGCGCATCGATTTGCCTAGATAACTGCAATAGCACAGGAGATACGATCAATTAGATTTATTTGACCTTGAGGATTTAAAAACTATAATTGCTTTTGATTTAACAGGGAAGAATGTTAACGTAGGGCAAACCGAACGATGTGTCCTGTATAAGGAATCAAATGTGGAGTATAACGCGCATCGAATTGCCTAGATAACCCCAATAGCAGCGGCGATACGATCAATTAGATTTATTTGGCCTTGAAAATTTAAATACTATAATTGCATTGGATTTGACAGGGAAGAATGTTAACATTGTGCAAACCGAACGATGTGTCCTGTATAAAGAATCAAATGTGGAGTATAACGCGCTGCGAATTGCCTAGATAACCCCAATAGCAGTGGAAATACGACCAATTAGATTTATTTGGCCCTGAAAATTTAAAAACTATAATTGCTTTGGATCTGACAGGGAAGACAGTTAACGTAGGGCAAACCGAACGATGTGTCCTGTATAAAGAATCAAATGTGGAGTATAACGCGCATCGAATTGCCTAGATAACCCCAATAGCAGCGGAGATACGATCAATTAGATTTATTTGGCCTTGAAAATTTAAAAACTATAATTGCATTGCATATGACAGGGAAGAGTGTTAACGTTGGGCAAACCGAACGATGTGTCCTGTATAAAGAATCAAATGTGGATTATAACGCGCTCCGAATTGCCTTCGCAACCCCAATAGCAGCGGAGATACGATCAATTAGATTTATTTGGCCTTGAAAATTTAAATACTATAATAGCATTAGATTTGACAGGGAAGAATGTTAACGTAGGGCAAACAGGACGATGTGCCCTGTATAAAGAATCAAATGTGGAGTATAACGCGCTGCGAATTGCCTAGATATCCCCAATAGTAGTGGACATACGAACAATTAGATTTATTTGGCCCTGAAAATTTAAAAACTATAATTGCATTGCATATGACAGGGAAGAGTGTTAACGTTGGGCAAACCGAACGATGTGTCCTGTATAAAGAATCAAATGTGGATTATAACGCGCTCCGAATTGCCTTCGCAACCCCAATAGCAGCGGAGATACGATCAATTAGATTTATTTGGCCTTGAAAATTTAAATACTATAATAGCATTAGATTTGACAGGGAAGAATGTTAACGTAGGGCAAACCGGACGATGTGCCCTGTATAAAGAATCAAATGTGGAGTATAACGCGCTGCGAATTGCCTAGATATCCCCAATAGTAGTGGACATACGAACAATTAGATTTATTTGGCCCTGAAAATTTAAAAACTATAATTGCTTTTGATTTGACAGGGAAGAGTGTTAACATTGTGCAAACCGAACGATGTGTCCTGTATAAAGAATCAAATGTGGAGTATAACGCGCATCGAGTTGCCTAGATAACCCCAATAGCAGTGGAGATACGATCAATTAGATTTATTTGGCCCTGAAAATTTTAAAACTATAATTGCTTTTGATTTGACAGAGAAGAGTGTTAACGTAGGGCGAACCGAACGATGTGCCCTGTATAAAGAAACAAATGTGGAGTATAACGCGCCACGAATTGCCTAGATAACCCCAATAGCAGTGGAGATACGACCAATTAGATTTATTTGGCCCTGAAAATTTAAATAATATAATTGCATTGCATATGACAGGGAAGAGTGTTAACGTTGGGCAAACCGAACGATGTGTCCTGTATAAAGAATCAAATGTGGAATATAACGCGCCCCGAATTGTTTTCGTAACCCCAATAGCAGCGGAGATACGATCAATTAGATTTATTTGGCCTTGAAAATTTAAAAACTATAATTGCATTGGATATGACAGGGAAGAGTGTTAACTTTGTGCAAACCGAACGATATGTCTTGTATAAGAAATCAAATGTGGATTATAACGCGCATCGAATTGCCTAGATAACTCCAATAGCTCAGGAAATACGATCAATTAGATTTATTTGACCTTGAGGATTCAAAAACTATAATTGCTTTTGATTTGACAGGGAAGAGTGTTAACGTTGGGCAAACCGAACGATGTGTCCTGTATAAAGAATCAAATGTGGAGTATAACGCGCATCGAATTGCCTAGATAACCCCAATAGCAGTGGGGATACGATCAATTAGATTTATTTGACCTTGAGGATTTAAAAACTATAATTGCTTTTGATTAGACAGGGAAGAGTGTTAACATAGTGCAAACCGAACGATGTGTCCTGTATAAAGAATCAAATGTGGAGTACAACGCGCATCGAGTTGGCTAGATAACCCCAATAGCAGTGGAAATACGACCAATTAGATTTATTTGGCCCTGAAAATTTAAATACTATAATAGCATTAGATTTGACAGGGAAGAATGTTAACGTAGGGCAAACAGGACGATGTGCCCTGTATAAAGAATCAAATGTGGAGTATAACGCGCTGCGAATTGCCTAGATATCCCCAATAGTAGTGGACATACGAACAATTAGATTTATTTGGCCCTGAAAATTTAAAAACTATAATTGCATTGCATATGACAGGGAAGAGTGTTAACGTTGGGCAAACCGAACGATGTGTCCTGTATAAAGAATCAAATGTGGATTATAACGCGCTCCGAATTGCCTTCGCAACCCCAATAGCAGCGGAGATACGATCAATTAGATTTATTTGGCCTTGAAAATTTAAATACTATAATAGCATTAGATTTGACAGGGAAGAATGTTAACGTAGGGCAAACCGGACGATGTGCCCTGTATAAAGAATCAAATGTGGAGTATAACGCGCTGCGAATTGCCTAGATATCCCCAATAGTAGTGGACATACGAACAATTAGATTTATTTGGCCCTGAAAATTTAAAAACTATAATTGCTTTTGATTTGACAGGGAAGAGTGTTAACATTGTGCAAACCGAACGATGTGTCCTGTATAAAGAATCAAATGTGGAGTATAACGCGCATCGAGTTGCCTAGATAACCCCAATAGCAGTGGAGATACGATCAATTAGATTTATTTGGCCCTGAAAATTTTAAAACTATAATTGCTTTTGATTTGACAGAGAAGAGTGTTAACGTAGGGCGAACCGAACGATGTGCCCTGTATAAAGAAACAAATGTGGAGTATAACGCGCCACGAATTGCCTAGATAACCCCAATAGCAGTGGAGATACGACCAATTAGATTTATTTGGCCCTGAAAATTTAAATAATATAATTGCATTGCATATGACAGGGAAGAGTGTTAACGTTGGGCAAACCGAACGATGTGTCCTGTATAAAGAATCAAATGTGGAATATAACGCGCCCCGAATTGTTTTCGTAACCCCAATAGCAGCGGAGATACGATCAATTAGATTTATTTGGCCTTGAAAATTTAAAAACTATAATTGCATTGGATATGACAGGGAAGAGTGTTAACTTTGTGCAAACCGAACGATATGTCTTGTATAAGAAATCAAATGTGGATTATAACGCGCATCGAATTGCCTAGATAACTCCAATAGCTCAGGAAATACGATCAATTAGATTTATTTGACCTTGAGGATTCAAAAACCATAATTGCTTTTGATTTGACAGGGAAGAGTGTTAACGTTGGGCAAACCGAACGATGTGTCCTGTATAAAGAAACAAATGTGGAATATAACGCGCCCCGAATTGTCTTCGTAACCCCAATAGCAGCGGAGATACGATCAATTAGATTTATTTGACCTTGAGGATTTAAAAACTATAATTGCTTTTGATTAGACAGGGAAGAGTGTTAACATAGTGCAAACCGAACGATGTGTCCTGTATAAAGAATCAAATGTGGAGTACAACGCGCATCGAGTTGGCTAGATAACCCCAATAGCAGTGGAAATACGACCAATTAGATTTATTTGGCCCTGAAAATTTAAAAACTATAATTGCTTTGGATCTGACAGGGAAGACAGTTAACGTAGGGCAAACCCAACGATTTGCCCTGTATGAAGAATCAAATGTGGAGTATAACGCGCTGCTAATTGCCTAGATAACTGCAATAGCACAGGAGATACGATCAATTAGATTTATTTGACCTTGAGGATTTAAAAACTATAATTGCTTTTGATTTGACAGGGAAGAGTGTTAACATTGTGCAAACCGAACGATGTGTCCTGTATAAAGAATCAAATGTGGAGTATAACGCGCATCGAGTTGCCTACATAACCCCAATAGCAGTGGAGATACGATCAATTAGATTTATTTGGCCCTGAAAATTTTAAAACTATAATTGCATTGCATATGACAGGGAAGAGTGTTAACGTTGGGCAAACCGAACGATGTGTCCTGTATAAAGAATCAAATGTGGATTATAAGGCGCATCGATTTGCCTAGATAACTGCAATAGCACAGGAGATACGATCAATTAGATTTATTTGACCTTGAGGATTTAAAAACTATAATTGCATTGCATATGACAGGGAAGAGTGTTAACGTTGGGCAAACCGAACGATGTGTCCTGTATAAAGAATCAAATGTGGATTATAACGCGCATCGATTTGCCTAGATAACTCCAATAGCACAGGAGATACGATCAATTAGATTTATTTGGCACTGAAAATTTAAAAACTATAATTGCATTGCATATGACAGGGAAGAGTGTTAACGTTGGGCAAACCGAACGATGTGCCCTGTATAAAGAATCAAATGTGGATTATAACGCGCATCGATTTGCCTAGATAACTGCAATAGCACAGGAGATACGATCAATTAGATTTATTTGACCTTGAGGATTTAAAAACTATAATTGCTTTTGATTTGACAGGGAAGAGTGTTAACGTTGTGCAAACTGAACGATATGTCCTGTATAAAGAATCAAATGTGGAGTATAACGCGCATCGAGTTGCCTAGATAACCCCAATAGCAGTGGAAATACGATCAATTAGATTTATTTGGCCCTGAAAATTTTAAAACTATAATTGCATTGCATATGACAGGGAAGAGTGTTAACGTTGGGCAAACCGAACGATGTGTCCTGTATAAAGAATCAAATGTGGATTATAACGCGCATCGATTTGCCTAGATAACTGCAATAGCACAGGAGATACGATCAATTAGATTTATTTGACCTTGAGGATTTAAAAACTATAATTGCTTTTGATTTGACAGGGAAGAATGTTAACGTAGGGCAAACCGAACGATGTGTCCTGTATAAAGAATCAAATGTGGAGTATAACGCGCATCGAATTGCCTAGATAACCCCAATAGCAGCGGCGATACGATCAATTAGATTTATTTGGCCCTGAAAATTTAAAAACTATAATTGCTTTGGATCTGACAGGGAAGACAGTTAACGTAGGGCAAACCGAACGATGTGTCCTGTATAAAGAATCAAATGTGGAGTATAACGCGCATCGAATTGCCTAGATAACCCCAATAGCAGTGGGGATACGATCAATTAGATTTATTTGACCTTGAGGATTTAAAAACTATAATTGCTTTTGATTAGACAGGGAAGAGTGTTAACATAGTGCAAACCGAACGATGTGTCCTGTATAAAGAATCAAATGTGGAGTACAACGCGCATCGAGTTGGCTAGATAACCCCAATAGCAGTGGAAATACGATCAATTAGATTTATTTGGCCCTGAAAATTTAAAAACTATAATTGCTTTGGATCTGACAGGGAAGACAGTTAACGTAGGGCAAACCCAACGATTTGCCCTGTATGAAGAATCAAATGTGGAGTATAACGCGCTGCTAATTGCCTAGATAACTGCAATAGCACAGGAGATACGATCAATTAGATTTATTTGACCTTGAGGATTTAAAAACTATAATTGCTTTTGATTTGACAGGGAAGAGTGTTAACATTGTGCAAACCGAACGATGTGTCCTGTATAAAGAATCAAATGTGGAGTATAACGCGCATCGAGTTGCCTACATAACCCCAATAGCAGTGGAGATACGATCAATTAGATTTATTTGGCCCTGAAAATTTTAAAACTATAATTGCATTGCATATGACAGGGAAGAGTGTTAACGTTGGGCAAACCGAACGATGTGTCCTGTATAAAGAATCAAATGTGGATTATAACGCGCATCGATTTGCCTAGATAACTCCAATAGCACAGGAGATACGATCAATTAGATTTATTTGGCACTGAAAATTTAAAAACTATAATTGCATTGCATATGACAGGGAAGAGTGTTAACGTTGGGCAAACCGAACGATGTGTCCTGTATAAAGAATCAAATGTGGATTATAACGCGCATCGATTTGCCTAGATAACTGCAATAGCACAGGAGATACGATCAATTAGATTTATTTGACCTTGAGGATTTAAAAACTATAATTGCTTTTGATTTGACAGGGAAGAGTGTTAACATTGTGCAAACCGAACGATGTGTCCTGTATAAAGAATCAAATGTGGAGTATAACGCGCATCGATTTGCCTAGATAACTCCAATAGCACAGGAGATACGATCAATTAGATTTATTTGGCACTGAAAATTTAAAAACTATAATTGCATTGCATATGACAGGGAAGAGTGTTAACGTTGGGCAAACCGAACGATGTGTCCTGTATAAAGAATCAAATGTGGATTATAACGCGCATCGATTTGCCTAGATAACTGCAATAGCACAGGAGATACGATCAATTAGATTTATTTGACCTTGAGGATTTAAAAACTATAATTGCTTTTGATTTGACAGGGAAGAGTGTTAACATTGTGCAAACCGAACGATGTGTCCTGTATAAAGAATCAAATGTGGAGTATAACGCGCATCGAATTGCCTAGATAACCCCAATAGCAGCGGCGATACGATCAATTAGATTTATTTGGCCTTGAAAATTTAAATACTATAATTGCATTGGATTTGACAGGGAAGAATGTTAACATTGTGCTAACCGAACGATGTGTCCTGTATAAAGAATCAAATGTGGAGTATAACGCGCTGCGAATTGCCTAGATAACCCCAATAGCAGTGGAAATACGACCAATTAGATTTATTTGGCCCTGAAAATTTAAAAACTATAATTGCTTTGGATCTGACAGGGAAGACAGTTAACGTAGGGCAAACCCAACGATTTGCCCTGTATGAAGAATCAAATGTGGATTATAACGCGCTGCTAATTGCCTAGATAACTCCAATAGCACAGGAGATACGATCAATTAGATTTATTTGACCTTGAGGATTTAAAAACTATAATTGCTTTTGATTTGACAGGGAAGAGTGTTAACTTTGTGCAAACCGAACGATGTGTCCTGTATAAAGAATCAAATGTGGAGTATAACGCGCATCGAATTGCCTAGATAACCCCAATAGCAGCGGAGATACGATCAATTAGATTTATTTGGCCTTGAAAATTTAAAAACTATAATTGCATTGCATATGACAGGGAAGAGTGATAACGTTGGGCAAACCGAACGATGTGTCCTGTATAAAGAATCAAATGTGGATTATAACGCGCTCCGAATTGCCTTCGCAACCCCAATAGCAGCGGAGATACGATCAATTAGATTTATTTGGCCTTGAAAATTTAAATACTATAATAGCATTAGATTTGACAGGGAAGAATGTTAACGTAGGGCAAACCGGACGATGTGCCCTGTATAAAGAATCAAATGTGGAGTATAACGCGCTGCGAATTGCCTAGATATCCCCAATAGTAGTGGACATACGAACAATTAGATTTATTTGGCCCTGAAAATTTAAAAACTATAATTGCATTGCATATGACAGGGAAGAGTGTTAACGTTGGGCAAACCGAACGATGTGTCCTGTATAAAGAATCAAATGTGGAATTTAACGCGCTCCGAATTGCCTTCGCATCCCCAATAGCAGCGGAGATACGATCAATTAGATTTATTTGGCCTTGAAAATTTAAATACTATAATAGCATTAGATTTGACAGGGAAGAATGTTAACGTAGGGCAAACCGGACGATGTGCCCTGTATAAAGAATCAAATGTGGAGTATAACGCGCTGCGAATTGCCTAGATATCCCCAATAGTAGTGGACATACGATCAATTAGATTTATTTGGCCTTGAAAATTTAAATACTATAATAGCATTAGATTTGACAGGGAAGAATGTTAACGTAGGGCAAACCGGACGATGTGCCCTGTATAAAGAATCAAATGTGGAGTATAACGCGCTGCGAATTGCCTAGGTATCCCCAATAGTAGTGGACATACGAACAATTAGATTTATTTGGCCCTGAAAATTTAAAAACTATAATTGCTTTTGATTTGACAGGGAAGAGTGTTAACATTGTGCAAACCGAACGATGTGTCCTGTATAAAGAATCAAATGTGGAGTATAACGCGCATCGAGTTGCCTAGATAACCCCAATAGCAGTGGAGATACGATCAATTAGATTTATTTGGCCCTGAAAATTTTAAAACTATAATTGCTTTTGATTTGACAGAGAAGAGTGTTAACGTAGGGCGAACCGAACGATGTGCCCTGTATAAAGAAACAAATGTGGAGTATAACGCGCCACGAATTGCCTAGATAACCCCAATAGCAGTGGCGATACGACCAATTAGATTTATTTGGCCCTGAAAATTTAAATGATATAATTGCATTGCATATGACAGGGAAGAGTGTTAACGTTGGGCAAACCGAACGATGTGTCCTGTATAAAGAATCAAATGTGGAATATAACGCGCCCCGAATTGTTTTCGTAACCCCAATAGCAGCGGAGATACGATCAATTAGATTTATTTGGCCTTGAAAATTTAAAAACTATAATTGCATTGGATATGACAGGGAAGAGTGTTAACTTTGTGCAAACCGAACGATGTGTCCTGTATAAGAAATCAAATGTGGATTATAACGCGCATCGAATTGCCTAGATAACTCCAATAGCTCAGGAAATACGATCAATTAGATTTATTTGACCTTGAGGATTCAAAAACTATAATTGCTTTTGATTTGACAGGGAAGAGTGTTAACGTTGGGCAAACCCAACGATGTGTCCTGTATAAAGAAACAAATGTGGAATATAACGCGCCCCGAATTGTCTTCGTAACCCCAATAGCAGCGGAGATACGATCAATTAGATTTATTTGACCTTGAGGATTTAAAAACTATAATTGCTTTTGATTAGACAGGGAAGAGTGTTAACATAGTGCAAACCGAACGATGTGTCCTGTATAAAGAATCAAATGTGGAGTACAACGCGCATCGAGTTGGCTAGATAACCCCAATAGCAGTGGAAATACGACCAATTAGATTTATTTGGCCCTGAAAATTTAAAAACTATAATTGCTTTGGATCTGACAGGGAAGACAGTTAACGTAGGGCAAACCCAACGATTTGCCCTGTATGAAGAATCAAATGTGGAGTATAACGCGCTGCTAATTGCCTAGATAACTGCAATAGCACAGGAGATACGATCAATTAGATTTATTTGACCTTGAGGATTTAAAAACTATAATTGCTTTTGATTTGACAGGGAAGAGTGTTGACATTGTGCAAACCGAACGATGTGTCCTGTATAAAGAATCAAATGTGGAGTATAACGCGCATCGAGTTGCCTACATAACCCCAATAGCAGTGGAGATACGATCAATTAGATTTATTTGGCCCTGAAAATTTTAAAACTATAATTGCATTGCATATGACAGGGAAGAGTGTTAACGTTGGGCAAACCGAACGATGTGTCCTGTATAAAGAATCAAATGTGGATTATAACGCGCATCGATTTGCCTAGATTACTCCAATAGCACAGGAGATACGATCAATTAGATTTATTTGGCACTGAAAATTTAAAAACTATAATTGCATTGCATATGACAGGGAAGAGTGTTAACGTTGGGCAAACCGAACGATGTGTCCTGTATAAAGAATCAAATGTGGATTATAACGCGCATCGATTTGCCTAGATAACTGCAATAGCACAGGAGATACGATCAATTAGATTTATTTGACCTTGAGGATTTAAAAACTATAATTGCTTTTGATTTGACAGGGAAGAGTGTTAACGTTGTGCAAACTGAACGATGTGTCCTGAATAAAGAATCAAATGTGGAGTATAACGCGCATCGAGTTGCCTAGATAACCCCAATAGCAGTGGAGATACGATCAATTAGATTTATTTGGCCCTGAAAATTTTAAAACTATAATTGCATTGCATATGACAGGGAAGAGTGTTAACGTTGTGCAAACCGAACGATGTGTCCTGTATAAAGAATCAAATGTGGATTATAGCGCGCATCGATTTGCCTAGATAACTGCAATAGCACAGGAGATACGATCAATTAGATTTATTTGACCTTGAGGATTTAAAAACTATAATTGCTTTTGATTTGACAGGGAAGAATGTTAACGTAGGGCAAACCGAACGATGTGTCCTGTATAAAGAATCAAATGTGGAGTATAACGCGCATCGAATTGCCTAGATAACCCCAATAGCAGCGGCGATACGATCAATTAGATTTATTTGGCCTTGAAAATTTAAATACTATAATTGCATTGGATTTGACAGGGAAGAATGTTAACATTGTGCAAACCGAACGATGTGTCCTGTATAAAGAATCAAATGTGGAGTATAACGCGCTGCGAATTGCCTAGATAACCCCAATAGCAGTGGAAATACGACCAATTAGATTTATTTGGCCCTGAAAATTTAAAAACTATAATTGCTTTGGATCTGACAGGGAAGACAGTTAACGTAGGGCAAACCCAACGATTTGCCCTGTATGAAGAATCAAATGTGGATTATAACGCGCTGCTAATTGCCTAGATAACTCCAATAGCACAGGAGATACGATCAATTAGATTTATTTGACCTTGAGGATTTAAAAACTATAATTGCTTTTGATTTGACAGGGAAGAGTGTTAACTTTGTGCAAACCGAACGATGTGTCCTGTATAAAGAAACAAATGTGGAGTATAACGCGCATCGAATTGCCTAGATAACCCCAATAGTAGTGGACATACGAACAATTAGATTTATTTGGCCCTGAAAATTTAAAAACTATAATTGCATTGCATATGACAGGGAAGAGTGTTAACGTTGGGCAAACCGAACGATGTGTCCTGTATAAAGAATCAAATGTGGATTATAACGCGCTCCGAATTGCCTTCGCAACCCCAATAGCAGCGGCGATACGATCAATTAGATTTATTTGGCCTTGAAAATTTAAATACTATAATTGCATTGGATTTGACAGGGAAGAATGTTAACATTGTGCAAACCGAACGATGTGTCCTGTATAAAGAATCAAATGTGGAGTATAACGCGCTGCGAATTGCCTAGATAACCCCAATAGCAGTGGAAATACGACCAATTAGATTTATTTGGCCCTGAAAATTTAAAAACTATAATTGCTTTGGATCTGACAGGGAAGACAGTTAACGTAGGGCAAACCCAACGATTTGCCCTGTATGAAGAATCAAATGTGGATTATAACCCGCTGCTAATTGCCTAGATAACTCCAATAGCACAGGAGATACGTTCAATTAGATTTATTTGACCTTGAGGATTTAAAAACTATAATTGCTTTTGATTTGACAGGGAAGAGTGTTAACATTGTGCAAACCGAACGATGTGTCCTGTATAAAGAATCAAATGTGGAGTATAACGCGCATCGAGTTGCCTACATAACCCCAATAGCAGTGGAGATACGATCAATTAGATTTATTTGGCCCTGAAAATTTTAAAACTATAATTGCATTGCATATGACAGGGAAGAGTGTTAACGTTGGACAAACCGAACGATGTGTCCTGTATAAAGAATCAAATGTGGATTATAACGCGCATCGATTTGCCTAGATAACTCCAATAGCACAGGAGATACGATCAATTAGATTTATTTGGCCCTGAAAATTTAAAAACTATAATTGCTTTGGATCTGACAGGGAAGACAGTTAACGTAGGGCAAACCCAACGATTTGCCCTGTATGAAGAATCAAATGTGGATTATAACCCGCTGCTAATTGCCTAGATAACTCCAATAGCACAGGAGATACGTTCAATTAGATTTATTTGACCTTGAGGATTTAAAAACTATAATTGCTTTTGATTTGACAGGGAAGAGTGTTAACATTGTGCAAACCGAACGCTGTGTCCTGTATAAAGAATCAAATGTGGAGTATAACGCGCATCGAGTTGCCTACATAACCCCAATAGCAGTGGAGATACGATCAATTAGATTTATTTGGCCCTGAAAATTTTAAAACTATAATTGCATTGCATATGACAGGGAAGAGTGTTAACGTTGGGCAAACCGAACGATGTGTCCTGTATAAAGAATCAAATGTGGATTATAACGCGCATCGATTTGCCTAGATAACTCCAATAGCACAGGAGATACGATCAATTAGATTTATTTGGCACTGAAAATTTAAAAACTATAATTGCATTGCATATGACAGGGAAGAGTGTTAACGTTGGGCAAACCGAACGATGTGTCCTGTATAAAGAATCAAATGTGGATTATAACGCGCATCGATTTGCCTAGATAACTGCAATAGCACAGGAGATACGATCAATTAGATTTATTTGACCTTGAGGATTTAAAAACTATAATTGCTTTTGATTTGACAGGGAAGAGTGTTAACATTGTGCAAACCGAACGATGTGTCCTGTATAAAGAATCAAATGTGGAGTATAACGCGCATCGAGTTGCCTACATAACCCCAATAGCAGTGGAGATACGATCAATTAGATTTATTTGGCCCTGAAAATTTTAAAACTATAATTGCATTGCATATGACAGGGAAGAGTGTTAACGTTGGGCAAACCGAACGATGTGTCCTGTATAAAGAATCAAATGTGGATTATAACGCGCATCGATTTGCCTAGATAACTCCAATAGCACAGGAGATACGATCAATTAGATTTATTTGGCACTGAAAATTTAAAAACTATAATTGCATTGCATATGACAGGGAAGAGTGTTAACGTTGGGCAAACCGAACGATGTGTCCTGTATAAAGAATCAAATGTGGATTATAACGCGCATCGATTTGCCTAGATAACTGCAATAGCACAGGAGATACGATCAATTAGATTTATTTGACCTTGAGGATTTAAAAACTATAATTGCTTTTGATTTGACAGGGAAGAGTGTTAACGTTGTGCAAACTGAACGATGTGTCCTGTATAAAGAATCAAATGTGGAGTATAACGCGCATCGAGTTGCCTAGATAACCCCAATAGCAGTGGAGATACGATCAATTAGATTTATTTGGCCCTGAAAATTTTAAAACTATAATTGCATTGCATATGACAGGGAAGAGTGTTAACGTTGGGCAAACCGAACGATGTGTCCTGTATAAAGAATCAAATGTGGATTATAACGCGCATCGATTTGCCTAGATAACTGCAATAGCACAGGAGATACGATCAATTAGATTTATTTGACCTTGAGGATTTAAAAACTATAATTGCTGTTGATTTGATAGGGAAGAATGTTAACGTAGGGCAAACCGAACGATGTGTCCTGTATAAAGAATCAAATGTGGAGTATAACGCGCATCGAATTGCCTAGATAACCCCAATAGCAGCGGCGATACGATCAATTAGATTTATTTGGCCCTGAAAATTTTAAAACCATAATTGCATTGCATATGACAGGGAAGAATGTTAACATTGTGCAAACCGAACGATGTGTCCTGTATAAAGAATCAAATGTGGAGTACAACGCGCATCGAGTTGGCTAGATAACCCCAATAGCAGTGGAAATACGACCAATTAGATTTATTTGGCCCTGAAAATTTAAAAACTATAATTGCGTTGGATCTGACAGGGAAGACAGTTAACGTAGGGCAAACCCAACGATTTGCCCTGTATGAAGAATCAAATGTGGAGTATAACGCGCTGCTAGTTGCCTAGATAACTGCAATAGCACAGGAGATACGATCAATTAGATTTATTTGACCTTGAGGATTTAAAAACTATAATTGCTTTTGATTTGACAGGGAAGCGTGTTAACATTGTGCGAACCGAACGATGTGTCCTGTATAAAGAATCAAATGTGGAGTATAGCGCGCATCGAGTTGCCTACATAACCCCAATAGCAGTGGAGATACGATCAATTAGATTTATTTGGCCCTGAAAATTTTAAAACTATAATTGCATTGCATATGACAGGGAAGAGTGTTAACGTTGGGCAAACCGAACGATGTGTCCTGTATAAAGAATCAAATGTGGATTATAACGCGCATCGAATTGCCTAGATAACCCGAATAGCAGCGGAGATACGACCAATCAGATTTATTTGGCCCTGAAAATTTAAAAACTATAATTGCATTGGATTGGACAGGGAAGAATGTTAACGTAGGGCAAACCGAACGATGTGCCCTGTAAAAAGAATCAAATGTGGAGTATAACGCGCTCCGAATTGCCTTCGCAACCCCAATAGCAGTGGAGATACGATCAATTAGATTTATTTGGCCCTGAAAATTAAAAAACTATAATTGCATTGGATCTGACAGGGAAGACAGATAACGTTGGGCAAACCCAACGATTTGCCCTGTATAAAGAATCAAATGTGGAGTATAACGCTCTGCTAATTGCCTAGATAACTCCAATAGCACAGGAGATACGATCAATTAGATTTATTTGACCTTGAGGATTTAAAAACTATAATTGCTTTAGATTTGACAGGGAAGAGTGTTAACATTGTGCAAACCGAACGATGTGTCCTGTATAAAGAATCAAATGTGGAGTATTACGCGCATCGAGTTGCCTAGATAACCCCAATAGCAGTGGAGATACGAGCAATTAGATTTATTTGTTCCTGAAAATTTAAAAACTATAATTGCATTGGATTTGAAAGGGAAGAATGTTAACGTAGGGCAAACCTAACGATGTGCCCTGTATAAAGAATCAAATGTGGAGTATAACGCGCTGCGAATTGCCTAGATAACCCCAATAGCAGTGGAAATACGACCTATTAGATTTATTTGGCCCTGAAAATTTAAAAACTATAATAGCATTAGATTTGACAGGGAAGAATGTTAACGTAGGGCAAACCGGACGATGTGCCCTGTATAAAGAATCAAATGTGGAGTATAACGCGCTGCGAATTGCTTAGATATCCCCAATACTAGTGGACATACGAACAATTAGATTTATTTGGCCCTGAAAATTTAAAAACTATAATTGCATTGCATATGCCAGGGAAGAGTGTTAACGTTGGGCAAACCGAACGATGTGTCCTGTATAAAGAATCAAATGTGGATTATAACGCGCTCCGAATTGCCTTCGCAACCCCAATAGCAGCGGAGATACGATCAATTAGATTTATTTGGCCTTGAAAATTTAAATACTATAATAGCATTAGATTTGACAGGGAAGAATGTTAACGTAGGGCAAACCGGACGATGTGCCCTGTATAAAGAATCAAATGTGGAGTATAACGCGCTGCGAATTGCCTACATATCCCCAATAGTAGTGGACATACGAACAATTAGATTTATTTGGCCCTGAAAATTTAAAAACTATAATTGCTTTTGATTTGACAGGGAAGAGTGTTAACATTGTGCAAACCGAACGATGTGTCCTGTATAAAGAATCAAATGTGGAGTATAACGCGCATCGAGTTGCCTAGATAACCCCAATAGCAGTGGAGATACGATCAATTAGATTTATTTGGCCCTGAAAATTTTAAAACTATAATTGCTTTTGATTTGACAGAGAAGAGTGTTAACGTAGGGCGAACCGAACGATGTGCCCTGTATAAAGAAACAAATGTGGAGTATAACGCGCCACGAATTGCCTAGATAACCCCAATAGCAGTGGAGATACGACCAATTAGATTTATTTGGCCCTGAAAATTTAAATAATATAATTGCATTGCATATGACAGGGAAGAGTGTTAACGTTGGGCAAACCGAACGATGTGTCCTGTATAAAGAATCAAATGTGGAATATAACGCGCCCCGAATTGTTTTCGTAACCCCAATAGCAGCGGAGATACGATCAATTAGATTTATTTGGCCTTGAAAATTTAAAAACTATAATTGCATTGGATATGACAGGGAAGAGTGTTAACTTTGTGCAAACCGAACGATGTGTCCTGTATAAGAAATCAAATGTGGATTATAACGCGCATCGAATTGCCTAGATAACTCCAATAGCTCAGGAAATACGATCAATTAGATTTATTTGACCTTGAGGATTCAAAAACTATAATTGCTTTTGATTAGACAGGGAAGAGTGTTAACATAGTGCAAACCGAACGATGTGTCCTGTATAAAGAATCAAATGTGGAGTACAACGCGCATCGAGTTGGCTAGATAACCACAATAGCAGTGGAAATACGACCAATTAGATTTATTTGGCCCTGAAAATTTAAAAACTATAATTGCTTTGGATCTGACAGGGAAGACAGTTAACGTAGGGCAAACCCAACGATTTGCCCTGTATGAAGAATCAAATGTGGAGTATAGCGCCCTGCTAATTGCCTAGATAACTGCAATAGCACAGGAGATACGATCAATTAGATTTATTTGACCTTGAGGATTTAAAAACTATAATTGCTTTTGATTTGACAGGGAAGAGTGTTAACATTGTGCAAACCGAACGATGTGTCCTGTATAAAGAATCAAATGTGGAGTATAACGCGCATCGAGTTGCCTACATAACCCCAATAGCAGTGGAGATACGATCAATTAGATTTATTTGGCCCTGAAAATTTAAAAACTATAATTGCTTTGGATCTGACAGGGAAGACAGTTAACGTAGGGCAAACCCAACGATTTGCCTTGTATGAAGAATCAAATGTGGATTATAACGCGCTGCTAATTGCCTAGATAACTCCAATAGCACAGGAGATACGATCAATTAGATTTATTTGACCTTGAGGATTTAAAAACTATAATTGCTTTTGATTTGACAGGGAAGAGTGTTAACTTTGTGCAAACCGAACGATGTGTCCTGTATAAAGAATCAAATGTGGAGTATAACGCGCATCGAATTGCCTAGATAACCCCAATTGCAGCGGAGATACGATCAATTAGATTTATTTGGCCTTGAAAATTTAAAAACTATAATTGCATTGCATATGACAGGGAAGAGTGTTAACGTTGGGCAAACCGAACGATGTGTCCTGTATAAAGAATCAAATGTGGATTATAACGCGCTCCGAATTGCCTTCGCAACCCCAATAGCAGCGGAGATACGATCAATTAGATTTATTTGGCCTTGAAAATTTAAATACTATAATAGCATTAGATTTGACAGGGAAGAATGTTAACGTAGGGCAAACCGGACGATGTGCCCTGTATAAAGAATCAAATGTGGAGTATAACGCGCTGCGAATTGCCTAGATATCCCCAATAGTAGTGGACATACGAACAATTAGATTTATTTGGCCCTGAAAATTTAAAAACTATAATTGCATTGCATATGACAGGGAAGAGTGTTAACGTTGGGCAAACCGAACGATGTGTCCTGTATAAAGAATCAAATGTGGATTATAACGCGCTCCGAATTGCCTTCGCAACCCCAATAGCAGCGGAGATACGATCAATTAGATTTATTTGGCCTTGAAAATTTAAATACTATAATAGCATTAGATTTGACAGGGAAGAATGTTAACGTAGGGCAAACCGGACGATGTGCCCTGTATAAAGAATCAAATGTGGAGTATAACGCGCTGCGAATTGCCTAGATATCCCCAATAGTAGTGGACATACGAACAATTAGATTTATTTGGCCCTGAAAATTTAAAAACTATAATTGCTTTTGATTTGACAGGGAAGAGTGTTAACATTGTGCAAACCGAACGATGTGTCCTGTATAAAGAATCAAATGTGGAGTATAACGCGCATCGAGTTGCCTAGATAACCCCAATAGCAGTGGAGATACGATCAATTAGATTTATTTGGCCCTGAAAATTTTAAAACTATAATTGCTTTTGATTTGACAGAGAAGAGTGTTAACGTAGGGCGAACCGAACGATGTGCCCTGTATAAAGAAACAAATGTGGAGTATAACGCGCCACGAATTGCCTAGATAACCCCAATAGCAGTGGAGATACGACCAATTAGATTTATTTGGCCCTGAAAATTTAAATAATATAATTGCATTGCATATGACAGGGAAGAGTGTTAACGTTGGGCAAACCGAACGATGTGTCCTGTATAAAGAATCAAATGTGGAATATAACGCGCCCCGAATTGTTTTCGTAACCCCAATAGCAGCGGAGATACGATCAATTAGATTTATTTGGCCTTGAAAATTTAAAAACTATAATTGCATTGGATATGACAGGGAAGAGTGTTAACTTTGTGCAAACCGAACGATGTGTCCTGTATAAGAAATCAAATGTGGATTATAACGCGCATAGAATTGCCTAGATAACTCCAATAGCTCAGGAAATACGATCAATTAGATTTATTTGACCTTGAGGATTCAAAAACTATAATTGCTTTTGATTTGACAGGGAAGAGTGTTAACGTTGGGCTAACCGAACGATGTGTCCTGTATAAAGAAACAAATGTGGAATATAACGCGCCCCGAATTGTCTTCGTAACCCCAATAGCAGCGGAGATACGATAAATTAGATTTATTTGGTCCTGAAAATTTTAAAACTATAATTGCTTTTGATTTGACAGAGAAGAGTGTTAACGTTGGGCAAACCGAACGATGTGTCCTGTATAAAGAATCAAATGTGGAGTATGACGCGCATCGAATTGCCTAGATAACCCGAATAGCAGCGGAGATACGACCAATCAGATTTATTTGGCCCTGAAAATTTAAAAACTATAATTGCATTGGATTGGACAGGGAAGAATGTTAACGTAGGGCAAACCGAACGATGTGCCCTGTAAAAAGAATCAAATGTGGAGTATAACGCGCTCCGAATTGCCTTCGCAACCCCAATAGCAGTGGAGATACGATCAATTAGATTTATTTGGCCCTGAAAATTAAAAAACTATAATTGCATTGGATCTGACAGGGAAGACAGATAACGTTGGGCAAACCCAACGATTTGCCCTGTATAAAGAATCAAATGTGGAGTATAACGCTCTGCTAATTGCCTAGATAACTCCAATAGCACAGGAGATACGATCAATTAGATTTATTTGACCTTGAGGATTTAAAAACTATAATTGCTTTAGATTTGACAGGGAAGAGTGTTAACATTGTGCAAACCGAACGATGTGTCCTGTATAAAGAATCAAATGTGGAGTATTACGCGCATCGAGTTGCCTAGATAACCCCAATAGCAGTGGAGATACGAGCAATTAGATTTATTTGTTCCTGAAAATTTAAAAACTATAATTGCATTGGATTTGAAAGGGAAGAATGTTAACGTAGGGCAAACCTAACGATGTGCCCTGTATAAAGAATCAAATGTGGAGTATAACGCGCTGCGAATTGCCTAGATAACCCCAATAGCAGTGGAAATACGACCAATTAGATTTATTTGGCCCTGAAAATTTAAAAACTATAATTGCTTTGGATCTGACAGGGAAGAATGTTAACGTAGGGCAAACCGAACGATGTGCCCTGTATAAAGAATCAAATGTGGAGTATAACGCGCTGCGAATTGCCTAGATAACCCCAATAGCAGTGGAAATACGATCAATTAGATTTATTTGGCCCTGAAAATTTAAAAACTATATTTGCATTGGATTTGACACGGAAGAGAGTTAACGTAGGGCAAACCCACCGATTTGCTCTGTATAAAGAATCAAATGTGGAGTATAACGCGCTACAAATTGCCTAGATGTCCCCAATAGCAGCGGAGATACGATCAAATAGATTTATTTGGCCTAGAAAATTTAAAAACTATAATTGCATTGGATATGACAGGGAAGAGTGTTAACATTGTGCAAACCGAACGATGTGTCCTGTATAAGGAATCAAATGTGGAGTATAGCGCGCTGGTAATTGCCTAGATAACTCCAATAGCACAGGAGATACGATCAATTAGATTTATTTGACCTTGAGGATTTAAAAACTATAATTGCTTTAGACTTGACAGGGAAGAGTGTTAACATTGTGCAAACCGAACGATGCGTCCTGTATAAAGAATTAAATGTGGAGTATTACGTGCATCGAGTTGCCTAGATAACCCCAATAGCAGTGGAGATACGATCAATTAGATTTATTTGGCCCTGAAAATTTTAAAACTATAATTGCATTGGATATGACAGGGAAGAGTGTTAACATTGTGCAAACCGAACGATGTGTCCTGTATAAGGAATCAAATGTGGAGTATAACGCGCATCGAATTGCCTAGATAACCCCAATAGCAGTGGAGATACGACCAATTAGATTTATTTGGCCTTGAAAATTTAAATAATATAACTGCATTGCATATGGCAGGGAAGAGTGTTAACGTTGGGCAAACCGAACGATGTGTCCTCTATAAAGAATCAAATGTGGAGTATAACGCGCATCGAATTGCCTAGATAACCCCAATAGCAGTGGAAATACGACCAATTAGATTTATTTGGCCCTGAAAATTTAAGAACTATAATTGCTTTGGATCTGACAGGGAAGACAGTTAACATTGTGCAAACCGAACGATGTGTCCTGTATAAAGAATCAAATGTGGAGTATAACGCGCTACAAATTGCCTAGATGTCCCCAATAGCAGCGGAGATACGATCAAATAGATTTATTTGGCCTAGAAAATTTAAAAACTATAATTGCATTGGATATGACAGGGAAGAGTGTTAACATTGTGCAAACCGAACGATGTGTCCTGTATAAGGAATCAAATGTGGAGTATAACGCGCATCAAATTGCCTAGATAACCCCAATAGCAGTGGAGATACGACCAATTAGATTTATTTGGCCTTGAAAATTTAAATACTATAATTGCATTGGATTTGACAGGGAAGAATGTTAACATTGTGCAAACCGAACGTTGTGTCGTGTATAAAGAATCAAATTTGGAGTATAACGCGCATCGAATTGCCTAGATAACCCCAATAGCAGTGGGGATACGATCAATTAGATTTATTTGGCCCTGAAAATTTAAAAACTATAATTGCATTGCATATGACAGGGAAGAGTGTTAACGTTGGGCAAACCGAACGATGTGTCCTGTATAAAGAATCAAATGTGGAGTATAAGGCGCATCGAGTTGCCTAGATAACCCCAATAGCAGTGGAAATACGACCAATTAGATTTATTTGGCCTTGAAAATTTAAATAATATAAATGCATTGCATATGTCAGGGAAGAGTGTTAACGTTGGGCAAACCGAACGATGTGTCCTCTATAAAGAATCAAATGTGGAGTATAACGCGCATCGAATTGCCTAGATAACCCCAATAGCAGTGGAAATACGACCAATTAGATTTATTTGGCCCTGAAAATTTAAGAACTATAATTGCTTTGGATCTGACAGGGAAGACAGTTAACATTGTGCAAACCGAACGATGTGTCCTGTATAAAGAATCAAATGTGGAGTATAACGCGCTGCGAATTGCCTAGATAACCCCAATAGCAGTGGAGATACGACCAATTAGATTTATTTGGACTTGAAAATTTAAATAATATAAATGCATTGCATATGACAGGGAAGAGTGTTAACGTTGGGCAAACCGAACGATGTGTCCTGTATAAAGAATCAAATGTGGAGTATAACGCGCCCCGAATTGCCTTCGTAACCCCAATAGCAGGGGAGTTACGATCAATTAGATTTATTTGGCCTTGAAAATTTAAATACTGTAATTGCATTAGATTTGACAGCGAAGAATGTTAACGTAGGGCAAACCGGACGATGTGCCCTGTATAAAGATTCAAATGTGGAGTATTACGCGCTGCGAATTGCCTAGATATCCCCAATCTTAGTGGACATACGATCAATTAGATTTATTTGGCCCTGAAATTTTAAAAACTATAATTAAATTGGATTTGACACGGAAGAGAGTTAACGTAGGGCAAACCGAACGATGTGCACTGTATAAGGAATCAAATGTGGAGTATAACGCGCTGCGAATTGCCTAGATAACCCCAATAGCAGTGGAGATACGACCAATTAGATTTATTTGGCCTTGAAAATTTAAATAATATAAATGCATTGCATATGGCAGGGAAGAGTGTTAACGTTGGGCAAACCGAACGATGTGTCCTGTATAAAGAAACAAATGTGGAGTATAACGCGCTCCGAAATGTCTTCGTAACCCCAAATAGCAGCGGAGATACGATCAATTAGATTTATTTGGCCTTGAAAATTTCAAAACTATAATTGCATTGGATATGACAGGGAAGAGTGTCAACATTGTGCAAATAGAACGATGTGTCCTGTATAAAGTATCAAATGTGGAGTATAACGCGCATCGAATTGCCTAGATAACCCCAATAGCAGCGGAGATACGATCAATTAGATTTATTTGGCCTTGAAAATTTAAATACTATAATTGCATTAGATTTGACAGGGAAGAATGTTAACGTAGGGCAAACCGGACGATGTGCCCTGTATAAAGAATCAAATGTGGAGTATAACGCGCATCGAATTGCCTAGAGAACTCGAATAGCAGCGGAGATACGATCAATCAGATTTGTTTGGCCTTGAAAATTTAAATACTATAATTGCTTTGGATTTGGCAGGGAAGACAGTTAACGTAGGACAAACCCACCGATTTGCCCTGTATAAAGAAACAAATGTGGAGTATAACGCGCTCCGAAATGTCTTCGTAACCCCAATAGCAGCGGAGATACGATCAATTAGATTTATTTGGCCTTGATAATTTAAATACTATAATTGCTTTTGATTTGACAGGGAAGAATGTTAACGTAGGGCAAACCGAACGATGTGCCCTGTATAAAGAATCAAATGTGGAGTATAACGCGCTGCGAATTGCCTAGATAACCCCAATAGCAGTGGAGATACGACCAATTAGATTTATTTGGCCTTGAAAATTTAAAAACTATAATTGCATTGGATTTGACAGGGAAGAATGTTAACATTGTGCAAACCGAACGTTGTGTCCTGTATAAAGAATCCAATGTGGAGTATAACGCGCTCCGAAATGTCTTCGTAACCCCAATAGCAGCGGAGATACGATCAATTAGATTTATTTGGCCTTGATAATTTAAATACTATAATTGCATTGCATATGACAGAGAAGAGTGTTAAGGTTGGGCAAACCGAACGATGTGTCCTGTATAAAGAATCAAATGTGGCTTATAACGCGCATCGAATTGCCAAGATAACTCCAATAGCACAGGAGATACGATCAATTAGATTTATTTGACCTTGAGGATTTAAAAACTATAATTGCTTTTGATTTGACAGGGAAGAATGTTAACGTAGGGCAAACCGAACGATGTGCCCTGTATAAAGAATCAAATGTGGAGTATAACGCGCTGCGAATTGCCTAGATAACCACAATAGCAGTGGAAATACGACCAATTAGATTTATTTGGCCCTGAAAATTTAAAAACTATAATTGCTTTGGATCTGACAGGGAAGACAGTTAACGTTGGGCAAACCCAACGATTTGTCCTGTCTAAAGAATCAAATGTGGAGTATAACGCGCTGCTAATTGCCTAGATAACTCCAATAGCACAGGAGATACGATCAATTAGATTTATTTGACCTTGAGGATTTAAAGACTATAATTTCTTTCGATTTGACAGGGAAAAGTGTTAACATTGTGCAAACCGAACGATGTATCCTGTATAAAGAATCAAATGTGGAGTATAACGCGCATCGAGTTGCCTAGATAACCCCAATAGCAGTGGAGATACGATCAATTAGATTTATTTGGCCCTGAAAATTTTAAAACTATAATTGCTTTTGATTTGACAGAGAAGAGTGTTAACGTAGGGCGAACCGAACGATGTGCCCTGTATAAGGAATCAAATGTGGAGTATAACGCGCATCGAATTGCCTAGATAACCCCAATAGCAGCGGAGATACGATCAATTAGATTTATTTGGCCTTGAAAATTTAAATACTATAATTGCATTGGATTTGACAGGGAAGAATGTTAACGTAGGGCAAACCGAACGATGTGTCCTGTATAAAGAATCAAATGTGGAGTATAACGCGCTGCGAATTGCCTAGATATCCCCAATAGCAGCGGAGATACGATCAATTAGATTTATTTGGCCTTGAAAATTTAAATACTATAATTGCATTGGATTTGACAGGGAAGAATGTTAACATTGTGCAAACCGAACGTTGTGTCCTGTATAAAGAATCCAATGTGGAGTATAACGCGCATCGAATTGCCTAGATGACCCCAATAGCAGTGGAGATACGACCAATTAGATTTATTTGGCCATGAAAATTTAAATAATATAACTGCATTGCATATGTCAGGGAAAAGTGTTAACGTTGGGCAAACCGAACGATGTGTCCTCTATAAAGAATCAAATGTGGAGTATAACGCGCATCGAATTGCCTAGATAACTCCAATAGCACAGGAGATACGATCAATTAGATTTATTTGACCTTGAGGATTTAAAAACTATAATTGCTTTTGATTTGACAGGGAAGAATGTTAACGTAGGGCAAACCGAACGATGTGTCCTGTATAAAGAATCAAATGTGGAGTATAACGCGCTCCGAAATGTCTTCTTAACCCCAATAGCAGCGGAGATACGATCAATTAGATTTATTTGGCCTTGAAAATTTAAAAACTATAATTGCATTGGATATGACAGGGAAGAGTGTTAACTTTGTGCAAACCGAACGATGTGTCCTGTATATGAAATCAAATGTGGATTATAACGCGCATCGAATTGCCTAGATAACTCCAATAGCACAGGAAATACGATCAATTAGATTTATTTGACCTTGAGGATTTAAAAACTATAATTGCTTTTGATTTGACAGGGAAGAGTGTTAACGTTGGGCAAACCGAACGATGTGTCCTGTATAAAGAATCAAATGTGGAATATAACGCGCCCCGAATTGCCTAGATAACCCCAATAGCGGTGGAGATACGACCAATTAGATTTATTTGGCCCTGAAAATTTAAAACATTTAATTGCTTTGGAGCTGACAGGGAAGACAGTTAACGTAGGGCAAACCCAACGATTTGCCCTGTATAAAGAATCAAATGTGGAGTATAACGCGCATCGAATTGCCTAGATAACCCGAATAGCAGCGGAGATACGACCAATCAGATTTATTTGGCCCTGAAAATTTAAAAACTTATATCGTAATGCTACATAACGTTATACGTTATAACGTAATGCTATATAACGTTATACGTTATATCGTAATGCTACATAACGTTATACGTTATATCGTAATGCTACATAACGTTATACGTTATATCGTAATGCTACATAACGTTACGTGTTATACCGTAATGCTACATAACGTTACACGTTATATCGTTATGCTACATAACGTTATACGTTATATCGTTATGCTACATAACGTTATACGTTATATCGTAATGCTACATAACGTTATACGTTATATCGTAATGCAACATAACGTTATACGTTATATCGTAATGCTACATAACGTTATACGTTATATCGTAATGCTACATAACGTTATACGTTATATCGTAATGCTACATAACGTTATACGTTACATCGTAATGCTACATAACGTTATACGTTATATCGTAATGCTACATAACGTTATACGTTATATCGTAATGCTACATAACGTTATACGTTATATCGTAATGCTACATAACGTTATACGTTATATCGTAATGCCACATAACGTTATACGTCATATCGAAATGCTACATAACGTTATACGTTATAAAATAATGCTACATAACGTTATACGTTATATCGTAATGGTACATAACGTTATACGTTATATCGTAATGCTACATAACGTTATACGTTATATCGTGATGCTACATAGCGTTATACGTTATGACGTATTACCATATAACGTTATACGTTATATCGTATTGCTACATAACGTTATACGTTATATCGTAATGCTACATAACGTTATACGTTATATCGTAATGCTACATAGCTTTATACGTTATAATGTAATACTACATGACGTTATACGATATAACGTAATACTATATAACGTGTTACGTTATATCGCAATGCTACATAACGCTATACATTATATCGTAACGCTACATAACGTTATACGTTATGTCGTAATGCTACATAACGTTATACGTTATATCGAAATGCTACATAAAGTTATACGGTATAAAATAATGCTACATAACGTTATACGTTATATCGTAATGCTACATTACGTTATACGTTATAACGTAATGCTACATAACGTTATACGTTATATCGTAATGCTACATAACGTTATACGTTATATCGTAATGCTACATAACGTTATACGTTATATCGTAATGCTATATAACGTTATACGATATATCGTAATGCTACATAATGTTATACGTTATATCGTAATGCTACATAACGCTATATGTTATATCGTAATGCTACATAACGTTATACGTTATAACATAATGCTACATAACGTTATACGTTATATCGTTATGCCACATAACGTTATACGTTATATCGTAATGCTACATAACGTTATAGGTTATATCGTAATGCTACATAACGTTATACGCTATATCGTAATGCTACATAAGGTTACGTGTTATACCGGAATGCTACATAACGTTACACGTTATATCGTTATACTACATAACGTTATACGTTATATCGTTATGCTACATAACGTTATACGTTATATCGTTATGCTACATAACGTTATACGTTATATCGTTATGCTACATAACGTTATATGTTATATCGTAATGCTACATAACGTTATACGTTATATCGTAGTGCTACATAACGTTAGACGTCATATCGTTATGCAACACAACGTTATACGATATATCGTAATGCCACATAACGTTATACATTATATCGTAATGCTACATAACGTGACGTGTTATACCGTAATGCTACATAACGTTACACGTTATATCATTATGCTACATAACGTTATACGATATAACGTAATGCTATATGACGATATACCTTATATCGTAATGCTACATAACGTTACACGTTATATCGTAATGCTACATAACGTTATACGTTATAAAATAATGCTACATAACGTTATACGTTATATGGTAATGCCACATAACGTTATACGTTATATCGTAATGCTACATAACGTTATACGTTATATCGTAATGCTACATAACATTATACGTTATATCGTAATGCTACATAACGTTATACGTTATATCGTAATGCTACATAGCTTTATACGTTATAATGTAATACTACATGACGTTATACGATATAACGTAATACTATATAACGTGTTACGTTATATCGCAATGCTACATAACGCTATACATTATATCGTAATGCTACATAACGTTATACGTTATATCGTAATGCTACATAACGTTATACGTTATATCGAAATGCTACATAAAGTTATACGGTATAAAATAATGCTACATAACGTTATACGTTATATCGTAATGCTACATAACGTTATACGTTATAACGTAATGCTACATAACGTTATACGTTATATCGTAATGCTACATAACGTTATACGTTATATCGTAATGCTACATAACGTTATACGTTATATCGTAATGCTACATAACGTTATACGATATATCGTAATGCTACATAATGTTATACGTTATATCGTAATGCTACATAACGCTATACGTTATATCGTAATGCTACATAACGTTATACGTTATAACATAATGCTACATAACGTTATACTTTATATCGTTATGCCACATAACGTTATACGTTATATCGTAATGCTACATAACGTTATACGTTATATCGTAATGCTACATAACGTTATACGCTATATCGTAATGCTACATAACGTTACGTTCTATACCGTAATGCTACATAACGTTACGCATTATGTCGTTATACTACATAACGTTACACGTTATATCGTTATGCTACATAACGTTATACGTTATATCGTTATGCTACATAACGTTATACGTTATATCGTTATGCTACATAACGTTATACGTTATATCGTAATGCTACATAACGTTATACGTTATATCGTAATGCTACATAACGTAATACATTATATTGTAATGCTACATAACGTTATACGTTATATCGTAATGCTACATAGCGTTATACGTTATATCGAAATGCTACATAAAGTTATACGTTATAAAATAATGCTACATAACGTTATACGTTATATCGTAATGCTACATAACGTTATACGTTATATCGTAATGCTACATAACGTTACGTGTTATACCGTAATGCTACATAACGTTACACGTTATATCGTTATGCTACATAACGTTATACGTTATATCGTTATGCTACATAACGTTATACGTTACATCGTAATGCTACATAACGTTACGTGTTATACCGGAATGCAACATAACGTTACACGTTATATCGTTATACTACATAACGTTATACGTTATATCGTTATGCTACATAACGTTATACGTTATATCGTTATGCTACATAACGTTATACGTTATATCGTTATGCTACATAACGTTATACGTTATATCGTAATGCTACATAACGTTATACGTTATATCGTAGTGCTACATAACGTTAGACGTCATATCGTTATGCAACACAACGTTATACGATATATCGTAATGCCACATAACGTTATACATTATATCGTAATGCTACATAACGTGACGTGTTATACCGTAATGCTACATAACGTTACACGTTATATCGTTATGCTACATAACGTTATACGATATAACGTAATGCTATATGACGATATACCTGATATCGTAATGCTACATAACGTTACACGTTATATCGTAATGCTACATAACGTTATACGTTATAAAATAATGCTACATAACGTTATACGTTATATGGTAATGCCACATAACGTTATACGTTATATCGTAATGCTACATAACGTTATACGTTATATCGTAATGCTACATAACATTATACGTTATATCGTAATGCTACATAACGTTATACGTTATATCGTAATGCTACATAGCTTTATACGTTATAATGTAATACTACATGACGTTATACGATATAACGTAATACTATATAACGTGTTACGTTATATCGCAATGCTACATAACGCTATACATTATATCGTAATGCTACATAACGTTATACGTTATATCGTAATGCTACATAACGTTATACGTTATATCGAAATGCTACATAAAGTTATACGGTATAAAATAATGCTACATAACGTTATACGTTATATCGTAATGCTACATAACGTTATACGTTATAACGTAATGCTACATAACGTTATACGTTATATCGTAATGCTACATAACGTTATACGTTATATCGTAATGCTACATAACGTAATACATTATATTGTAATGCTACATAACGTTATACGTTATATCGTAATGCTACATAGCGTTATACGTTATATCGAAATGCTACATAAAGTTATACGTTATAAAATAATGCTACATAACGTTATACGTTATATCGTAATGCTACATAACGTTATACGTTATATCGTAATGCTACATAACGTTACGTGTTATACCGTAATGCTACATAACGTTACACGTTATATCGTTATGCTACATAACGTTATACGTTATATCGTTATGCTACATAACGTTATACGTTACATCGTAATGCTACATAACGTTATACGTTATATCGTAATGCTACACAACGTTATACGGTATATCGTAATGCTACATAACATTATACGTTACATCGTAATGCTACATAACGTTATACGTTATATCGTTATGCTACACAACGTTATACGGTATATCGTAATGCTACATAACATTATACGTTATATCGTAATGCTACATAACGTTACGTGTTATACCGTAATGCTACATAACGTTATACGTTATATCGTAATGCTACATAACGTTATACGTTATATCGTAATGCAACATAACGTTATACGTTATATCGTAATGCTACATAACGTTATACGTTATATCGTAATGCTACATAACGTTATACGTTATATCGTAATGCTACATAACGTTATACGTTACATCGTAATGCTACATAACGTTATACGTTATATCGTAATGCTACATAACGTTATACGTTATATCGTAATGCTACATAACGTTATACGTTATATCGTAATGCTACATAACGTTATACATTATATCGTAATGCCACATAACGTTATACGTCATATCGAAATGCTACATAACGTTATACGTTATAAAATAATGCTACATAACGTTATACGTTATATCGTAATGGTACATAACGTTATACGTTATATCGTTATGCTACATAACGATATACGTTATATCGTAATGCTACATAACGTTATACGTTATATGGTAACGCTACATAACGTTATACGTTATATCGTAATGCTACATAACGTTATACGTTATATCGTGATGCTACATAGCGTTATACGTTATGACATATTACCATATAACGTTATACGTTATATCGTATTGCTACATAACGTTATACGTTATATCGTAATGCTACATAACGTTATACGTTATATCGTAATGCTACATAGCTTTATACGTTATAATGTAATACTACATGACGTTATACGATATAACGTAATACTATATAACGTGTTACGTTATATCGCAATGCTACATAACGCTATACATTATATCGTAACGCTACATAACGTTATACGTTATGTCGTAATGCTACATAACGTTATACGTTATATCGAAATGCTACATAAAGTTATACGGTATAAAATAATGCTACATAACGTTATACGTTATATCGTAATGCTACATTACGTTATACGTTATAACGTAATGCTACATAACGTTATACGTTATATCGTAATGCTACATAACGTTATACGTTATATCGTAATGCTACATAACGTTATACGATATATCGTAATGCTACATAATGTTATACGTTATATCGTAATGCTACATAACGCTATATGTTATATCGTAATGCTACATAACGTTATACGTTATAACATAATGCTACATAACGTTATACGTTATATCGTTATGCCACATAACGTTATACGTTATATCGTAATGCTACATAACGTTATAGGTTATATCGTAATGCTACATAACGTTATACGCTATATCGTAATGCTACATAACGTTACGTGTTATACCGGAATGCTACATAACGTTACACGTTATATCGTTATACTACATAACGTTATACGTTATATCGTTATGCTACATAACGTTATACGTTATATCGTTATGCTACATAACGTTATACGTTATATCGTTATGCTACATAACGTTATACGTTATATCGTAATGCTACATAACGTTATACGTTATATCGTAGTGCTACATAACGTTAGACGTCATATCGTTATGCAACACAACGTTATACGATATATCGTAATGCCACATAACGTTATACATTATATCGTAATGCTACATAACGTGACGTGTTATACCGTAATGCTACATAACGTTACACGTTATATCGTTATGCTACATAACGTTATACGATATAACGTAATGCTATATGACGATATACCTGATATCGTAATGCTACATAACGTTACACGTTATATCGTAATGCTACATAACGTTATACGTTATAAAATAATGCTACATAACGTTATACGTTATATGGTAATGCCACATAACGTTATACGTTATATCGTAATGCTACATAACGTTATACGTTATATCGTAATGCTACATAACATTATACGTTATATCGTAATGCTGCATAACGTTATACGTTATATCGTAATGCTACATAGCTTTATACGTTATAATGTAATACTACATGACGTTATACGATATAACGTAATACTATATAACGTGTTACGTTATATCGCAATGCTACATAACGCTATACACTATATCGTAATGCTACATAACGTTATACGTTATATCGTAATGCTACATAACGTTATACGTTATATCGAAATCCTACATAAAGTTATACGGTATAAAATAATGCTACATAACGTTATACGTTATATCGTAATGCTACATAACGTTATACGTTATAACGTAATGCTACATAACGTTATACGTCATATCGTAATGCTACATAACGTTATACGTTATATCGTAATGCTACATAACGTAATACATTATATCGTAATGCTACATAACGTTATACGTTATATCGTAATGCTACATAGCGTTATACGTTATATCGAAATGCTACATAAAGTTATACGTTATAAAATAATGCTACATAACGTTATACGTTATATCGTAATGCTACATAACGTTATACGATATATCGTAATGCTACATAATGTTATACGTTATATCGTAATGCTACATAACGCTATACGTTATATCGTAATGCTACATAACGTTATACATTATATCGTAATGCTAAATATCGTTATACGTTATATAGTAATGCTACATAACGTTATACGTTATATCGCAATGCTACATAACGCTATACATTATATCGTAATGCTACATAACGTTATACGTTATATCGTAATGCTACATAGCGTTATACGTTATATCGAAATGCTACATAAAGTTATACGTTATAAAATAATGCTACATAACGTTATACGTTATATCGTAATGCTACATAACGTTATACGATATATCGTAATGCTACATAATGTTATACGTTATATCGTAATGCTACATAACGCTATACGTTATATCGTAATGCTACATAACGTTATACGTTATAACATAATGCTACATAACGTTATACGTTATATCGTTATGCCACATAACGTTATACGTTATATCGTAATGCTACATAACGTTATACGTTATAAAATAATGCTACATAACGTTATACGTTATATCGTAATGCCACATAACGTTATACGTTATATCGTTATGCCACATAACGTTATACGTTATATCGTAATGCTACATAACGTTATACGTTATATCGTAATGCTACATAACGTTATACGTTATATCGTAGTGCTACATAACGTTAGACGTCATATCGTTATGCTACACAACGTTATACGGTATATCGTAATGCTACATAACATTATACGTTATATCGTAATGCTACATAACGTTACGTGTTATACCGTAATGCTACATAACGTTACACGTTATATCGTAATGCTACATAACGTTATACGTTATAAAATAATGCTACATAACGTTATACGTTATATCGTAATGCCACATAACGTTATACGTTATATCGTAATGCTACATAACGTTATCCGTTATATCGTAATGCTACATAACGTTATACGTTATATCGTAATGCTACATAACGTAACGTGTTATACCGTAATGCTACATAACGTTACACGTTATATCGTTATGCGACATAACGTTATACGTTATATCGTAATGCTACATAACGTTACACGTTATATCGTTATGCTACTTAACTTTATACGTTATATCGTAATGCTACATAACGTTATACGTTATATCGCAATGCTACATAACGTTATATGTTATAACGTATTACCATGTAACGTTATACGTTGTATCGTAATGCTACATAACGTTATACGTTATATCGTAATGCTACATAACGTTATACGTTATATCGTAATGCTACATAACGTCATACGTTATGACGTAATGCTACATAACGTTATACGTTATATCGTAATGCTACATAACGTTATACGTTATATCGTAATGCAACATAACGTTATACGTTATATCGTAATGCTACATAACGTTATACGTTATATCGTAATGCTACATAACGTTATACGTTATATCGTAATGCTACATAACGTTATACGTTACATCGTAATGCTACATAACGTTATACGTTATATCGTAATGCTACATAACGTTATACGTTATATCGTAATGCTACATAACGTTATACGTTATATCGTAATGCTACATAACGTTATACGTTATATCGTAATGCCACATAACGTTATACGTCATATCGAAATGCTACATAACGTTATACGTTATAAAATAATGCTACATAACGTTATACGTTATATCGTAATGGTACATAACGTTATACGTTATATCGTTATGCTACATAACGTTATACGTTATATCGTAATGCTACATAACGTTATACGTTATATGGTAACGCTACATAACGTTATACGTTATATCGTAATGCTACATAACGTTATACGTTATATCGTGATGCTACATAGCGTTATACGTTATGACATATTACCATATAACGTTATACGTTATATCGTATTGCTACATAACGTTATACGTTATATCGTAATGCTACATAACGTTATACGTTATATCGTAATGCTACATAGCTTTATACGTTATAATGTAATACTACATGACGTTATACGATATAACGTAATACTATATAACGTGTTACGTTATATCGCAATGCTACATAACGCTATACATTATATCGTAACGCTACATAACGTTATACGTTATGTCGTAATGCTACATAACGTTATACGTTATATCGAAATGCTACATAAAGTTATACGGTATAAAATAATGCTACATAACGTTATACGTTATATCGTAATGCTACATTACGTTATACGTTATAACGTAATGCTACATAACGTTATACGTTATATCGTAATGCTACATAACGTTATACGTTATATCGTAATGCTACATAACGTTATACGATATATCGTAATGCTACATAATGTTATACGTTATATCGTAATGCTACATAACGCTATATGTTATATCGTAATGCTACATAACGTTATACGTTATAACATAATGCTACATAACGTTATACGTTATATCGTTATGCCACATAACGTTATACGTTATATCGTAATGCTACATAACGTTATAGGTTATATCGTAATGCTACATAACGTTATACGCTATATCGTAATGCTACATAACGTTACGTGTTATACCGGAATGCTACATAACGTTACACGTTATATCGTTATACTACATAACGTTATACGTTATATCGTTATGCTACATAACGTTATACGTTATATCGTTATGCTACATAACGTTATACGTTATATCGTTATGCTACATAACGTTATACGTTATATCGTAATGCTACATAACGTTATACGTTATATCGTAGTGCTACATAACGTTAGACGTCATATCGTTATGCAACACAACGTTATACGATATATCGTAATGCCACATAACGTTATACATTATATCGTAATGCTACATAACGTGACGTGTTATACCGTAATGCTACATAACGTTACACGTTATATCGTTATGCTACATAACGTTATACGATATAACGTAATGCTATATGACGATATACCTGATATCGTAATGCTACATAACGTTACACGTTATATCGTAATGCTACATAACGTTATACGTTATAAAATAATGCTACATAACGTTATACGTTATATGGTAATGCCACATAACGTTATACGTTATATCGTAATGCTACATAACGTTATACGTTATATCGTAATGCTACATAACATTATACGTTATATCGTAATGCTACATAACGTTATACGTTATATCGTAATGCTACATAGCTTTATACGTTATAATGTAATACTACATGACGTTATACGATATAACGTAATACTATATAACGTGTTACGTTATATCGCAATGCTACATAACGCTATACATTATATCGTAATGCTACATAACGTTATACGTTATATCGTAATGCTACATAACGTTATACGTTATATCGAAATCCTACATAAAGTTATACGGTATAAAATAATGCTACATAACGTTATACGTTATATCGTAATGCTACATAACGTTATACGTTATAACGTAATGCTACATAACGTTATACGTCATATCGTAATGCTACATAACGTTATACGTTATATCGTAATGCTACATAACGTAATACATTATATCGTAATGCTACATAACGTTATACGTTATATCGTAATGCTACATAGCGTTATACGTTATATCGAAATGCTACATAAAGTTATACGTTATAAAATAATGCTACATAACGTTATACGTTATATCGTAATGCTACATAACGTTATACGATATATCGTAATGCTACATAATGTTATACGTTATATCGTAATGCTACATAACGCTATACGTTATATCGTAATGCTACATAACGTTATACATTATATCGTAATGCTAAATATCGTTATACGTTATATAGTAATGCTACATAACGTTATACGTTATATCGCAATGCTACATAACGCTATACATTATATCGTAATGCTACATAACGTTATACGTTATATCGTAATGCTACATAGCGTTATACGTTATATCGAAATGCTACATAAAGTTATACGTTATAAAATAATGCTACATAACGTTATACGTTATATCGTAATGCTACATAACGTTATACGATATATCGTAATGCTACATAATGTTATACGTTATATCGTAATGCTACATAACGCTATACGTTATATCGTAATGCTACATAACGTTATACGTTATAACATAATGCTACATAACGTTATACGTTATATCGTTATGCCACATAACGTTATACGTTATATCGTAATGCTACATAACGTTATACGTTATAAAATAATGCTACATAACGTTATACGTTATATCGTAATGCCACATAACGTTATACGTTATATCGTTATGCCACATAACGTTATACGTTATATCGTAATGCTACATAACGTTATACGTTATATCGTAATGCTACATAACGTTATACGTTATATCGTAGTGCTACATAACGTTAGACGTCATATCGTTATGCTACACAACGTTATACGGTATATCGTAATGCTACATAACATTATACGTTATATCGTAATGCTACATAACGTTACGTGTTATACCGTAATGCTACATAACGTTACACGTTATATCGTAATGCTACATAACGTTATACGTTATAAAATAATGCTACATAACGTTATACGTTATATCGTAATGCCACATAACGTTATACGTTATATCGTAATGCTACATAACGTTATCCGTTATATCGTAATGCTACATAACGTTATACGTTATATCGTAATGCTACATAACGTAACGTGTTATACCGTAATGCTACATAACGTTACACGTTATATCGTTATGCGACATAACGTTATACGTTATATCGTAATGCTACATAACGTTACACGTTATATCGTTATGCTACATAACGTTATACGTTATATCGTAATGCTACATAACGTTATACGTTATATCGCAATGCTACATAACGTTATATGTTATAACGTATTACCATGTAACGTTATACGTTGTATCGTAATGCTACATAACGTTATACGTTATATCGTAATGCTACATAACGTTATACGTTATATCGTAATGCTACATAACGTCATACGTTATGACGTAATGCTACATAACGTTATACGTTATATCGTTATGCTACATAACGTTATGCGTTATATCGTAATGCTACATAACTTTATACGTTATAACGTAATACTACATAACGTTACACGTTATATCGTTATGCTGCATAACGTTATACGTTATATCGTAATGCTACATAACGTTATACGTTATATCGTAATGCTACATAACGTTATATGTTAAAACGTATTACCATGTAACGTTATACGTTGTATCGTAATGCTACATAACGTTATACGTTATATCGTAATGCTACACAACGTTATACGATATATCGTAATTCTACATAACGTTATACGTTATATCGTAATGCTACATAACGATACGTGTTATACCGTAATGCTACATAACGTTACACGTTATATCGTTATGCTACATAACGTTATACGATATAACGTAATGCTATATGACGATATACCTTATATCGTAATGCTACATAACGTTACGTGTTATACCGTAATGCTGCATAACGTTATACGTTATATCGTAATGCTACATAACGTTATACGTTATAACGTAATACTACATAACGTTACACGTTATATCGTAATGCTACATAGCGTTATACGTTATATCGAAATGCTACATAAAGTTATACGTTATAAAATAATGCTACATAACGTTATACGTTATATCGTAATGCTACATAACGTTATACGATATATCGTAATGCTACGTAATGTTATACGTTATATCGTAATGCTACATAACGCTATACGTTATATCGTAATGCTACATAACGTTATACGTTATAACATAATGCTACATAACGTTATACGTTATATCGTTATGCCACATAACGTTATACGTTATATCGTAATGCTACATAACGTTATACGTTATATCGTAATGCTACATAACGTTATACGCTATATCGTAATGCTACATAACGTTACGTGTTATACCGTAATGCTACATAACGTTACACGTTATATCGTTATGCTACATAACGTTATACGTTATATCGTTATGCTACATAACGTTATACGTTATATCGTTATGCTACATAACGTTATACGTTATATCGTAATGCTACATAACGTTATACGTTATATCGTAGTGCTACATAACGTTAGACGTCATATCGTTATGCTACACAACGTTATACGGTATATCGTAATGCTACATAACGTTATACGCTATATCGTAATGCTACATAACGTTACGTGTTATACCGTAATGCTACATAACGTTACACGTTATATCGTTATGCTACATAACGTTATACGTTATATCGTTATGCTACATAACGTTATACGTTATATCGTTATGCTACATAACGTTATACGTTATATCGTAATGCTACATAACGTTATACGTTATATCGTAGTGCTACATAACGTTAGACGTCATATCGTTATGCTACACAACGTTATACGGTATATCGTAATGCTACATAACATTATACGTTATATCGTAATGCTACATAACGTTACGTGTTATACCGTAATGCTACATAACGTTACACGTTATATCGTAATGCTACATAACGTTATACGTTATAAAATAATGCTACATAACGTTATACGTTATATCGTATTGCCACATAACGTTATACGTTATATCGTAATGCTACATAACGTTATCCGTTATATCGTAATGCTACATAACGTTATACGTTATATCGTAATGCTACATAACGTTACGTGTTATACCGTAATGCTACATAACGTTACACGTTATATCGTTATGCGACATAACGTTATACGTTATATCGTAATGCTACATAACGTTACACGTTATATCGTTATGCTACATAACGTTATACGTTATATCGTAATGCTACATAACGTTATACGTTATATCGCAATGCTACATAACGTTATATGTTATAACGTATTACCATGTAACGTTATACGTTGTATCGTAATGCTACATAACGTTATACGTTATATCGTAATGCTACACAACGTTATACGATATATCGTAATTCTACATAACGTTATACGTTATATCGTAATGCTACATAACGTTATCCGTTATATCGTAATGCTACATAACGTTACGTGTTATACCGTAATGCTACATAACGTTACACGTTATATCGTAATGCTACATAACGTTATACGTTATAAAATAATGCTACATAACGTTATACGTTGTATCGTAATGCTACATAACGTTATACGTTATATCGTAATGCTACATAACGTTATACGTTATATCGTAATGCTACATAACGTTATACGTTATGACGTAATGCTACATAACATTATACGTTATATCGTTATGCTACATAACGTTATGCGTTATATCGTAATGCTACATAACTTTATACGTTATAACGTAATACTACATAACGTTACACGTTATATCGTTATGCTGCATAACGTTATACGTTATATCGTAATGCTACATAACGTTATACGTTATATCGTAATGCTACATAACGTTATATGTTATAACGTATTACCATGTAACGTTATACGTTGTATCGTAATGCTACATAACGTTATACGTTATATCGTAATGCTACACAACGTTATACGATATATCGTAATTCTACATAACGTTATACGTTATATCGTAATGCTACATAACGTTACGTGTTATACCGTAATGCTACATAACGTTACACGTTATATCGTTATGCTACATAACGTTATACGATATAACGTAATGCTATATGACGATATACCTTATATCGTAATGCTACATAACGTTACGTGTTATACCGTAATGCTGCATAACGTTATACGTTATATCGTAATCCTACATAACGTTATACGTTATAACGTAATACTACATAACGTTACACGTTATATCGTTATGCTGCATAACGTTATACGTTATATCGTAATGCTACATAACGTTATATGTTATAACGTATTACCATGTAACGTTATACGTTGTATCGTAATGCTACATAATGTTATACGTTATATCGTAATGCTACATAACGTTATACGTTATATCGTAATGCTACATAACGTTATACGTTATATCGTAATGCTACATAACGTCATACGTTATATCGTAATGCCACATAACGTTATACGTTATATCGAAATGCTACATAACGTTATACGTTATAAAGTAATGCTACATAACGTTATACTTTATATCGTAATGCTACATAACGTTATACGTTATATCGTAATGCTACATAACGTTATATGTTATAACGTATTACCATGTAACGTTATACGTTGTATCGTAATGCTACATAACGTTATGACGTAATGCTACATAACGTTATACGTTATATCGTTATGCTACATAACGTTATGCGTTATATCGTAATGCTACATAACTTTATACGTTATAACGTAATACTACATAACGTTACACGTTATATCGTTATGCTGCATAACGTTATACGTTATATCGTAATGCTACATAACGTTATACGTTATATCGTAATGCTACATAACGTTATATGTTATAACGTATTACCATGTAACGTTATACGTTGTATCGTAATGCTACATAACGTTATACGTTATATCGTAATGCTACATAACGTTATACGTTATATCGTAATGCTACATAACGTCATACGTTATATCGTAATGCCACATAACGTTATACGTTATATCGAAATGCTACATAACGTTATACGTTATAAAGTAAAGCTACATAACGTTATACGTTATATCGTAATGCTACATAACGTTATGCGTTATATCGTAATGCTACATAACTTTATACGTTATAGCGTAATAGTACATAACGTTATACGATATATCGTAATACTATACAACGATATACCTTATAACGTAATACCACATAACGTTATACGTTATATCGTAATGCTACATAACGATACACGTTATATCATTATGCTACATATCGTTATACGTTATATCGTAATGCTACATAACGTTATACGTTATAACGTAATACTACATAACGTTACACGTTATATCGTAATGCTACATAGCGTTATACGTTATATCGAAATGCTACATAAAGTTATACGTTATAAAATAATGCTACATAACGTTATACGTTATATCGTAATGCTACATAACGTTATACGATATATCGTAATGCTACGTAATGTTATACGTTATATCGTAATGCTACATAACGCTATACGTTATATCGTAATGCTACATAACGTTATACGTTATAACATAATGCTACATAACGTTATACGTTATATCGTTATGCCACATAACGTTATACGTTATATCGTAATGCTACATAACGTTATACGTTATATCGTAATGCTACATAACGTTATACGCTATATCGTAATGCTACATAACGTTACGTGTTATACCGTAATGCTACATAACGTTACACGTTATATCGTTATGCTACATAACGTTATACGTTATATCGTTATGCTCCATAACGTTATACGTTATATCGTTATGCTACATAACGTTATACGTTATATCGTAATGCTACATAACGTTATACGTTATATCGTAGTGCTACATAACGTTAGACGTCATATCGTTATGCTACACAACGTTATACGGTATATCGTAATGCTACATAACATTATACGTTATATCGTAATGCTACATAACGTTACGTGTTATACCGTAATGCTACATAACGTTACACGTTATATCGTAATGCTACATAACGTTATACGTTATAAAATAATGCTACATAACGTTATACGTTATATCGTAATGCCACATAACGTTATACGTTATATCGTAATGCTACATAACGTTATCCGTTATATCGTAATGCTACATAACGTTATACGTTATATCGTAATGCTACATAACGTTACGTGTTATACCGTAATGCTACATAACGTTACACGTTATATCGTTATGCGACATAACGTTATACGTTATATCGTAATGCTACATAACGTTACACGTTATATCGTTATGCTACATAACGTTATACGTTATATCGTAATGCTACATAACGTTATATGTTATAACGTATTACCATGTAACGTTATACGTTGTATCGTAATGCTACATAACGTTATACGTTATATCGTAATGCTACACAACGTTATACGATATATCGTAATTCTACATAACGTTATACGTTATATCGTAATGCTACATAACGTTATCCGTTATATCGTAATGCTACATAACGTTACGTGTTATACCGTAATGCTACATAACGTTACACGTTATATCGTAATGCTACATAACGTTATACGTTATAAAATAATGCTACATAACGTTATACGTTGTATCGTAATGCTACATAACGTTATACGTTATATCGTAATGCTACATAACGTTATACGTTATATCGTAATGCTACATAACGTCATACGTTATATCGTAATGCCACATAACGTTATACGTTATATCGAAATGCTACATAACGTTATACGTTATAAAGTAATGCTACATAACGTTATACTTTATATCGTAATGCTACATAACGTTATACGTTATATCGTAATGCTACATAACGTTATATGTTATAACGTATTACCATGTAACGTTATACGTTGTATCGTAATGCTACATAACGTTATGACGTAATGCTACATAACGTTATACGTTATATCGTTATGCTACATAACGTTATGCGTTATATCGTAATGCTACATAACTTTATACGTTATAACGTAATACTACATAACGTTACACGTTATATCGTTATGCTGCATAACGTTATACGTTATATCGTAATGCTACATAACGTTATACGTTATATCGTAATGCTGCATAACGTTATATGTTATAACGTATTACCATGTAACGTTATACGTTATATCGTAATGCTACATAACGTTACGTGTTATACCGTAATGCTACATAACGTTACACGTTATATCGTAATGCTACATAACGATACACGTTATATCATTATGCTACATATCGTTATACGTTATATCGTAATGCTACATAACGTTATACGTTATATCCTAATGCTACATAACGTTATACGTTATATCGTAATGCTACATAACGTAATACATTATATCGTAATGCTACATAAAGTTATACGTTATAAAATAATGGTACATAACGTTATACGTTATATCGTAATGCTACATAACGTTATACGATATATCGTAATGCTACGTAATGTTATACGTTATATCGTAATGCTACATAACGCTATACGTTATATCGTAATGCTACATAACGTTATACGTTATAACATAATGCTACATAACGTTATACGTTATATCGTTATGCCACATAACGTTATACGTTATATCGTAATGCTACATAACGTTATACGTTATATCGTAATGCTACATAACGTTATCCGTTATATCGTAATGCTACATAACGTTATACGTTATATCGTAATGCTACATAACGTTACGTGTTATACCGTAATGCTACATAACGTTACACGTTATATCGTTATGCGACATAACGTTATACGTTATATCGTAATGCTACATAACGTTACACGTTATATCGTTATGCTACATAACGTTATACGTTATATCGTAATGCTACATAACGTTATACGTTATATCGCAATGCTACATAACGTTATATGTTATAACGTATTACCATGTAACGTTATACGTTGTATCGTAATGCTACATAACGTTATACGTTATATCGTAATGCTACACAACGTTATACGATATATCGTAATTCTACATAACGTTATACGTTATATCGTAATGCTACATAACGTTATCCGTTATATCGTAATGCTACATAACGTTACGTGTTATACCGTAATGCTACATAACGTTACACGTTATATCGTAATGCTACATAACGTTATACGTTATAAAATAATGCTACATAACGTTATACGTTGTATCGTAATGCTACATAACGTTATACGTTATATCGTAATGCTACATAACGTTATACGTTATATCGTAATGCTACATAACGTTATACGTTATGACGTAATGCTACATAACATTATACGTTATATCGTTATGCTACATAACGTTATGCGTTATATCGTAATGCTACATAACTTTATACGTTATAACGTAATACTACATAACGTTACACGTTATATCGTTATGCTGCATAACGTTATACGTTATATCGTAATGCTACATAACGTTATACGTTATATCGTAATGCTACATAACGTTATATGTTATAACGTATTACCATGTAACGTTATACGTTGTATCGTAATGCTACATAACGTTATACGTTATATCGTAATGCTACACAACGTTATACGATATATCGTAATTCTACATAACGTTATACGTTATATCGTAATGCTACATAACGTTACGTGTTATACCGTAATGCTACATAACGTTACACGTTATATCGTTATGCTACATAACGTTATACGATATAACGTAATGCTATATGACGATATACCTTATATCGTAATGCTACATAACGTTACGTGTTATACCGTAATGCTGCATAACGTTATACGTTATATCGTAATCCTACATAACGTTATACGTTATAACGTAATACTACATAACGTTACACGTTATATCGTTATGCTGCATAACGTTATACGTTATATCGTAATGCTACATAACGTTATACGTTATATCGTAATGCTACATAACGTTATATGTTATAACGTATTACCATGTAACGTTATACGTTGCATCGTAATGCTACATAATGTTATACGTTATATCGTAATGCTACATAACGTTATACGTTATATCGTAATGCTACATAACGTCATACGTTATATCGTAATGCCACATAACGTTATACGTTATATCGAAATGCTACATAACGTTATACGTTATAAAGTAATGCTACATAACGTTATACTTTATATCGTAATGCTACATAACGTTATACGTTATATCGTAATGCTACATAACGTTATATGTTATAACGTATTACCATGTAACGTTATACGTTGTATCGTAATGCTACATAACGTTATGACGTAATGCTACATAACGTTATACGTTATATCGTTATGCTACATAACGTTATGCGTTATATCGTAATGCTACATAACTTTATACGTTATAACGTAATACTACATAACGTTACACGTTATATCGTTATGCTGCATAACGTTATACGTTATATCGTAATGCTACATAACGTTATACGTTATATCGTAATGCTACATAACGTTATATGTTATAACGTATTACCATGTAACGTTATACGTTGTATTGTAATGCTACATAACGTTATACGTTATATCGTAATGCTACATAACGTTATACGTTATATCGTAATGCTACATAACGTCATACGTTATATCGTAATGCCACATAACGTTATACGTTATATCGAAATGCTACATAACGTTATACGTTATAAAGTAAAGCTACATACCGTTATACGTTATATCGTAATGCTACATAACGTTATGCGTTATATCGTAATGCTACATAACTTTATACGTTATAGCGTAATAGTACATAACGTTATACGATATATCGTAATACTATATAACGATATACCTTATAACGTAATACCACATAACGTTATACGTTATATCGTAATGCTACATAACGATACACGTTATATCATTATGCTACATATCGTTATACGTTATATCGTAATGCTACATAACGTTATACGTTATATCCTAATGCTACATAACGTTATACGTTATATCGTAATGCTACATAACGTAATACATTATATCGTAATGCTACATATCGTTATACGTTATATAGTAATGCTACATAACGTTATACGTTATATCGTAATGCTGCATAACGTTATACGTTATATCGTAATGCTACATAACGTTATACGTTATAACGTAATACTACATAACGTTACACGTTATATCGTAATGCTACATAGCGTTATACGTTATATCGAAATGCTACATAAAGTTATACGTTATAAAATAATGCTACATAACGTTATACGTTATATCGTAATGCTACATAACGTTATACGATATATCGTAATGCTACGTAATGTTATACGTTATATCGTAATGCTACATAACGCTATACGTTATATCGTAATGCTACATAACGTTATACGTTATAACATAATGCTACATAACGTTATACGTTATATCGTTATGCCACATAACGTTATACGTTATATCGTAATGCTACATAACGTTATACGTTATATCGTAATGCTACATAACGTTATACGCTATATCGTAATGCTACATAACGTTACGTGTTATACCGTAATGCTACATAACGTTACACGTTATATCGTTATGCTACATAACGTTATACGTTATATCGTTATGCTCCATAACGTTATACGTTATATCGTTATGCTACATAACGTTATACGTTATATCGTAATGCTACATAACGTTATACGTTATATCGTAGTGCTACATAACGTTAGACGTCATATCGTTATGCTACACAACGTTATACGGTATATCGTAATGCTACATAACATTATACGTTATATCGTAATGCTACATAACGTTACGTGTTATACCGTAATGCTACATAACGTTACACGTTATATCGTAATGCTACATAACGTTATACGTTATAAAATAATGCTACATAACGTTATACGTTATATCGTAATGCCACATAACGTTATACGTTATATCGTAATGCTACATAACGTTATCCGTTATATCGTAATGCTACATAACGTTATACGTTATATCGTAATGCTACATAACGTTACGTGTTATACCGTAATGCTACATAACGTTACACGTTATATCGTTATGCGACATAACGTTATACGTTATATCGTAATGCTACATAACGTTACACGTTATATCGTTATGCTACATAACGTTATACGTTATATCGTAATGCTACATAACGTTATATGTTATAACGTATTACCATGTAACGTTATACGTTGTATCGTAATGCTACATAACGTTATACGTTATATCGTAATGCTACACAACGTTATACGATATATCGTAATTCTACATAACGTTATACGTTATATCGTAATGCTACATAACGTTATACGTTATGACGTAATGCTACATAACATTATACGTTATATCGTTATGCTACATAACGTTATGCGTTATATCGTAATGCTACATAACTTTATACGTTATAACGTAATACTACATAACGTTACACGTTATATCGTTATGCTGCATAACGTTATACGTTATATCGTAATGCTACATAACGTTATACGTTATTTCGTTATGCTACATAACGTTATATGTTATAACGTATTACCATGTAACGTTATACGTTGTATCGTAATGCTACATAACGTTATACGTTATATCGTAATGCTACACAACGTTATACGATATATCGTAATTCTACATAACGTTATACGTTATATCGTAATGCTACATAACGTTACGTGTTATACCGTAATGCTACATAACGTTACACGTTATATCGTTATGCTACATAACGTTATACGATATAACGTAATGCTATATGACGATATACCTTATATCGTAATGCTACATAACGTTACGTGTTATACCGTAATGCTGCATAACGTTATACGTTATATCGTAATCGTACATAACGTTATACGTTATAACGTAATACTACATAACGTTACACGTTATATCGTTATGCTGCATAACGTTATACGTTATATCGTAATGCTACATAACGTTATACGTTATATCGTAATGCTACATAACGTTATATGTTATAACGTATTACCATGTAACGTTATACGTTGTATCGTAATGCTACATAATGTTATACGTTATATCGTAATGCTACATAACGTTATACGTTATATCGTAATGCTACATAACGTCATACGTTATATCGTAATGCCACATAACGTTATACGTTATATCGAAATGCTACATAACGTTATACGTTATAAAGTAATGCTACATAACGTTATACTTTATATCGTAATGCTACATAACGTTATACGTTATATCGTAATGCTACATAACGTTATATGTTATAACGTATTACCATGTAACGTTATACGTTGTATCGTAATGCTACATAACGTTATGACGTAATGCTACATAACGTTATACGTTATATCGTTATGCTACATAACGTTATGCGTTATATCGTAATGCTACATAACTTTATACGTTATAACGTAATACTACATAACGTTACACGTTATATCGTTATGCTGCATAACGTTATACGTTATATCGTAATGCTACATAACGTTATACGTTATATCGTAATGCTACATAACGTTATATGTTATAACGTATTACCATGTAACGTTATACGTTGTATCGTAATGCTACATAACTTTATACGTTATAGCGTAATAGTACATAACGTTATACGATATATCGTAATACTATATAACGATATACCTTATAACGTAATGCCACATAACGTTATACGTTATATCGTAATGCTACATAATGTTATACGTTATATCGTAATGCTACATAACGTTATACGTTATATCGTAATGCTACATAACGTCATACGTTATATCGTAATGCCACATAACGTTATACGTTATATCGAAATGCTACATAACGTTATACGTTATAAAGTAATGCTACATAACGTTATACTTTATATCGTAATGCTACATAACGTTATACGTTATATCGTAATGCTACATAACGTTATATGTTATAACGTATTACCATGTAACGTTATACGTTGTATCGTAATGCTACATAACGTTATGACGTAATGCTACATAACGTTATACGTTATATCGTTATGCTACATAACGTTATGCGTTATATCGTAATGCTACATAACTTTATACGTTATAACGTAATACTACATAACGTTACACGTTATATCGTTATGCTGCATAACGTTATACGTTATATCGTAATGCTACATAACGTTATACGTTATATCGTAATGCTACATAACGTTATATGTTATAACGTATTACCATGTAACGTTATACGTTGTATCGTAATGCTACATAACGTTATACGTTATATCGTAATGCTACATAACGTTATACGTTATATCGTAATGCTACATAACGTCATACGTTATATCGTAATGCCACATAACGTTATACGTTATATCGATTTGCTACATAACGTTATACGTTATAAAGTAAAGCTACATAACGTTATACGTTATATCGTAATGCTACATAACGTTATGCGTTATATCGTGATGCTACATAACTTTATACGTTATAGCGTAATAGTACATAACGTTATACGATATATCGTAATACTATATAACGATATACCTTATAACGTAATGCCACATAACGTTATACGTTATATCGTAATGCTACATAACGATACACGTTATATCATTATGCTACATATCGTTATACGTTATATCGTAATGCTACATAACGTTATACGTTATATCCTAATGCTACATAACGTTATACGTTATATCGTAATGCTACATAACGTAATACATTATATCGTAATGCTACATATCGTTATACGTTATATAGTAATGCTACATAACGTTATACGTTATATCGTAATGCTACATAACGCTATACGCTATATCGTAATGCTACATAACGTTATACGTTATATCGTACTGCTACATAACGTAATACGTTATATCGTAATGCTGTATAGCGTTAATCGTTATATCGTAATGCTCCATAAAGTTATACGTTATATCTTAATGCTACATAACGTTATACGTTATATCGTAATGCTATATAACCTTATACGTTATATCGTAATGCTACATAACGTTATACGTTATATCGTAATGCTACATAACGTTACGTGTTATACCGTAATGCTACATAACGTTACGTGTTATACCGTAATGCTACATAACGTTACACGTTGTATCGTTATGCTACATAACGTTATACGTTATATCGTAATGCTACATAACGTTATACGCTATATCGTAATGCTACATAACGTTATATGTTATAAGGTATTACCATGTAACGTTATACGTTGTATCGTAATGCTACATAACGTTATACGATATATGGTAATGCTACATAACATTATACGTTATATCGTAATGCTACATAACGTTACACGTTATATCGTTATGCTACATAACGTTATACGTTATATCGTAATGCTACATAACGTTATACGTTATATCGTAATGCTACATAACGTTACGTGTTATACCGTAATGCTACATAACGTTACACGTTGTATCGTTATGCTACATAACGTTATACGTTATATCGTAATGCTACATAACGTTATACGCTATATCGTAATGTTACATAACGTTATACGTTATATCGTAATGCTACATAACGTTATACGTTATATCGTAATGCTACATAACGTTATACGTTATATCGTACTGCTACATAACGTAATACGTTATATCGTAATGCTGTATAGCGTTAATCGTTATATCGTAATGCTCCATAAAGTTATACGTTATATCTTAATGCTACATAACGTTATACGTTTTATCGTAATGCTATATAACCTTATACGTTATATCGTAATGCTACATAACGTTATACGTTATAATGTAATACTACATAGCATTATACGATATAACGTAATACTATATAACGTTATACGTTATATCGCAATGCTACATAACGTTATACGTTATAACGTAATACTTCATAACGTTATACGTTATATCGTACTGCTACATAACGTAATACGTTATATCGTAGTGCTGTATAGCGTTAATCGTTATATCGTAATGCTCCATAAAGTTATACGTTATATCTTAATGCTACATAACGTTATACGTTATATCGTAATGCTATATAACCTTATACGTTATATCGTAATGCTACATAACGTTATACGTTATATCGTAATGCTACATAACGTTACGTGTTATACCGTAATGCTACATAACGTTACGTGTTATACCGTAATGCTACATAACGTTACACGTTGTATCGTTATGCTACATAACGTTATACGTTATATCGTAATGCTACATAACGTTATACGCTATATCGTAATGCTACATAACGTTATATGTTATAAGGTATTACCATGTAACGTTATACGTTGTATCGTAATGCTACATAACGTTATACGATATATGGTAATGCTACATAACATTATACGTTATATCGTAATGCTACATAACGTTACACGTTATATCGTTATGCTACATAACGTTATACGTTATATCGTAATGCTACATAACGTTATACGTTATATCGTAATGCTACATAACGTTACGTGTTATACCGTAATGCTACATAACGTTACACGTTGTATCGTTATGCTACATAACGTTATACGTTATATCGTAATGCTACATAACGTTATACGCTATATCGTAATGTTACATAACGTTATACGTTATATCGTAATGCTACATAACGTTATACGTTATATCGTAATGCTACATAACGTTATACGTTATATCGTAATGCTACATAGCTTTATACGTTATAATGTAATACTACATAGCATTATACGATATAACGTAATACTATATAACGTTATACGTTATATCGCAATGCTACATAACGTTATACGTTATAACGTAATACTTCATAACGTTATACGTTATATCGTAATGCTACATAACGTTATACGTTATATCGTAATGCTACATAACGATATAAGATATAACGTATTACCATGTCACGTTATACGTGTTAACGTATTGCCATATCGCGTTATACGATATATCATAGTACTACATAACGTTATACGTTATATCGTAATGCTACATAACGTTAAATGTTATAACGTATTACCATATCACGGTATGCGTTATATCGTAATGCTACATAACGTTATACGTTATAACGTAATACCACATAACGTTATACGTTATATCGTAATGCTACATAACGTTATACGTTATAACGTATAACCATATCACGTTATACGTTATATCATAATACTACATAACGTTATATGTTATAACGTAATACTATATAACGTTATACGTTATATCGTAATGCTACACAACGTTGTACGTTATATCGATATGCTGCATAACGTTATACGTTATATCGTAATGCTACATAACGTTACACGTTGTAACGTAATACTACATAACGTTATACGTCATAACGTAACACTATATTACGTTGTACGTAATATCGTTATGCTACATAACGTTATACGTTATATCGTAATGCTACATACCGTTATACGTTATATCGTAATGCCACATAACTTTATACGTTATATCGTAATGCTACACAACGTTTTACGTTATAACGTATTACCATAGAACGTTACACGTTATATCGTAATGCTACATAACGTTACACGTTATATCGTTATGCTACATAACGTTATACGTTATATCGTAATGCTACATAACGTTATACGTTATATCGTAATGCTACATAACGTTATACGTTATATCGTAATGCTACATAACGTTATACGTTATGACGTAATGCTACATAACGTTATAATTTATATCGTTATGCTACATAACGTTATGAGTTATATCGTAATGCTACATAACTTTTTACGTTATGACGTAATAGTACATAACGTTATACGATATAACGTAATACTATATAACGATATACCTTATATCGTAATGCTACATAACGTTATACAATATATCGTAATGCTACATAACGTTATGTGTTATAACGTATTACCATATCACGTTATACGTTTTAACGTGTTACCATATCACGTTATGCGTTATATCATAATACTACATAACGTTATACGTTATAACGTAATACCACATAACGTTATACGGTATATCGTAATGCTACATAACGTTATGCGATATATCGTAATGCTACAAAACTTTATACGTTATAGCGTAATAGTACATAACGTTATACGATATATCGTAATACTATATAACGATATACCTTATATCGTAATGCTACATAACGTTATACGTTATATCGTAATGCTACATAACGTTATACGTTATAACGTATTACCATATCACGTTATACATTTTAACGTGTTACCATATCACGTTATACGTTATATCGTAATGCTACATAACGTTATACGTTATAACGTAATGCTATATAACGTTATACGTTATATCGTAATGCTACATAACGTTATACGTTATATCGTAATGCCACATAACGTTATACGTTATATCGTAATGCTACATAACGTTACGTGTTATACCGTAATGCTACATAACGTTACACGTTATATCGTTATGCTACATAACGTTACACGTTATATCGTTATGCTACATAACGTTATACGTTATATCGTAAAGCTACATAACGTTATACGTTATATCGTAATGCTACATAACGTTATACGTTATATCGTAATGCTACCTAACGTTATACGTCATATCGTAATGCTACATAACGTTATACGTTACATCATAATGCTACATAACGTTATACGTTATATCGTAATGCTATAAAACGTTATAAGTTATATCGTAATGCTACATAACGTTATACGTTATATCGTAATGCTATATAACGTTATACGTTATATCGTAATGCTACATAACGTTATACGTTATATCGTAATGCTACATAACGTTATACGTTATATCGTAATGCTACATAACGTTATACGTTATATCGTAATGCCACATAACGCTATACGTTATATCGAAATGCTACATAACGTTATACGTTATAAAATAATGCTACATAACGTTATACGTTATATCGCAATGCTACATAACGTTATACTTTATATGGTAATGCTACATAACGTTATACGTTATATCGTAATGCTACATAACGTTATACGTTATATCGTGATGCTACATAGCGTTATACGTTATGACGTATTACCATATAACGTTATACGTTATATCGTATTGCTACATAACGTTATAGGTTATATCGTAATGCCACATAACGTTATACGTTATATCGTAATGCTACATAGCTTTATACGTTATATCGTAATGCTACATAACGTTATACATTATATCGTAATGCTACATAACGTTATACGTTATAAAATAATGCTACATAACGTTATACGTTATATCGTAATGCTACATAACGTTAAACGTTATAACGTAATGCTACATAACGTTATACGTTATATCGTAATGCTACATAACGTTATACGTTATATCGTAATGCTACATAACGCTATACATTATATCGTAATGCTACATAACGTTATACGTTATATCGTAATGCTACATAAAGTTATACGATATATCGTAATGCTACATAATGTTATACGTTATATCGTAATGCTACATAACGCTATACGTTATATCGTAATGCTACATAACGTTATACGTTATAACATAATGCTACATAACGTTATACGTTATAACGTAATGCTACATAACGTTATACGTTATATCGTAATGCCACATAACGTTATACGTTATATCGAAATGCTACATAACGTTATACGTTATAAAATAATGCCACATAACGTTATACGTTATATCGTAATGCTACATAACGTTATACGTTATATCGTAATGCTACATAACGTTATACGTTATATCGTAATGCTACATAAAGTTATACGTTATATCGTAATGCTACATAACGTTATACGTTATATCGTAATGCTACGTAACGTTATACGCTATATCGTAATGCTACATAACGTTACGTGTTATACCGTAATGCTACATAACGTTACACGTTATATCGTTATGCTACATAACGTTATACGTTATATCGTTATGCTACATAACGTTATACGTTATATCGTAATGCTACATAACGTTATACGTTATAAAATAATGCTACATAACGTTATACGTTATATCGTAATGCTACATAACGTTATACGTTATAACGTAATGCTACATAACGTTATACGCTATATCGTAATGCTACATAACGTTATACGTTATATCGTAATGCTACATAACGTTATACGTTATATCGTAATGCTACATAACGTTATACGTTAAAGAATAATGCTACATAACGTTATGCGTTACATCGTAATACTATATAACGTTATACGTTATATCGTAATGCTACATAACGTTATACGTTATAACGTAATGCTGCATAAGGTTATACGTTATATCGTAATGCCACATAACGTTATACGTTATATCGAAATGCTACATAACGTTATACGTTATAAAATAATGCTACATAACGTTATACGTTATATCGTAATGCTACATATCGTTATACGTTACATCGTAATGCTACATAACGTTATACGTTATATCGTAATGCTACATAACGTTATACGTTATATCGTAATACTACATAACGTTATACGTTATATCGTAATGCTACATAACGTTATACGTTATATCGTAATGCCACATAACGTTATACGTTATATCGAAATGCTACATAACGTTATACGTTATAAAATAATGCTACATAACTTTATACGTTATAACATAATGCTACATAACGTTATACGTTATGTCGTTATGCCACATAACGTCATACGTTATATCGTAATGCTACATAACGTTATACGTTATATCGTAATGCTACATAACGTTATACGCTATATCGTAATGCTACATAACGTTACGTGTTATACCGTAATGCTACATAACGTTACACGTTATATCGTTATGCTACATAACGTTATACGTTATATCGTTATGCTACATAACGTTATACGTTATATCGTAATGCTACATAACGTTATACATTATATCGTAATGCTACATAACGTTATACGTTATAAAATAATGCTACATAACGTTACACGTTATATCGTTATGCTACATAACGTTATACGTTATATCGTTCTGCTACATAACGTTATACGTTATATCGTAATGCTACATAACGTTATACATTATATCGTAATGCTACATAACGTTATACGTTATAAAATAATGCTACATAACGTTATACGTTATATCGTAATGCTACATAACGTTATACGTTATAACGTAATACCACATAACGTTATACGGTATATCGTAATGCTACATAACGTTATGCGTTATATCGTAATGCTACATAACTTTATACGTTATAGCGTAATAGTACATAACGTTATACGATATATCGTAATACTATATAACGATATACCTTATATCGTAATGCTACATAACGTTATACGTTATATCGTAATGCTACATAACGTTATACGTTATAACGTATTACCATATCACGTTATACATTTTAACGTGTTACCATATCACGTTATACGTTATGTCGTAATGCTACATAACGTTATACGTTATAACGTAATGCTATATAACGTTATACGTTATATCGTAATGCTACATAACGTTATACGTTATATCGTAATGCCACATAACGTTATACGTTATATCGTAATGCTACATAACGTTACGTGTTATACCGTAATGCTACATAACGTTACACGTTATATCGTTATGCTACATAACGTTACACGTTATATCGTTATGCTACATAACGTTATACGTTATATCGTAAAGCTACATAACGTTATACGTTATATCGTAATGCTACATAACGTTATACGTTATATCGTAATGCTACCTAACGTTATACGTTATATCGTAATGCTACATAACGTTATACGTTACATCGTAATGCTACATAACGTTATACGTTATATCGTAATGCTATATAACGTTATACGTTATATCGTAATGCTACATAACGTTATACGTTATATCGTAATGCTATATAACGTTATACGTTATATCGTAATGCTACATAACGTTATACGTTATATCGTAATGCTACATAACGTTATACGTTATATCGTAATGCCACATAACGTTATACGTTATATCGAAATGCTACATAACGTTATACGTTATAAAATAATGCTACATAACGTTATACGTTATATCGTAATGCTACATAACGTTATACGTTATATCGTAATGCTACATAACGTTATACGATATATCGTAATGCTACATAATGTTATACGTTATATCGTAATGCTACATAGCGTTATACGTTATGACGTATTACCATATAACGTTATACGTTATATCGTATTGCTACATAACGTTATACGTTATATCGTAATGCTACATAACGTTAAACGTTTTAACGTAATGCTACATAACGTTATACGTTATATCGTAATGCTACATAACGTTATACGTTATATCGTAATGCTACATAACGCTATACATTATATCGTAATGCTACATAACGTTATACGTTATATCGTAATGCTACATAAAGTTATACGATATATCGTAATGCTACATAATGTTATACGTTATATCGTAATGCTACATAACGCTATACGTTATATCGTAATGCTACATAACGTTATACGTTATAACATAATGCTACATAACGTTATACGTTATAACGTAATGCTACATAACGTTATACGTTATATCGTAATGCCACATAACGTTATACGTTATATCGAAATGCTACATAACGTTATACGTTATAAAATAATGCTACATAACGTTATACGTTATATCGTAATGCTACATAACGTTATACGTTATATCATAATGCTACATAACGTTATAAGTTATAACGTATTACCATATCACGTTATACGTTTTAACGTATTGCCATATCGCGTTATACGGTATATCATAATACTACATAACGTTATACGTTATAACGTAATACTATATAACGTTATACGTTATAACGTAATACTACATAACGTTATACGTTATAACATAATACTATATAGCGTTATACATTATATCGTAATGCTACATAACGTTATACGTGATATCGTAATACTTCATAACGTTATACGTTATATCGTAATGCTACATAACGTTATACGTTATATCGTAATGCTACATAACGTTATAAGTTATAACGTATTACCATATCACGTTATACGTTTTAACGTATTGCCATATCGCGTTATACGGTATATCATAATACTACATAACGTTATACGTTATAACGTAATACTATATAACGTTATACGTTATAACGTAATACTACATAACGTTATACGTTATAACATAATACTATATAACGTTATACATTATATCGTAATGCTACATAACGTTATACGTTATATCGTAATGCTACATAAAGTTATACGTTATATCGTAATGCTACATAACGTTACGTGTTATACCGTAATGCTACATAACGTTACACGTTATATCGTTATGCTACATAACGTTGTACGTTATATCGTTATGCTACATAACCTTTTACGTTATATCGTAATGCTACATAACGTTATACGTGATATCGTAATGCTACATAACGTTATACGTTATATCGTAATGCTACATAACGTTATACGTTATATCGTAATGCTATATAACGTTACACGTTATATCGTAATGCCACATAACGTTATACGTTATATCGTAATGCTACATAACGTTATACGTTAAAGAATAATGCTACATAACGTTATGCGTTATATCGTAATACTATATAACGTTATACGTTATATCGTAATGCTACATAACGTTATACGTTATAACGTAATACTACATAACGTTATACGTTATATCGTAATGCCACATAACGTTATACGTTATATCGAAATGCTACATAACGTTATACGTTATAAAATAATGCTACATAACGTTATACGTTATATCGTAATGCTACATACCGTTATACGTTATATCGTAATGCTACATAACGTTATACGTTATATCGTAATGCTACATAAAGTTATACGTTATATCGTAATGCTACATAGCGTTATACGTTATATCGTAATGCTACATAACGTTATACGTTATATCGTAATGCTACATAGCGTTGTACGTTATGACGTATTACCATATAACGTTATACGTTATATCGAAATGCTACATAACGTTATACGTTATAAAATAATGCTACATAACGTTATACGTTATATCGTAATGCTACATACCGTTATACGTTATATCGTAATGCTACATAACGTTATACGGTATATCATAATACTACATAACGTTATACGTTATAACGTAATACTATATAACGTTATACGTTATAACGTAATACTACATAACGTTATACGTTATAACATAATACTATATAACGTTATACATTATATCGTAATGCTACATAACGTTATACGTTATATCGTAATGCTACATAAAGTTATACGTTATATCGTAATGCTACATAACGTTACGTGTTATACCGTAATGCTACATAACGTTACACGTTATATCGTTATGCTACATAACGTTGTACGTTATATCGTTATGCTACATAACCTTTTACGTTATATCGTAATGCTACATAACGTTATACGTGATATCGTAATACTTCATAACGTTATACGTTATATCGTAATGCTACATAACGTTATACGTTATATCGTAATGCTACATAACGTTATAAGTTATAACGTATTACCATATCACGTTATACGTTTTAACGTATTGCCATATCGCGTTATACGGTATATCATAATACTACATAACGTTATACGTTATAACGTAATACTATATAACGTTATACGTTATAACGTAATACTACATAACGTTATACGTTATAACATAATACTATATAACGTTATACATTATATCGTAATGCTACATAACGTTATACGTTATATCGTAATGCTACATAAAGTTATACGTTATATCGTAATGCTACATAACGTTACGTATTATACCGTAATGCTACATAACGGTACACGTTATATCGTTATGCTACATAACGTTGTACGTTATATCGTTATGCTACATAACCTTTCACGTTATATCGTAATGCTACATAACGTTATACGTGATATCGTAATGCTACATAACGTTATACGTTATATCGTAATGCTACATAACGTTATACGTTATATCGTAATGCTATATAACGTTACACGTTATATCGTAATGCCACATAACGTTATACGTTATATCGTAATGCTACATAACGTTATACGTTAAAGAATAATGCTACATAACGTTATGCGTTATATCGTAATACTATATAACGTTATACGATATATCGTAATGCTACATAACGTTATACGTTATAAAATAATGCTACATAACGTTATACGTTATATCGTAATGCTACATAACGTTATACGTTATATCGTAATGCTACATAACGTTATACGTTATATCGTAATGCTACATAACGTTATACGTTATATCGTAATGCTACATAGCGTTATACGTTATGACGTATTACCATATAACGTTATACGTTATATCGTATTGCTACATATCGTTATACGTTATATCGCAATGCTACATAACGTTATACGTTATATCGTAATGCTACATAACGCCATACGTTATAACGTAATACAACATAACGATATACGCTATATCGTAATGCTACATAACGTTATACGTTATATCGTAATGCCACATATCGTTATACGTTATATCATAATGCTACATAACGTTATACGTTATATCGTAATGTTACATAACGTTATACGATATAACGTATTAGCATATAACGTTATACGTTATATCGTAATGCCACATAACGTTATACGTTATATCGTAATGCTACATAAAGTTATACGTTATATCGTAATGCTACATAACGCTATACGTTATATCGTAATGCTACATAACGTTATACGTTATATCGTAATGCTACATAACGTTATACGTTATATCGTAATGCTACATAACGCCATACGTTATAACGTAATACTACATAACGATATACGCTATATCGTAATGCTAAATAACGTTATACGTTATATCATAATGCTACATAACGTTATACGTTATATCGTAATGCTACATAACGTTATACGTTATATCGTAATGCTACATAACGTTATACGATATAACGTATTAGCATATAACGTTATACGTTATATCGCATTGCCACATAACGTTATACGTTATAACGTAATGCTATATAACGTTATATGTTATATCGTAATGCTACATAACGTTATACGTTATATCGTAATGTTACATAACGTTATACGATATAACGTATTAGCATATAACGTTATACGTTATATCGTAATGCCACATAACGTTATACGTTATATCGTAATGCTACATAAAGTTATGCGTTATATCGTAATGCTACATAACGCTATACGTTATATCGTAATGCTACATAACGTTATACGTTATATCGTAATGCTAAATAACGTTATACGTTATATCGTAACGCTACATAACGCTATACGTTATATCGTAATGCTACATAACGTTATACATTATATCGTAATGCTACATAACGTTATACGTTATATCGTAATGCTACATAACGCTATACGTTATAACGTAATACAACATAACGATATACGCTATATCGTAATGCTACATAACGTTATACGTTATATCGTAATGCCACATATCGTTATACGTTATATCATCATGCTACATAACGTTATACGTTATATCGTAATGTTACATAACGTTATACGATATAACGTATTAGCATATAACGTTATACGTTATATCGTAATGCCACATAACGTTATACGTTATATCGTAATGCTACATAAAGTTATACGTTATATCGTAATGCTACATAACGCTATACGTTATTTCGTAATGCTACATAACGTTATACGTTATATCGTAATGCTAAATAACGTTATACGTTATATCGTAATGCTACATAACGCTATACGTTATATCGTAATGCTACATAACGTTATACATTATATCGTAATGCTACATAACGTTATACGTTATATCGTAATGCTACATAACGCCATACGTTATAACGTAATACAACATAACGATATACGCTATATCGTAATGCTACATAACGTTATACGTTATATCGTAATGCCACATATCGTTATACGTTATATCATAATGCTACATAACGTTATACGTTATATCGTAATGTTACATAACGTTATACGATATAACGTATTAGCATATAACGTTATACGTTATATCGTAATGCCACATAACGTTATACGTTATATCGTAATGCTACATAAAGTTATACGTTATAATGTAATACTACATAACGATATACGATATAACGTAATACTATATAAAGTGTTACATTATATCGCAATGCTACATAACGTTATACGTTATAACATAATACTATATAACGCTATACATTATATCGTAATGCCACATAACGTTATACGTTATGTCGTAATGCTACATAACGTTATACGTTATATCGTAATGCTACATAACGTTATACGTTATATCGTAATGCTACATAACGTTATACGTTATATCGTAATGCTACATAACGTTACGTGTTATACCGTAATGCTACATAACGTTACACGTTATATCGTTATGCTACATAACGGTATACGTTATATCGTTATGCTACATAACGTTATACGTTATATCGTAATGCTACATAACGTTATACGTTATAAAATAATGCTACATAACGTTATACGTTATATCGTAATGCCACATAACGTTATACGTTATATCGTAATGCTACATAACGTTATACGTTATATCGTAATGCTACATAACGTTACGTGTTATACCGTAATGCTACATAACGTTATACGTTATATCGTAATGCTACATAACGTTATACGTTATATCGTAATGCCACATATTGTTCTACGTTGTATCGAAATGCCACATAACGTTATACGTTATAAAATAAAGCCACATAACGTTATACGTTATATCGTAATGCTACATAACGTTATACGTTATATCGTAATGCTACATAACGTTACGTGTTATACCGTAATGCTACATAGCTTTATACGTTATAATGTAACACTACATAACGTTATACGATATAACGTAATACTATATAACGTGTTACGTTATATCGAAATGCCACATAACGTTATACGTTATAAAATAATGCTACATAACGTTATACGATATAACGTGTTAGCATATAACGTTATACGTTATATCGTAATGCCACATAACGTTATACGTTATATCGTAATGCTACATAAAGTTATACGTTATATCGTAATGCTACATAACGCTATACGTTATATCGTAATGCTACATAACGTTATACGTTATATCGTAATGCTAAATAACGTTATACGTTATATCGTAACGCTACATAACGCTATACGTTATATCGTAATGCTACATAAATATATACATTATATCGTAATGCTACATAACGTTATACGTTATATCGTAATGCTACATAACGCCATACGTTATAACGTAATACAACATAACGATATACGCTATATCGTAATGCTACATAACGTTTTACGTTATATCGTAATGCCACATATCGTTATACGTTATATCATAATGCTACATAACGTTATACGTTATATCGTAATGTTACATAACGTTATACGATATAACGTATTAGCATATAACGTTATACGTTATATCGTAATGCCACATAACGTTATACGTTATATCGTAATGCTACATAAAGTTATACGTTATATCGTAATGCTACATAACGCTATACGTTATATCGTAATGCTACATAACGTTATACGTTATATCGTAATGCTAAATAACGTTATACGTTATATCGTAATGCTACATAACGCTATACGTTATATCGTAATGCTACATAACGTTATACATTATATCGTAATGCTACATAACGTTATACGTTATATCGTAATGCTACATAACGCCATACGTTATAACGTAATACAACATAACGATATACGCTATATCGTAATGCTACATAACGTTATACGTTATATCGTAATGCCACATATCGTTATACGTTATATCATAATGCTACATAACGTTATACGTTATATCGTAATGTTACATAACGTTATACGATATAACGTATTAGCATATAACGTTATACGTTATATCGTAATGCCACATAACGTTATACGTTATATCGTAATGCTACATAAAGTTATACGTTATATCGTAATGCTACATAACGCTATACGTTATATCGTAATGCTACATAACGTTATACGTTATATCGTAATGCTACATAACGTTATACGTTATATCGTAATGCTACATAACGCCATACGTTATAACGTAATACTACATAACGATATACGCTATATCGTAATGCTACATAACGTTATACGTTATATCGTAATGCAACATATCGTTATACGTTATATCATAATGCTACATATCGTTATACGATATATCGTAATGCTACATAACGTTATACGATATGTCGTATTAGCATATAACGTTATACGTTGTATCGTAATGCCACATAACGTTATACATTATATCGTAATGCTACATAATATTATACGTTATATAGTAATGCTACATAGCGTTATACGTTATATCGTAATGCTACATGACGTTATACGTTATATCGTAATGCTACATACCGCTAAACGTTATATCGTAATGCTACATAGCTTTATACTTTATAATGTAATACTACATAACATTATACGATATAACGTAATACTATATAACGTTATACGTTATAACGTAATACTATATAACGTTATACGTTATAACGTAATGCTACATGACGATATACGTTATATCGTAATGCTATATAACGTTACGTGTTATACAGTAATGCTACATAACGTTACACGTTATATCGTAATGCTACATAACGTTATACGTTAAATCGTAATGCTACATAACGCTGTACGTTATAAAATAATGCTACATAACGTTATACGTTATATCGTAATGCTACATAACGTTATACGTTATATCGTAATGCTACATAACGTTATACGTTATATCGTAATGCTACATAACGTTATACGTTATATCGTAATGCTACATAGCGTTATACGTTATGACGTATTACCATATAACGTTTTACGTTATATCGTATTGCTACATATCGTTATACGTTATATCGTAATGCTACATAACGTTATACGTTATATCGTAATGCTACATAACGCCATACGTTATAACGTAATACTATATAACGATATACGCTATATCGTATTGCTACATAACGTTATACGTTATATCGTAATGCTACATATCGTTATACGTTATATCATAATGCTACATAACGTTATACGTTATATCGTAATGTTACATAACGTTATACGATATAACGTATTAGCATAAAACGCTATACGTTATATCGTAATGCTACATAACGTTATACGTTATATCGTAATGCTACATAACGTTATACGTCATATCGTAATGTTACATAACGCCATACGTTATAACGTAATACTACATAACGATATACGCTATATCGTAATGCTACATAACGTTATACGTTATATCGTAATGCTACATATCGTGATACGTTATATCATAATGCTACATAACGTTATACGATATATCGTAATGCTACATAACGTTATACGATATATCGTATTAGCATATAACGTTATACGTTATATCGTAATGCCACATAACGTTATACGTTATATCGTAATGCTACATAATATTATACGTTATATAGTAATGCTACATGGCGTTATACGTTATATCGTAATGCTACATAACGTTATACGTTATATCGTAATGCTACATAACGTTATACGTTATATCGTAATGTTACATAACGTTATACGATATAACGTATTAGCATATAACGTTATACGTTATATCGTAATGCCACATAACGTTATACGTTATATCGTAATGCTACATAATATTATACGTTATATAGTAATGCTACATAGCGTTATACGTTATATCGTAATGCTACATAACGTTATACGTTATATCGTAATGCTACATCACGTTATACGTTATATCGTAATGTTACATAACGTTATACGATATAACGTATTAGCATATAACGTTATACGTTATATCGTAATGCCACATAACGTTATACGTTATATCGTAATGCTACATAAAGTTATACGTTATATCGTAATGCTACATAACGCTATACGTTATGTCGTAATGCTACATAACGTTATACGTTATATCGTAATGCTACATAACGTTATACGTTATATCGTAATGCTACATAACGCCATACGTTATAACGTAATACTACATAACGATATACGCTATATCGTAATGCTACATAACGTTATACGTTATATCGTAATGCCACATATCGTTATACGTTATATCATAATGCTACATATCGTTATACGATATATCGTAATGCTACATAACGTAATACGATATATCGTATTAGCATATAACGTTATACGTTGTATCGTAATGCCACATAACGTTATACATTATATCGTAATGCTACATAATATTATACGTTATATAGTAATGCTACATAGCGTTATACGTTATATCGTAATGCTACATGACGTTATACGTTATATCGTAATGCTACATACCGCTAAACGTTATATCGTAATGCTACATAGCTTTATACTTTATAATGTAATACTACATAACATTATACGATATAACGTAATACTATATAACGTTATACGTTATAACGTAATACTATATAACGTTATACGTTATAACGTAATGCTACATGACGATATACGTTATATCGTAATGCTATATAACGTTACGTGTTATACAGTAATGCTACATAACGTTACACGTTATATCGTAATGCTACATAACGTTATACGTTAAATCGTAATGCTACATAACGTTGTACGTTATAAAATAATGCTACATAACGTTATACGTTATATCGTAATGCTACATAACGTTATACGTTATATCGTAATGCTACATAACGTTATACGTTATATCGTAATGCTACATAACGTTATACGTTATATCGTAATGCTACATAGCGTTATACGTTATGACGTATTACCATATAACGTTTTACGTTATATCGTATTGCTACATATCGTTATACGTTATATCGTAATGCTACATAACGTTATACGTTATATCGTAATGCTACATAACGCCATACGTTATAACGTAATACTATATAACGATATACGCTATATCGTATTGCTACATAACGTTATACGTTATATCGTAATGCTACATATCGTTATACGTTATATCATAATGCTACATAACGTTATACGTTATATCGTAATGTTACATAACGTTATACGATATAACGTATTAGCATAAAACGCTATACGTTATATCGTAATGCTACATAACGTTATACGTTATATCGTAATGCTACATAACGTTATACGTCATATCGTAATGTTACATAACGCCATACGTTATAACGTAATACTACATAACGATATACGCTATATCATAATGCTACATAACGTTATACGTTATATCGTAATGCTACATATCGTGATACGTTATATCATAATGCTACATAACGTTATACGATATATCGTAATGCTACATAACGTTATACGATATATCGTATTAGCATATAACGTTATACGTTATATCGTAATGCCACATAACGTTATACGTTATATCGTAATGCTACATAATATTATACGTTATATAGTAATGCTACATGGCGTTATACGTTATATCGTAATGCTACATAACGTTATACGTTATATCGTAATGCTACATAACGTTATACGTTATATCGTAATGTTACATAACGTTATACGATATAACGTATTAGCATATAACGTTATACGTTATATCGTAATGCCACATAACGTTATACGTTATATCGTAATGCTACATAATATTATACGTTATATAGTAATGCTACATAGCGTTATACGTTATATCGTAATGCTACATAACGTTATACGTTATATCGTAATGCTACATCACGTTATACGTTATATCGTAATGTTACATAACGTTATACGATATAACGTATTAGCATATAACGTTATACGTTATATCGTAATGCCACATAACGTTATACGTTATATCGTAATGCTACATAAAGTTATACGTTATATCGTAATGCTACATAACGCTATACGTTATGTCGTAATGCTACATAACGTTATACGTTATATCGTAATGCTACATAACGTTATACGTTATATCGTAATGCTACTTAACGCCATACGTTATAACGTAATACTACATAACGATATACGCTATATCGTAATGCTACATAACGTTATATGTTATATCGTAATGCTACATAACGTTATACGTTATATCGTAATGTTACATAACGTTATACGATATAACGTATTAGCATATAACGTTATACGTTATATCGTAGTGCCACATAACGTTATACGTTATATCATAATGCTACATAAAGTTATACGTTATATCGTAATGCTACATAACGCTATACGTTATATCGTAATGCTACATAACGTTATACGTTATATCGTAATGCTACATAACGTTATACGTTATATCGTAATGCTACATAACGCCATACGTTATAACGTAATACTACATAACGATATACGCTATATCGTAATGCTACATAACGTTATACGTTATATCGTAATGCCACATATCGTTATACGTTATATCATAATGCTACATAACGTTATACGATATATCGTAATGCTACATAACGTTATACGTTATATCGTAATGCTACTTAACGCCATACGTTATAACGTAATACTACATAACGATATACGATATATCGTAATGCTACATAACGTTATATGTTATATCGTAATGCTACATAACGTTATACGTTATATCGTAATGTTACATAACGTTATACGATATAACATATTAGCATATAACGTTATACGTTATATCGTAGTGCCACATAACGTTATACGTTATATCGTAATGCTACATAAAGTTATACGTTATATCGTAATGCTACATAACGCTATACGTTATATCGTAATGCTACATAACGTTATACGTTATATCGTAATGCTACATAACGTTATACGTTATATCGTAATGAAACAAAACGCCATACGTTATAACGTAATACTACATAACGATATACGCTATATCGTAATGCTACATAACGTTATACGTTATATCGTAATGCCACATATCGTTATACGTTATATCATAATGCTACATAACGTTATACGATATATCGTAATGCTACATAACGTTATACGATATATCGTATTAGCATATAACGTTATACGTTATATCGTAATGCCACATAACGTTATACGTTATATCGTAATGCTACATAATATTATACGTTATATAGTAATGCTACATAGCGTTATACGTTATATCGTAATGCTACATAACGTTATACGTTATATCGTAATGCTACATAACGTTATACGTTATATCGTAATGCTACATAACGCCATACGTTATAACGTAATACTACATAACGATATACGCTATATCCTAATGCTACATAACGTTATATGTTATATCGTAAGGCTACATAACGTTATACGTTATATCGTAATGCTACATAACGCCATACGTTATAACGTAATACTACATAACGATATACGTTATGTCGTAATGCCACATAACGTTATACGTTATATCGTAATGCTACATAATATTATACGTTATATAGTAATGCTACATAGCGTTATACGTTATATCGTAATGCTACATAACGTTATACGTTATATCGTAATGCTACATAACGTTATACGTTATATCGTAATGCTACATAACGTTATACGTTATATCGTAATGCTACATAACGTTATACGTTATATCGTAATGCTACATAACGTTATACGTTATATCGTAATGCTACATAACGCCATACGTTATAACGTAATACTACATAACGATATACGCTATATCGTAATGCTACATAACGTTATACGTTATATCGAAATGCTACATATCGTTATACGTTATATCATAATGCTACATAACGTTATACGTTATATCGTAATGCTACATAACGTTATACGATATATCGTATTAGCATATAACGTTATACGTTATATCGTAATGCCGCATAACGTTATAAGTTATATCGTAATGCTACATAACATTATACGTTCTATAGTAATGCTACATAGCGTTATACGTTATATCGTAATGCTACATAACGTTATACGTTATATCGTAATGCTACATAACGTTATACGTTATATCGTAATGTTACATAACGTTATACGATATAACGTATTCGCATATAACGTTATACGTTATGTCGTAATGCCACATAACGTTATACGTTATATCGTAATGCTACATAACGTTATACGTTATATCGTAATGCTACATAACGTTATACGTTATATCGTAATGCTACATAACGCCATACGTTATAACGTAATACTACATAACGATATACGCTATATCCTAATGCTATATAACGTTATATGTTATATCGTAATGCTACATAACGTTATACGTTATATCGTAATGCTACATAACGCCATACGTTATAACGTAATACTACATAACGATATACGTTATGTCGTAATGCCACATAACGTTATACGTTATATCGTAATGCTACATAATATTATACGTTATATAGTAATGCTACATAGCGTTATACGTTATATCGTAATGCTACATAACGTTATACGTTATATCGTAATGCTACATAACGTTATACGTTATATCGTAATGCTACATAACGTTATACGTTATATCGTAATGCTACATAATATTATACGTTATATAGTAATGCTACATAGCGTTATACGTTATATCGTAATGCTACATAACGTTATACGTTATATCGTAATGCTACATAACGTTATACGTTATATCGTAATGCTACATAACGCCATACGTTATAACGTAATACTACATAACGATATACGCTATATCCTAATGCTACATAACGTTATATGTTATATCGTAAGGCTACATAACGTTATACGTTATATCGTAATGCTACATAACGCCATACGTTATAACGTAATACTACATAACGATATACGTTATGTCGTAATGCCACATAACGTTATACGTTATATCGTAATGCTACATAATATTATACGTTATATAGTAATGCTACATAGCGTTATACGTTATATCGTAATGCTACATAACGTTATACGTTATATCGTAATGCTACATAACGTTATACGTTATATCGTAATGTTACATAACGTTATACGATATAACGTATTCGCATATAACGTTATACGTTATGTCGTAATGCCACATAACGTTATACGTTATATCGTAATGCTACATAACGTTATACGTTATATCGTAATGCTACATAACGTTATACGTTATATCGTAATGCTACATAACGCCATACGTTATAACGTAATACTACATAACGATATACGCTATATCCTAATGCTATATAACGTTATATGTTATATCGTAATGCTACATAACGTTATACGTTATATCGTAATGCTACATAACGCCATACGTTATAACGTAATACTACATAACGATATACGTTATGTCGTAATGCCACATAACGTTATACGTTATATCGTAATGCTACATAATATTATACGTTATATAGTAATGCTACATAGCGTTATACGTTATATCGTAATGCTACATAACGTTATACGTTATATCGTAATGCTACATAACGTTATACGTTATATCGTAATGCTACATAACGTTATACGTTATATCGTAATGCTACATAACGTTATACGTTATATCGTAATGCTACATAACGTTATACGTTATATCGTAATGCTACATAACGCCATACGTTATAACGTAATACTACATAACGATATACGCTATATCGTAATGCTACATAACGTTATACGTTATATCGAAATGCTACATATCGTTATACGTTATACCATAATGCTACATAACGTTATACGTTATATCGTAATGCTACATAACGTTATACGATATATCGTATTAGCATATAACGTTATACGTTATATCGTAATGCCGCATAACGTTATACGTTATATCGTAATGCTACATAACATTATACGTTCTATAGTAATGCTACATAGCGTTATACGTTATATCGTAATGCTACATAACGTTATACGTTATATCGTAATGCTACATAACGTTATACGTTATATCGTAATGTTACATAACGTTATACGATATAACGTATTCGCATATAACGTTATACGTTATGTCGTAATGCCACATAACGTTATACGTTATATCGTAATGCTACATAATATTATACGTTATATAGTAATGCTACATAGCGTTATACGTTATATCGTAATGCTGCATAACGTTATACGTTATATCGTAATGCTACATAACGTTATACGTTATATCGTAATGCTACATAACGTTATACGTTATATCGTAATGCTACATAACGTTATACGTTATATCGTAATGCTACATAACGTTATACGTTATATCGTAATGCTACATAACGCCATACGTTATAACGTAATACTACATAACGATATACGCTATATCGTAATGCTACATAACGTTATTCGTTATATCGAAATGCTACATATCGTTATACGTTATATCATAATGCTACATAACGTTATACGTTATATCGTAATGCTACATAACGTTATACGTTATATCGTAATGCTACATAACGCCATACGTTATAACGTAATACTACATAACGATATACGCTATATCGTAATGCTACATAACGTTATTCGTTATATCGAAATGCTACATATCGTTATACGTTATATCATAATGCTACATAACGTTATACGTTATATCGTAATGCTACATAACGTTATACGATATATCGTATTAGCATATAACGTTATACGTTATATCGTAATGCCGCATAACGTTATACGTTATATCGTAATGCTACATAACATTATACGTTCTATAGTAATGCTACATAGCGTTATACGTTATATCGTAATGCTACATAACGTTATACGTTATATCGTAATGCTACATAACGTTATACGTTATATCGTAATGTTACATAACGTTATACGATATAACGTATTAGCATATAACGTTATACGTTATATCGTAATGCCACATAACGTTATACGTTATATCGTAATGCTACATAAAGTTATACGTTATATCGTAATGCTACATAACGCTATACGTTATATCGTAATGCTACATAACGTTATACGTTATATCGTAATGCTACATATCGTTATACTTTATATCATAATGCTACATAACGTTATACGTTATATCGTAATGCTACATAACGTTATACGATATAACGTATTAGCATATAACGTTATACGTTATATCGCATTGCCACAAAACGTTATACGTTATATCGTAATGCAACATAACGTTATACGTTATATCGTAATGCTACATAACGTTATACGTTATATCGTAATGCTACATAACGTTATACGTTATATAGTAATGGTACATAACGTTATACGTTATATAGTTATGCTACATAACGTTATACGTTATATCATAATGCTACATAACGTTATACGTTATATCGTAATGCTACATAACGTTATACGTTATATCGTAATGCTACATAACGTTATACGATATATTGTAATGCTAAATAACGTTATACGTTATAACGTATTAACATATAACGTTATACGATATATCGTAATGCTACATAACGCTATACGTTATATCGTAATGCTACATAACGTTATACATTATATCGTAATGCTACATAACGTTATACGTTATATCGTAATGCTACATAACGCCATACGTTATAACGTAATACAACATAACGATATACGCTATATCGTAATGCTACATAACGTTATACGTTATATCGTAATGCCACATATCGCTATACGTTATATCATAATGCTACATAACGTTATACGTTATATCGTAATGTTACATAACGTTATACGATATAACGTATTAGCATATAACGTTATACGATATATCGTAATGCCACATAACGTTATACGTTATATCGTAATGCTACATAAAGTTATACGTTATATCGTAATGCTACATAACGCTATACGTTATATCGTAATGCTACATAACGTTATACGTTATATCGTAATGCTAAATAACGTTATACGTTATATCGTAATGCTACATAGCGTTATACGTTATATCGTAATGCTACATAACGTTATACGTTATATCGTAATGCTACATAACGTTATACGTTATATCGTAATGCTACATAACGCCATACGTTATAACGTAATACTACATAACGATATACGCTATATCCTAATGCTACATAACGTTATATGTTATATCGTAATGCTACATAACGTTATACGTTATATCGTAATGCTACATAACGCCATACGTTATAACGTAATACTACATAACGATATACGTTATGTCGTAATGCCACATAACGTTATACGTTATATCGTAATGCTACATAATATTATACGTTATATAGTAATGCTACATAGCGTTATACGTTATATCGTAATGCTACATAACGTTATACGTTATATCGTAATGCTACATAACGTTATACGTTATATCGTAATGCTACATAACGTTATACGTTATATCGTAATGCTACATAACGTTATACGTTATATCGTAATGCTACATAACGTTATACGTTATATCGTAATGCTACATAACGCCATACGTTATAACGTAATACTACATAACGATATACGCTATATCGTAATGCTACATAACGTTATACGTTATATCGAAATGCTACATATCGTTATACGTTATATCATAATGCTACATAACGTTATACGTTATATCGTAATGCTACATAACGTTATACGATATATCGTATTAGCATATAACGTTATACGTTATATCGTAATGCCGCATAACGTTATACGTTATATCGTAATGCTACATAACATTATACGTTCTATAGTAATGCTACATAGCGTTATACGTTATATCGTAATGCTACATAACGTTATACGTTATATCGTAATGCTACATAACGTTATACGTTATATCGTAATGTTACATAACGTTATACGATATAACGTATTCGCATATAACGTTATACGTTATGTCGTAATGCCACATAACGTTATACGTTATATCGTAATGCTACATAATATTATACGTTATATAGTAATGCTACATAGCGTTATACGTTATATCGTAATGCTACATAACGTTATACGTTATATCGTAATGCTACATAACGTTATACGTTATATCGTAATGCTACATAACGTTATACGTTATATCGTAATGCTACATAACGTTATACGTTATATCGTAATGCTACATAACGTTATACGTTATATCGTAATGCTACATAACGCCATACGTTATAACGTAATACTACATAACGATATACGCTATATCGTAATGCTACATAACGTTATTCGTTATATCGAAATGTACATATCGTTATACGTTATATCATAATGCTACATAACGTTATACGTTATATCGTAATGCTACATAACGTTATACGATATATCGTATTAGCATATAACGTTATACGTTATATCGTAATGCCGCATAACGTTATACGTTATATCGTAATGCTACATAACATTATACGTTCTATAGTAATGCTACATAGCGTTATACGTTATATCGTAATGCTACATAACGTTATACGTTATATCGTAATGCTACATAACGTTATACGTTATATCGTAATGTTACATAACGTTATACGATATAACGTATTAGCATATAACGTTATACGTTATATCGTAATGCCACATAACGTTATACGTTATATCGTAATGCTACATAAAGTTATACGTTATATCGTAATGCTACATAACGCTATACGTTATATCGTAATGCTACATAACGTTATACGTTATATCGTAATGCTACATATCGTTATACTTTATATCATAATGCTACATAACGTTATACGTTATACCGTAATGCTACATAACGTTATACGATATAACGTATTAGCATATAACGTTATACGTTATATCGCATTGCCACAAAACGTTATACGTTATATCGTAATGCAACATTACGTTATACGTTATATCGTAATGCTACATAACGTTATACGTTATATCGTAATGCTACATAACGTTATACGTTATATAGTAATGGTACATAACGTTATACGTTATATAGTAATGCTACATAACGTTATACGTTATATCATAATGCTACATAACGTTATACGTTATATCGTAATGCTACATAACGTTATACGTTATATCGTAATGCTACATAACGTTATACGATATATTGTAATGCAAAATAACGTTATACGTTATAACGTATTAACATATAACGTTATACGTTATATCGTAATGCTACATAACGTTATACGATATATCGTATTAGCATATAACGTTATACGTTATATCGTAATGCCACATAACGTTATACGTTATATCGTAATGCTACATAACATTATACGTTCTATAGTAATGCTACATAGCGTTATACGTTATATCGTAATGCTACATAACGTTATACGTTATATCGTAATGCTACATAACGTTATACGTTATATCGTAATGTTACATAACGTTATACGATATAACGTATTAGCATATAACGTTATACGTTATATCGTAATGCTACATAACGCCATACGTTATAACGTAATACTACATAACGATATACGCTATATCGTAATGCTACATAACGTTATTCGTTATATCGAAATGCTACATATCGTTATACGTTATATCATAATGCTACATAACGTTATACGTTATATCGTAATGCTACATAACGTTATACGATATATCGTATTAGCATATAACGTTATACGTTATATCGTAATGCCGCATAACGTTATACGTTATATCGTAATGCTACATAACATTATACGTTCTATAGTAATGCTACATAACGCTATACGTTATATCGTAATGCTACATAACGTTATACATTATATCGTAATGCTACATAACGTTATACGTTATATCGTAATGCTACATAACGCCATACGTTATAACGTAATACAACATAACGATATACGCTATATCGTAATGCTACATAACGTTATACGTTATATCGTAATGCCACATATCGTTATACGTTATATCATAATGCTACATATCGTTATACGATATATCGTAATGCTACATAACGTTATACGATATATCGTATTAGCATATAACGTTATACGTTGTATCGTAATGCCACATAACGTTATACATTATATCGTAATGCTACATAACGTTATACGTCATATCGTAATGTTACATAACGCCATACGTTATAACGTAATACTACATAACGATATACGCTATATCGTAATGCTACATAACGTTATACGTTATATCGTAATGCTACATATCGTTATACGTTATACCATAATGCTACATAACGTTATACGATATATCGTAATGCTACATAACGTTATACGATATATCGTATTAGCATATAACGTTATACGTTATATCGTAATGCCACATAACGTTATACGTTATATCGTAATGCTACATAATATTATACGTTATATAGTAATGCTACATGGCGTTATACGTTATATCGTAATGCTACATAACGTTATACGTTATATCGTAATGCTACATAACGTTATACGTTATATCGTAATGTTACATAACGTTATACGATATAACGTATTAGCATATAACGTTATACGTTATATCGTAATGCCACATAACGTTATACGTTATATCGTAATGCTACATAATATTATACGTTATATAGTAATGCTACATAGCGTTATACGTTATATCGTAATGCTACATAACGTTATACGTTATATCGTAATGCTACATCACGTTATACGTTATATCGTAATGTTACATAACGTTATACGATATAACGTATTAGCATATAACGTTATACGTTATATCGTAATGCCACATAACGTTATACGTTATATCGTAATGCTACATAAAGTTATACGTTATATCGTAATGCTATATAACGCTATACGTTATGTCGTAATGCTACATAACGTTATACGTTATATCGTAATGCTACATAACGTTATACGTTATATCGTAATGCTACTTAACGCCATACGTTATAACGTAATACTACATAACGATATACGCTATATCGTAATGCTACATAACGTTATATGTTATATCGTAATGCTACATAACGTTATACGTTATATCGTAACGTTACATAACGTTATACGATATAACGTATTAGCATATAACGTTATACGTTATATCGTAGTGCCACATAACGTTATATGTTATATCGTAATGCTACATAACGTTATACGTTATATAGTAATGCGACATAGCGTTATACGTTAAATCGTAATGCTACATAACGTTATATGTTATATCGTAATGCTACATAACGTTATACGTTATATCGTAATGTTACATAACGTTATACGATATAACGTATTAGCATATAACGTTATACGTTATATCGTAATGCCACATAACGTTATACGTTATATCGTAATGCTACATATCGTTATACGTTATATCATAATGCTACATAACTTTATACGTTATATCGTAATGCTACATAACGATATACGTTATATAGTAATGCTACATAGCGTTATACGTTATATCATAATGCTACATAACGTTATACGTTATATCGTAATGCTACATAACGTTATACGTTATATCGTAATGCCACATAACGTTATACGTTATATCGTAATGCTACATAACGTTATACGTTATATAGTAATGCTACATAGCGATATACGTTAAATCGTAATGCTACATAACGTTATATGTTATATCGTAATGCTACACAACGTTATACGTTATATCGTAATGTTACATAACGTTATACGATATAACGTATTAGCATATAACGTTATACGTTATATCGTAATGCCACATAACGTTATACGTTATATCGTAATGCTATATAACGTTATACGATATATCGTATTACCATATAACGTTATACGTTATATCGTAATGCCACATAATGTTATACGTTATATCGTAATGCTACATAACATTATACGTTATATAGTAATGCCACATAGCGTTATACGTTATATCGTAATGCTACATAACGTTATACGTTATATCGTAATGCTACATAACGTTATACGTTATATCGTAATGTTACATAACGTTATACGATATAACGTATTAGCATATAACGTTATACGTTATATCGTAATGCCACATAACGTTATACGTTATATCGTAATGCTACATAACGATATACGTTATATCGTAATGCTACATATCGTTATACGTTATATCATAATGCTACATAACGTTATACGTTATATCGTAATGCTATATAACGTTATACGATATATCGTATTACCATATAACGTTATACGTTATATCATAATGCTACATAACGTTATACCTTATATCGTAATGCTACATAACGTTATACGATATAACGTATTAGCATATAACGTTATACGTTATATCGCATTGCCACATAACGTTATACGTTATATCGTAATGCAACATAACGTTATACGTTATATCGTAATGCTACATAACGTTATACGTTATATTGTAATGCTACATAACGTTATACGTTATAACGTATTATCATATAACGTTATACGTTATATCGTAATGCTACATAACGTTATACGTTATATCGTTATGCTACATAACGTTATACGTTATAACGTAATGCTATATAACGTAGTACGTTATATCGTAATGCTACATAACGTTATACCTTATATCGCAATGCTACATAACGTTATACGTTATATAGTAATGCTACATAACGTTATACGTTATATCATAATGCTACATAACGTTATACGTTATATCGTAATGCTACATAACGTTATACGTTATATCGTAATGCAACATAACGTTATACGTTATATCGTAATGCTACATAACGTTATACGTTATATTGTAATGCTACATAACGTTATACGTTATAACGTATTATCATATAACGTTATGCGTTATATCGTAATGCTACATAACGTTATACGTTATATCGTTATGCTACATAACGTTATACGTTATAACGTAATGCTATATAACGTAGTACGTTATATCGTAATGCTACATAACGTTATACGTTATATAGTAATGCTACATAACGTTATACGTTATATCGTAATGCGATATAACGTTATACGATATAACGTATTAGCATATAACGTTATACGTTATAATGTAATGCTACATAACGTTATACGTTATATCGTTATGCTACATAACGTTATACGTTATATCATAATGCTACATAACGTTATACGTTATATCGTAATGCTACATAACGTTATACGATATAACGTATAAGCATATAACGTTATACGTTATATCGCATTGCCACATAACGTTATACGTTATATCGTAATGCAACATAACATTATACGTTATATCGTAATGCTACATAACGTTATACGTTATATTGTAATGCTAAATAACGTTATACGTTATAACGTATTATCATATAACGTTATACGTTATATCGTAATGCTACATAACGTTATACGTTATATCGTAATGCCACATAACGTTATACGTTATATCGTAATGCTACATAACGTTATACGTTATATAGTAATGCTACATAACGTTATACGTTATATCGTAATGCCACATAACGTTATACGTTATATCGTAATGCTACATAACGTTATACGTTATATCGAAATGCTACATATCGTTATATGTTATATCGTAATGCTACATAACGTTATACGTTATATCGTAATGCTACATAACGTTATACGTTATATCGTAATGTTACATAACGTTATACGATATAACGTATTAGCATATAACGTTATACGTTATATCGTAATGCCACATAACGATATACGCCATATCGTAATGCTACATAACGTTATACGTTATATCGTAATGCCACATAACGTTATACGTTATATCGTAATGCTACATATCGTTATACGTTATATCATAATGCTACATAACGTTATACGTTATATCGTAATGCTACATAACGTTATACGTTATATCGTAATGCTACATATCGTTATATGTTATATCGTAATGCCACATAACGTTATACGTTATATCGTAATGCTACATAACGTTATACGTTATATAGTAATGCTACATAACGTTATACGTTATATCGTAATGCCACATAACGTTATACGTTATATCGTAATGCTACATAACGTTATACGTTATATAGTAATGCTACATAGCGTTATACGTTAAATCGTAATGCTACATAACGTTATATGTTATATCGTAATGCTACATAACGTTATACGTTATATCGTAATGTTACATAACGTTATACGATATAACGTATTAGCATATAACGTTATACGTTATATCGTAATGCCACATAACGTTATACGTTATATCGTAATGCTACATATCGTTATACGTTATATCATAATGCTACATAACGTTATACGTTATATCGTAATGCTACATAACGTTATACGTTATATAGTAATGCTACATAGCGTTATACGTTATATCATAATGCTACATAACGTTATACGTTATATCATAATGCTACATAACGTTATACGTTATATCGTAATGCCACATAACGTTATACGTTATATCGTAATGCTACATAACGTTATACGTTATATAGTAATGCTACATAGCGATATACGTTAAATCGTAATGCTACATAACGTTATATGTTATATCGTAATGCTACACAACGTTATACGTTATATCGTAATGTTACATAACGTTATACGATATAACGTATTAGCATATAACGTTATACGTTATATCGTAATGCCACATAACGATATACGCTATATCGTAATGCTACATAACGTTATACGTTATATCGTAATGCTACATATCGTTATACGTTATATCATAATGCTACATAACGTTATACGTTATATCGTAATGCTATATAACGTTATACGATATATCGTATTACCATATAACGTTATACGTTATATCGTAATGCCACATAATGTTATACGTTATATCGTAATGCTACATAACATTATACGTTATATAGTAATGCCACATAGCGTTATACGTTATATCGTAATGCTACATAACGTTATACGTTATATCGTAATGCTACATAACGTTATACGTTATATCGTAATGTTACATAACGTTATACGATATAACGTATTAGCATATAACGTTATACGTTATATCGTAATGCCACATAACGTTATACGTTATATCGTAATGCTACATAACGATATACGTTATATCGTAATGCTACATATCGTTATACGTTATATCATAATGCTACATAACGTTATACCTTATATCGTAATGCTACATAACGTTATACGATATAACGTATTGGCATATAACGTTATACGTTATATCGCATTGCCACATAACGTTATACGTTATATCGTAATGCAACATAACGTTATACGTTATATTGTAATGCTACATAACGTTATACGTTATATTGTAATGCTACATAACGTTATACGTTATAACGTATTATCATATAACGTTATACGTTATATCGCAATGCTACATAACGTTATACGTTATATCGTTATGCTACATAACGTTATACGTTATAACGTAATGCTATATAACGTAGTACGTTATATCGTAATGCTACATAACGTTATACCTTATATCGCAATGCTACATAACGTTATACGTTATATAGTAATGCTACATAACGTTATACGTTATATCATAATGCTACATAACGTTATACGTTATATCGTAATGCTACATAACGTTATACGTTATATCGTAATGCAACATAACGTTATACGTTATATCGTAATGCTACATAACGTTATACGTTACATTGTAATGCTACATAACGTTATACGTTATAACGTATTATCATATAACGTAATGCGTTATATCGTAATGCTACATAACGTTATACGTTATATCGTTATGCTACATAACGTTATATGTTATATCGTAATGCTACATAACGTTATACGTTATATCGTAATGTTACATAACGTTATACGATATAACGTATTAGCATATAACGTTATACGTTATATCGTAATGCTACATAACGTTATACGTTATATCGTAATGCCACATAACGTTATACGTTATATCGTAATGCTACATAACATTATACGTTATATAGTAATGCCACATAGCGTTATACGTTATATCGTAATGCTACATAACGTTATACGTTATATCGTAATGCTACATAACGTTATACGATATAACGTATTAGCATATAACGTTATACGTTATATCGTAATGCCACATAACGTTATACGTTATATCGTAATGCTACATAACGTTATACGTTACATCGTAATGCTACATATCGTTATACGTTATATCATAATGCTACATAACGTTATACCTTATATCGTAATGCTACATAACGTTATACGATATAACGTATTAGCATATAACGTTATACGTTATATCGCATTGCCACATAACGTTATACGTTATATCGTAATGCAACATAACGTTATACGTTATATCGTAATGCTACATAACGTTATACGTTATATTGTAATGCTACATAACGTTATACGTTATAACGTATTATCATATAACGTTATACTTTATATCGTAATGCTACATAACGTTATACGTTATATCGTTATGCTACATAACGTTATACGTTATAACGTAATGCTATATAACGTAGTACGTTATATCGTAATGCTACATAACGTTATACCTTATATCGCAATGATACATAACGTTATACGTTATATAGTAATGCTACATAACGTTATACGTTATATCATAATGCTACATAACGTTATACGTTATATCGTAATGCTACATAACGTTATACGTTATATCGTAATGCAACATAACGTTATACGTTATATCGTAATGCTACATAACGTTATACGTTATATTGTAATGCTACATAACGTTATACGTTATAACGTATTATCATATAACGTTATGCGTTATATCGTAATGCTACATAACGTTATACGTTATATCGTTATGCTACATAACGTTATACGTTATAACGTAATGCTATATAACGTAGTACGTTATATCGTAATGCTACATAACGTTATACCTTATATCGTAATGCTACATAACGCTATACGTTATATAGTAATGCTACATAACGTTATACGTTATATCATAATGCTACATAACGTTATACGTTATATCGTAATGCTACATAACGATATACGCTATATCGTAATACTACATAACGTTATACGTTATATCGTAGTGCTACATATCGTTATACGTTATATCATAATGCTACATAACGTTATATGTTATATCGTAATGCTACATAACGTTATACGTTATATCGTAATGCCACATAACGTTATACGTTATATCGTAATGCTACATAACATTATACGTTATATAGTAATGCTACATAGCGTTATACGTTATATCGTAATGCTACATAACGTTATACGTTATATCGTAATGCTACATAACGTTATACGTTATATCGTAATGTTACATAACGTTATACGATATAACGTATTAGCATATAACGTTATACGTTATATCGTAATGCTACATAACGTTATGCGTTATATCGTAATGCTACATAACGTTATACGTTATATCGTAATGCTACATAACGCCATACGTTATAACGTAATACTACATAACGATATACGCTATATCGTAATGCTACATAACGTTATACGTTATATCGTAATGCTACATATCGTTATACGTTATATCATAATGCTACATAACGTTATGCGTTATATCGTAATGCTACATAACGTTATACGATATATCGTATTAGCATATAACGTTATGCGTTATATCGTAATGCCACATAACGTTATACGTTATATAGTAATGCTACATAACGTTATACGTTATATTGTAATGCTACATAACGTTATACGTTATAACGTATTATCATATAACGTTATACGTTATATCGTAATGCTACATAACGTTATACGTTATATCGTTATGCTACATAACGTTATACGTTATAACGTAATACTATATAACGTAGTACGTTATATCGTAATGCTACATAACGTTATACGTTATATCGTAATGCTACATAACGATATACGTTATATCATAATGCTACATAACGTTATACGTTATATCGTAATGCTACATAACGTTATACGTTATAACGTATTATCATATAACGTTATGCGTTATATCGTAATGCTACATAACGTTAAACGTTATATCGTTATGCTACATAACGTTATACGTTATAACGTAATGCTATATAACGTAGTACGTTATATCGTAATGCTACATAACGTTATACCTTATATCGTAATGCTACATAACGTTATACGTTATATAGTAATGCTACATAACGTTATACGTTATATCATAATGCTACATAACGTTATACGTTATATCGTAATGCTACATAACGTTATACGTTATATCGTAATGCTACATAGCGTTATACGTTATATCGTAATGCTACATAACGTTATACGTTATATCGTAATGCTACATAAAGTTATACGTTATATCGTAATGCTACATAACGCTATACCTTATATCGTAATGCTACATAACGTTATACGTTATATCGTAATGCTACATAACGTTATACGTTATATTGTAATGCTACATAACGTTATACGTTATAACGTATTATCATATAACGTTATGCGTTATATCGTAATGCTACATAACGTTAAACGTTATATCGTTATGCTACATAACGTTATACGTTATAACGTAATGCTATATAACGTAGTACGTTATATCGTAATGCTACATAACGTTATACCTTATATCGTAATGCTACATAACGTTATACGTTATATAGTAATGCTACATAACGTTATACGTTATATCATAATGCTACATAACGTTATACGTTATATCGTAATGCTACATAACGTTATACGTTATATCGTAATGCTACATAGCGTTATACGTTATATCGTAATGCTACATAACGTTATACGTTATATCGTAATGCTACATAACGTTATACGTTATATCGTAATGTTACATAACGTTATACGATATAACGTATTTGCATATAACGTTATACGTTATATCGTAATGCCACATAACGTTATACGTTATATCGTAATGCTACATAACGTTATACGTTATATAGTAATGCTACATAACGTTATACGTTATATTGTAATGCTACATAACGTTATACGTTATATCATAATGCTACATAACGTTATACGTTATATCGTAATGCTACATAACGTTATACGTTATATCGTAATGCCACATAACGTTATACGTTATATCGTAATGCTACATAAAGTTATACGTTATATCGTAATGCTACATAACGCTATACGTTATATCGTAATGCTACATAACGTTATACGTTATATCGTAATGCTACATAACGTTATACGTTATATCGTAATGCTACATAACGCCATACGTTATAACGTAATACTACATAACGATATACGCTATATCGTAATGCTACATAACGCTATACGTTATATCGTAATGCTACATAACGTTATACGTTATATCGTAATGCTACATAACGCTATACGTTATGTCGTAATGCTACATAACGTTATACGTTATATCGTAATGCCACATAACGTTATACGTTATATCGTAATGCTACATAAAGTTATACGTTATAATGTAATGCTACATAACGTTATACGTTATATCGTTATGCTACATAACGTTATACGTTATAACGTAATACTATATAACTTTGAACGTTATATTGTAATGCTACATAACGTTATATGTTATATCATAATGGTACATAACGTTATACGTTATATCGTAATGTTACATAACGTTATACGATATAACGTATTAGCCTATAACGTTATACGTTATATCGTAATGCCACATAACGTTATACGTTATATCGTAATGCTACATAAAGTTATACGTTATATCGTAATGCTACATAACGCTATACCTTATATCGTAATGCTACATAACGTTATACGTTATATCGTAATGCTACATAACGTTATACGTTATATTGTAATGCTACATAACGTTATACGTTATAACGTATTATCATATAACGTTATGCGTTATATCGTAATGCTACATAACGTTAAACGTTATATCGTTATGCTACATAACGTTATACGTTATAACGTAATGCTATATAACGTAGTACGTTATATCGTAATGCTACATAACGTTATACGTTATATCGTAATGCTACATAACGTTATACGTTATATAGTAATGCTACATAACGTTATACGTTATATCATAATGCTACATAACGTTATACGTTATATCGTAATGCTACATAACGTTATACGTTATATCGTAATGCCACATAACGTTATACGTTATATCGTAATGCTACATAAAGTTATACGTTATATCGTAATGCTACATAACGCTATACGTTATATCGTAATGCTACATAACGTTATACGTTATATCGTAATGCTACATAACGTTATACGTTATATCGTAATGCTACATAACGCCATACGTTATAACGTAATACTACATAACGATATACGCTATATCGTAATGCTACATAACGCTATACGTTATATCGTAATGCTACATAACGTTATACGTTATATCGTAATGCTACATAACGCTATACGTTATGTCGTAATGCTACATAACGTTATACGTTATATCGTAATGCCACATAACGTTATACGTTATATCGTAATGCTACATAAAGTTATACGTTATAATGTAATGCTACATAACGTTATACGTTATATCGTTATGCTACATAACGTTATACGTTATAACGTAATACTATATAACTTTGAACGTTATATTGTAATGCTACATAACGTTATATGTTATATTGTAATGCTACATAACGTTATACGTTATATCATAATGCTGCATAACGTTATACGTTATATCGTAGTGCAACATAACGTTATACGTTATAACGTAATACTACATAACGATATACGCCATATCGTAATGGTACATAACGATATACGTTATATCGTAATGCTACATATCGTTATACGTTATATCATAATGCTACATAACGTTATACGTTATATCGTAATGCGATATAACGTTATACGATATAACGTATTAGCATATAACGTTATACGTTATATCGCATTGCCACATAACGTTATACGTTATATCATAATGCAACATAACGTTATACGTTATATCGTAATGCTACATAACGTTATACGCTATAACGTACTACTATTTAACGTTATACGTTATATCGTAATGCTACATAACGTTATACGCTATAACGTACTACTATATAACGTTATACGTTATATCGTAATGCTACATAACGCTATACGTTATAACGTAATACTACATAACGATATACGCTATATCGTAATGCTACATAACGTTATACGTTACATCGTAATGCTACATATCGTTATACGTTATATCATAATGCTACATAACGTTATACGTTATATTGTAATGCTAAATAACGTTATACGTTATAACGTATTATCATATAACGTTATACGTTATATCGTAATGCTACATAACGTTATACGTTATATCGTAATGCCACATAACGTTATACGCTATAACGTACTACTATATAACGTTATACGTTATATCGTAATGCTACATAACGTTATACGATATAACGTATTAGCATATAACGTTATACCTTATATCGCATTGCCACATAACGTTATACGTTATATCGTAATTCAACATAACATTATACGTTATATCGTAATGCTACATAACGTTATACGTTATATTGTAATGCTAAATAACGTTATACGTTATAACGTATTATCATATAACGTTATACGTTATATCGTAATGCTACATAACGTTATACGTTATATCGTAATGCCACATAACGTTATACGTTATATCGTAATGCTACATAACGTTATACGTTATATAGTAATGCTACATAACGTTATACGTTATATCGTAATGCCACATAACGGTATACGTTATATCGTAATGCTACATAACGTTATACGTTATATAGTAATGCTACATAGCGTTATACGTTAAATCGTAATGCTACATAACGTTATATGTTATATCGTAATGCTACATAACGTTATACGTTATATCGTAATGTTACATAACGTTATACGATATAACGTATTAGCATATAATGTTATACATTATATCGTAATGCTACATATCGTTATACGTTATATCATAATGCTACATAACGTTATACGTTATATCGTAATGCTACATAACGTTATACGTTATATAGTAATGCTACATAACGTTATACGTTATATCGTAAAGCCACATAACGGTATACGTTATATCGTAATGCTACATAACGTTATACGTTATATCATAATGCTACATAACGTTATACGTTATATCGTAATGCCACATAACGTTATACGTTATATCGTAATGCTACATAACGTTATATGTTGCATCGTAATGCTACATAACGTTCTACGTTATATCGTAATGTTACATAACGTTATACGATATAACGTATTAGCATATAACGTTATACGTTATATCGTAATGCCACATAACGTTATACGTTATATCGTAATGCTACATATCGTTATACGTTATATCATAATGCTACATAACGTTATACGTTATATCGTAATGCTACATAACGTTATACGTTATATAGTAATGCTACATAACGTTATACGTTATATCATAATGCTACATAACGTTATACGTTATATCGTAATGCTACATAACGTTATACGTTATATCGTAATGCCACATAACGTTATACGTTATATCGTAATGCTACATAACGTTATACGTTATATAGTAATGCTACATAGCGTTATACGTTAAATCGTAATGCTACATAACGTTATATGTTATATCGTAAAGCTACATAACGTTATACGTTATATCGTAATGTTACATAACGTTATACGATATAACGTATTAGCATATAACGTTATACGTTATATCGTAATGCCACATAACGATATACGCCATATCGTAATGCTACATAACATTATACGTTATATAGTAATGCCACATAGCGTTATACGTTATATCGTAATGCTACATAACGTTATACGTTATATCGTAGTGCTACATAACGTTATACGTTATATCGTAATGCCACATAACGTTATACGTTATATCGTAATGCTACATAGCGTTATACGTTAAATCGTAATGCTACATAACGTTATATGTTATATCGTAAAGCTACATAACGTTATACGTTATATCGTAATGTTACATAACGTTATACGATATAACGTATTAGCATATAACGTTATACGTTATATCGTAATGCCACATAACGATATACGCCATATCGTAATGCTACATAACATTATACGTTATATAGTAATGCCACATAGCGTTATACGTTATATCGTAATGCTACATAACGTTATACGTTATATAGTAATGCTACATAGCGTTATACGTTAAATCGTAATGCTACATAACGTTATATGTTATATCGTAATGCTACATAACGTTATACGTTATATCGTAATGTTACATAACGTTATACGATATAACGTATTAGCATATAATGTTATACATTATATCGTAATGCTACATATCGTTATACGTTATATCATAATGCTACATAACGTTATACGTTATATCGTAATGCTACATAACGTTATACGTTATATCGTAATGCTACATAACGTTATACGTTATATAGTAATGCTACATAACGTTATACATTATATCATAATGCTACATAACGTTATACGTTATATCGTAATGCTACATAACGTTATACGTTATATCGTAATGCCACATAACGTTATACGTTATATCGTAATGCTACATAACGTTATACGTTATATAGTAATGCTACATAACGTTATACGTTATATAGTAATGCTACATAACGTTATACGTTATATCGTAAAGCCACATAACGGTATACGTTATATCGTAATGCTACATAACGTTATACGTTATATCGTAATGCTACATAACGTTATACGTTATATCGTAATGCTACATAACGTTATACGTTATATCGTTATGCTACATAACGTTATACGTTATAACGTAATGCTACATATCGTTATACGTTATATCATAATGCTACATAACGTTATACGTTATATCGTAATGCCACATAACGTTATACGTTATATCGTAATGCTACATAACGTTATATGTTGCATCGTAATGCTACATAACGTTATACGTTATATCGTAATGTTACATAACGTTATACGATATAACGTATTAGCATATAACGTTATACGTTATATCGTAATGCCACATAACGATATACGCCATATCGTAATGCTACATAACATTATACGTTATATAGTAATGCCACATAGCGTTATACGTTATATCGTAATGTTACATAACGTTATACGATATAACGTATTAGCATATAACGTTATACGTTATATCGTAATGCCACATAACGTTATACGTTATATCGTAATGCTACATATCGTTATACGTTATATCATAATGCTACATAACGTTATACGTTATATCGTAATGCTACATAACGTTATACGTTATATAGTAATGCTACATAACGTTATACGTTATATCATAATGCTACATAACGTTATACGTTATATCGTAATGCTACATAACGTTATACGTTATATCGTAATGCCACATAACGTTATACGTTATATCGTAATGCTACATAACGTTATACGTTATATAGTAATGCTACATAGCGTTATACGTTAAATCGTAATGCTACATAACGTTATATGTTATATCGTAAAGCTACATAACGTTATACGTTATATCGTAATGTTACATAACGTTATACGATATAACGTATTAGCATATAACGTTATACGTTATATCGTAATGCCACATAACGATATACGCCATATCGTAATGCTACATAACATTATACGTTATATAGTAATGCCACATAGCGTTATACGTTATATCGTAATGCTACATAACGTTATACGTTATATCGTAATGCTACATAACGTTATACGTTATATCGTAATGCCACATAACGTTATACGTTATATCGTAATGCTACATAACGTTATACGTTATATAGAAATGCTACATAGCGTTATACGTTAAATCGTAATGCTACATAACGTTATATGTTATATCGTAAAGCTACATAACGTTATACGTTATATCGTAATGTTACATAACGTTATACGATATAACGTATTAGCATATAACGTTATACGTTATATCGTAATGCCACATAACGATATACGCCATATCGTAATGCTACATAACATTATACGTTATATAGTAATGCCACATAGCGTTATACGTTATATCGTAATGCTACATAACGTTATACGTTATATAGTAATGCTACATAGCGTTATACGTTAAATCGTAATGCTACATAACGTTATATGTTATATCGTAATGCTACATAACGTTATACGTTATATCGTAATGTTACATAACGTTATACGATATAACGTATTAGCATATAATGTTATACATTATATCGTAATGCTACATATCGTTATACGTTATATCATAATGCTACATAACGTTATACGTTATATCGTAATGCTACATAACGTTATACGTTATATAGTAATGCTACATAACGTTATACGTTATATCGTAAAGCCACATAACGGTATACGTTATATCGTAATGCTACATAACGTTATACGTTATATCGTAATGCTACATAACGTTATACGTTATATCGTAATGCTACATAACGTTATACGTTATATCGTTATGCTACATAACGTTATACGTTATAACGTAATGCTACATATCGTTATACGTTATATCATAATGCTACATAACGTTATACGTTATATCGTAATGCCACATAACGTTATACGTTATATCGTAATGCTACATAACGTTATATGTTCCATCGTAATGCTACATAACGTTCTACGTTATATCGTAATGTTACATAACGTTATACGATATAACGTATTAGCATATAACGTTATACGTTATATCGTAATGCCACATAACGTTATACGTTATATCGTAATGCTACATATCGTTATACGTTATATCATAATGCTACATAACGTTATACGTTATATCGTAATGCTACATAACGTTATACGTTATATCGTTATGCTACATAACGTTATACGTTATAACGTAATGCTACATATCGTTATACGTTATATCATAATGCTACATAACGTTATACGTTATATCGTAATGCCACATAACGTTATACGTTATATCGTAATGCTACATAACGTTATATGTTCCATCGTAATGCTACATAACGTTCTACGTTATATCGTAATGCTACATAACGTTATACGTTATATCGTAATGCTACATAACGTTATACGTTATATCGTTATGCTACATAACGTTATACGTTATAACGTAATGCTACATATCGTTATACGTTATATCATAATGCTACATAACGTTATACGTTATATCGTAATGCCACATAACGTTATACGTTATATCGTAATGCTACATAACGTTATATGTTCCATCGTAATGCTACATAACGTTATACGTTATATCGTAATGCTACATAACGTTATACGTTATATCGTTATGCTACATAACGTTATACGTTATAACGTAATGCTACATATCGTTATACGTTATATCATAATGCTACATAACGTTATACGTTATATCGCAATGCCACATAACGTTATACGTTATATCGTAATGCTACATAACGTTATACGTTATATAGTAATGCTACATAACGTTATACGTTATATCATAATGCTACATAACGTTATACGTTATATCGTAATGCTACATAACGTTATACGTTATATCGTAATGCCACATAACGTTATACGTTATATCGTAATGCTACATAACGTTATACGTTATATAGTAATGCTACATAGCGTTATACGTTAAATCGTAATGCTACATAACGTTATATGTTATATCGTAAAGCTACATAACGTTATACGTTATATCGTAATGTTACATAACGTTATACGATATAACGTATTAGCATATAACGTTATACGTTATATCGTAATGCCACATAACGATATACGCCATATCGTAATGCTACATAACATTATACGTTATATAGTAATGCCACATAGCGTTATACGTTATATCGTAATGCTACATAACGTTATACGTTATATCGTAATGCTACATAACGTTATACGTTATATCGTAATGCCACAAAACGTTATACGTTATATCGTAATGCTACATAACGTTATACGTTATATAGAAATGCTACATAGCGTTATACGTTAAATCGTAATGCTACATAACGTTATATGTTATATCGTAAAGCTACATAACGTTATACGTTATATCGTAATGTTACATAACGTTATACGATATAACGTATTAGCATATAACGTTATACGTTATATCGTAATGCCACATAACGATATACGCCATATCGTAATGCTACATAACATTATACGTTATATAGTAATGCCACATAGCGTTATACGTTATATCGTAATGCTACATAACGTTATACGTTATATCGTAATGCTACATAACGTTATACGTTATATCGTTATGCTACATAACGTTATACGTTATAACGTATTGCTATATAACGTAGTACGTTATATCGTAATGCTACATAACGTTATACGTTATATCGTAATGCTACATAACGTTATACGTTATATCGTAATGCCACATAACGATATACGTTATATCGTAATGCTACATATCGTTATACGTTATATCATAATGCTACATAACGTTATACGTTATATCGTAATGCTACATAACATTATACGTTATATAGTAATGCTACATAACGTTATACGTTATATCATAATGCTACATAACGTTATACGTTATATCGTAATGCTACATAACGTTATACGTTATATCGTAATGCCACATAACGTTATACGTTATATCGTAATGCTACATAACGTTATACGTTATATAGTAATGCTACAAAGCGTTATACGTTAAATCGTAATGCTACATAACGTTATATGTTATATCGTAATGCTACATAACGTTATACGTTACATCGTAATGTTACATAACGTTATACGATATAACGTATTAGCATATAACGTTATACGTTATATCGTAATGCCACATAACGATATACGCTATATCGTAATGCTACATAACGTTATACGTTATATCGTAATGCTACATATCGTTATACGTTATATCGTAATGCTACATAACGTTATACGTTATATAGTAATGCTACATAACGTTATACGTTATATCATAATGCTACATAACGTTATACGTTATATCGTAATGCTACATAACGTTATACGTTATAACGTAATGCTATATAACGTAGTACGTTATATCGTAATGCTACATAACGTTATACCTTATATCGTAATGCTACATAACGTTATACGTTATATCATAATGCTACATAACGTTATACGTTATATCGTAATGCTACATAACGTTATACGTTATAACGTAATACTACATAACGATATACGCTATATCGTAATGCTACATAACGTTATACGTTACATCGTAATGCTACATATCGTTATACGTTATATCATAATGCTACATAACGTTATACGTTATATTGTAATGCTAAATAACGTTATACGTTATAACGTATTATCATATAACGTTATACGTTATATCGTAATGCTACATAACGTTATACGTTATATCGTAATGCCACATAACGTTATACGCTATAACGTACTACTATATAACGTTATACGTTATATCGTAATGCTACATAACGTTATACGATATAACGTATTAGCATATAACGTTATACGTTATATCGCATTGCCACATAACGTTATACGTTATATCGTAATTCAACATAACATTATACGTTATATCGTAATGCTACATAACGTTATACGTTATATTGTAATGCTAAATAACGTTATACGTTATAACGTATTATCATATAACGTTATACGTTATATCGTAATGCTACATAACGTTATACGTTATATCGTAATGCCACATAACGTTATACGTTATATCGTAATGCTACATAAAGTTATACGTTATATAGTAATGCTACATAACGTTATACGTTATATCGTAATGCTACATAACGATATACGTTATATCGTAATGCCACATAACGTTATACGCTATATCGTAATGTAACACAACGTTATACGATATAACGTATTAGCATATAACGTTATACGTTATATCGTAATGCCACATAACGTTATTCGTTATATCGTAATGCTACATAACGTTATACGTTATATCGTAATGTTACATAACCTTATACGATATAACGTATTAGCATATAACGTTATACGTTATATCGTAATGCTACATAACGTTATACGTTATATCGTAATGCTACATAACGTTGTACGTTATATCGTAATGCTACATAACGTTATACGTTATATCGTAATGCTACATAACGTTATACGTTATATCGTAATGCTACATAACGTTATACGATATAACGTATTAGCATATAACGTTATACGTTATATCGTAATGCCACATAACGTTGTACGTTATATGGTAATGCTACATAACGTTATACGTTATATCGTAACGCTACATAACGTTATACGATATAACGTATTAGCATATAACGTTATACGCTATATCGTAATGTAACACAACGTTATACGATATAACGTATTAGCATATAACGTTATACGTTATATCGTAATGCCACATAACGTTATTCGTTATATCGTAATGCTACATAACGTTATACGTTATATCGTAATGTTACATAACCTTATACGATATAACGTATTAGCATATAACGTTATACGTTATATCGTAATGCTACATAACGTTATACGTTATATCGTAATGCTACATAACGTTGTACGTTATATCGTAATGCTACATAACGTTATACGTTATATCGTTATGCCACATAACGTTATACGTTATATCGTAATGCTACATAACGTTATACGTTATAATGTAATACTACATAACATTATACGATATAACGTATTGGCATATAACGTTATACGTTATATCGTAATGCCACATAACGTTATACGTTATATCGTAATTCAACATAACATTATACGTTATATCGTAATGCTACATAACGTTATACGTTATATTGTAATGCTAAATAACGTTATACGTTATAACGTATTATCATATAACGCTATACGTTATATCGTAATGCTACATAACGTTATACGTTATATCGTAATGCCACATAACGTTATACGTTATATCGTAATGCTACATAACGTTATACGTTATATAGTAATGCTACATAACGTTATACGTTATATCGTAATGCTACATAACGATATACGTTATATCGTAATGCCACATAACGTTATACGCTATATCGTAATGTAACACAACGTTATACGATATAACGTATTAGCATATAACGTTATACGTTATATCGTAATGCCACATAACGTTATTCGTTATATCGTAATGCTACATAACGTTATACGTTATATCGTAATGTTACATAACCTTATACGATATAACGTATTAGCATATAACGTTATACGTTATATCGTAATGCTACATAACGTTATACGTTATATCGTAATGCTACATAACGTTGTACGTTATATCGTAATGCTACATAACGTTATACGTTATATCGTTATGCCACATAACGTTATACGTTATATCGTAATGCTACATAACGTTATACGTTATAATGTAATACTACATAACATTATACGATATAACGTATTGGCATATAACGTTATACGTTATATCGCATTGCCACATAACGTTATACGTTATATCGTAATGCTTCATAACGTTGTATGTTATATCGTAATGCTACATAACGTTATACGTTATATCGTTATGCTACATAACGTTATACGTTATATCGTAATTCTACATAACGTTATACGTTATATCGTAATGCTACATAACGTTGTACGTTATATCGTAATGCTACATAACGTTATACGTTATATCGTTATGCCACATAACGTTATACGTTATATCGTAATGCTACATAACGTTATACGTTATAATGTAATACTACATAACATTATACGATATAACGTATTGGCATATAACGTTATACATTATATCGTAATGCCACATAGCGTTATACGTTATATCGTAATGCAACATAACGTTATACGTTATATCGTAATGCTACATAACGTTATACGTTATATCGTAATGCTACATAACGCTATACGATATAACGTATTAGCATATAACGTTATACGTTATATCGTAATGCCACATAATGTTGTACGTTATATCGTAATGCTACATAACGTTATACGTTATATCGTAATACTACATAACGTTATACGTTATATCGTAATGCTACATAACGATATACGTTATATCGTAATGCCACATAACGTTATACGCTATATCGTAATGTAACACAACGTTATACGATATAACGTATTAGCATATAACGTTATACGTTATATCGTAATGCCACATAACGTTATTCGTTATATCGTAATGCTACATAACGTTATACGTTATATCGTAATGTTACATAACGTTATACGATATAACGTATTAGCATATAACGTTATACGTTATATCGTAATGCTACATAACGTTATACGTTATATCGTAATGCTACATAACGTTATACGTTATATCGTAATGCTACATAACGTTATACGTTATAACGTATTGCCATATAACGTTATACGTTATACCGTAATGCTACATAACGTTATACGTTATATCGTAATGCTACATAACGTTATACGTTATATCGTAATGCTACATAACGTTATACGATATAACGTATTAGCATATAACGTTATACGTTATATCGTAATGCCACATAACGTTATACGTTATATCGTAATACTACATAACGATATACGCTATATCGTAATGCTACATAGCGTTATACGTTATATCGTAATGCTACATAACGTTATACGTTATATCGTAATCCTACATAACGTTATACTTTATACCGTAATGCGACATAACGTTGTACGTTATATCGTAATGCTACATATCGTAATACGTTATATCATAATGCTACATAACGTTATACGTTATATCGTAATGCTACATAACGTTATACGATATAACGTATTAGCAAATAACGTTATACGTTATATCGTAATGCGACATAACGTTATACGTTATATCGTAATGCAACATAACGTTATACGTTATATCGTAATGCTACATAACGTTATACATTACGTAGTAATGCTACATATCGTTAAACGTTATATCGTAATGCTACATAACGTTATACGTTATATCGTAATGTTACATAATGTTATACGATATAACGTATTAGCATATAACGTTATACGTTATAGTGTAATGCCACATAACGTTATACGTTATATCGTAATGCTACATAACGTTATACGTTATAACGTATTGCCAAATAACGTTATACGTTATATCGTTATGCTACATAACGTTACACGTTATAACGTAATACTATATAACGTTATACGTTATATCGTAATGGTACATAACGCCATACGTTATAACGTAATACTACATAACGATATACGCTATATCGTAATGCTACATAACGTTATACGTTATATCGTAATGCTACATAACGTTATACGATATAACGTATTAGCATATAACGTTATACGTTATATCGTAATGCCACATAGCGTTATACGTTATATCGTAATGCTACATAACGTTATACGTTATATCGTAATGCTACATAACGTTATATGTTATATCGTAATGCTACATAACGATATACGTTATATCGTAATGCCACATAACGTTATACGCTATATCGTAATGTTACACAATGTTATACGATATAACGTATTAGCATATAACGTTATACGTTATATCGTAATGCCACATAACGTTATACGTTATATCGTAATGCTACATAACGTTATATGTTATATCGTAATGCTACATAACGTTATACGTTATATCATAATGCTACATAACGTTATACGTTATAACGTATTAGCATATAACGTTATACGTTATATCGCATTGCCACATAACGTTATATCGTAATGCTACATAACGCCATACGTTATAACGTAAGACTACATAACGATATACGCTATATCGTAATGCTACATAACGTTATACGTTATATCGTAATGCTACATATCGTTATACGTTATATCATAATGCTACATAACGTTATACGTTATATCGTAATGCTACATAACGTTATACGATATAACGTATTAGCATATAACGTTATACGTTATATCGCATTGCCACATAACGTTATACGTTATATCGTAATACAACATACCGTTATACGTTATATCGTAATGCTACATAACGTTATACGTTATATCGTAATGCTACATAACGATATACGTTATATCGTAATGCTACATAACGTTATACGTTATATCGTAATGCTACATAACGTTATACGTTATAACGTAATGCTATATAACGTTATACGTTATATCGTTATGCTACATAACGTTATATCGTAATGCTACATAACGCCATACGTTATAACGTAAGACTACATAACGATATACGCTATATCGTAATGCCACATAACGTTATACGTTATATCGTAATGCTACATAACGTTATACGTTATAACGTATTGCCACATAACGTTATACGTTATATCGTAATGCTACATAACGTTATACGTTATATCGTTATGCTACATAACGTTACACGTTATAAAGTAATACTATATAACGTTATAAGTTATATCGTAATGGTACAGAACGCCATACGTTATAACGTAATACTACATAACGATATACGCTATATCGTAATGCTACATAACGTTATACGTTATATCGTAATGCTACATATCGTTATACGTTATATCATAATGCTACATAACGTTGTACGTTATATGGTAATGCTACATAACGTTATACGTTATATCGTAATGCTACATAACGTTACGTGTTATACCGTAATGCTACATAACGTTACACGTTATATCTTTATGCTACATAACGTTATACGCTATATCGTAATGCTACAAAACGTTATACGTTATAATGTAATACTACATAACATTATACGATATATCGTAATACTACATAACGTTATACGTTATATCGTAATGCTACATAACGTTATACGTTATATCGTAATGCTACATAACGTTACGTGTTATACCGTAATGCTACATAACGTTATACGCTATATCGTAATGTTACACAACGTTATACGATATAACGTATTAGCATGTAACGTTATACGGTATATCGTAATGCCACATAACGTTATACGTTATATCGTAATGCAAGATAACGTTATACGTTATATCGTAATGCTACATAACGTTATACGTTATATCGTAATGCTACATAACGTTATACGTTATATCGTTATGCTACATAACGTTACACGTTATAAAGTAATACTATATAACGTTATAAGTTATATCGTAATGGTACAGAACGCCATACGTTATAACGTAATACTACATAACGATATACGCTATATCGTAATGCTACATAACGTTATACGTTATATCGTAATGCTACATATCGTTATACGTTATATCATAATGCTACATAACGTTATACGTTATATCGTAATGCTACATAACGTTATACGTTATATCGTAATGCTACATAACGTTGTACGTTATATGGTAATGCTACATAACGTTATACGTTATATCGTAATGCTACATAACGTTACGTGTTATACCGTAATGCTACATAACGTTACACGTTATATCTTTATGCTACATAACGTTATACGCTATATCGTAATGCTACAAAACGTTATACGTTATAATGTAATACTACATAACATTATACGATATAACCTATTAGCATATAACGTTATACGTTATATCGTAATGCCACATAGCGTTATACGTTATATCGTAATGCAACATAACGTTATACGTTATATCGTAATGCTACATAACGTTATACGTTATATCGTAATGCTACATAACGTTGTACGTTATATCGTAATGCTACATAACGTTATACGTTATATCGTAATACTACATAACGTTGTACGTTATATCGTAATGCTACATAACGTTATACGTTATATCGTAATGCTACATAACGTTACGTGTTATACCGTAATGCTACATAACGTTATACGCTATATCGTAATGTTACACAACGTTATACGATATAACGTATTAGCATGTAACGTTATACGGTATATCGTAATGCCACATAACGTTATACGTTATATCGTAATGCAACATAACGTTATACGTTATATCGTAATGCTACATAACGTTACGTGTTATACCGTAATGCTACATAACGTTATACGCTATATCGTAATGTTACACAACGTTATACGATATAACGTATTAGCATATAACGTTATACGTTATAACGTAATGCCACATAACGTTATACGTTATAACGTAATGCTACATAACGTTATACGTTATAACGTATTGCCAAATAACGTTATACGTTATATCGTAATGCTACATAACGTTATACGTTATGTCGTTATGCTACATAACGTTACACGTTATAAAGTAATACTATATAACGTTATACGTTATATCGTAATGGTACATAACGCCATACGTTATAACGTAATACTACATAACGTTATACGTTATATCGTAATGCTACATAACGTTATGTGTTATACCGTAATGCTACATAACGTTACACGTTATATCTTTATGCTACATAACGTTATACGTTATATCGTTATGCTACATAACGTTATACGTTATATCGTAATGCTACATAACGTTATACGTTATATCGTAATGCCACATAACGTTATACGTTATATCGTAATGCTACATAACGTTATACGTTATATCGTAATGCTACATAACGTTATACGTCATATCGCAATGCTACATAACGTTATACGATATAACGTATTAGCATATAACGTTATACGTTATATCGCATTGCCACATAACGTTATACGTTATATCGTAATACAACATACCGTTATACGTTATATCGTAATGCTACATAACGTTATACGTTATATCGTAATGCTACATAACGTTATACGTTATAACGTATTGCCACATAACGTTATACGTTATATCGTAATGCTACATAACGTTATACGTTATATCGTTATGCTACATAACGTTACACGTTATAAAGTAATACTATATAACGTTATAAATTATATCGTAATGGTACAGAACGCCATACGTTATAACGTAATACTACATAACGATATACGCTATATCGTAATGCTACATAACGTTATACGTTATATCGTAATGCTACATATCGTTATACGTTATATCATAATGCTACATAACGTTATACGTTATATCGTAATGCTACATAACGTTATACGTTATATCGTAATGCTACATAACGTTGTACGTTATATGGTAATGCTACATAACGTTATACGTTATATCGTAATGCTACATAACGTTACGTGTTATACCGTAATGCTACATAACGTTACACGTTATATCTTTATGCTACATAACGTTATACGCTATATCGTAATGCTACAAAACGTTATACGTTATAATGTAATACTACATAACATTATACGATATAACGTATTAGCATATAACGTTATACGTTATATCGTAATGCCACATAGCGTTATACGTTATATCGTAATGCAACATAACGTTATACGTTATATCGTAATGCTACATAACGTTATACGTTATATCGTAATGCTACATAACGTTGTACGTTATATCGTAATGCTACATAACGTTATACGTTATATCGTAATACTACATAACGTTGTACGTTATATCGTAATGCTACATAACGTTATACGTTATATCGTAATGCTACATAACGTTACGTGTTATACCGTAATGCTACATAACGTTATACGCTATATCGTAATGTTACACAACGTTATACGATATAACGTATTAGCATGTAACGTTATACGGTATATCGTAATGCCACATAACGTTATACGTTATATCGTAATGCAACATAACGTTATACGTTATATCGTAATGCTACATAACGTTACGTGTTATACCGTAATGCTACATAACGTTATACGCTATATCGTAATGTTACACAACGTTATACGATATAACGTATTAGCATATAACGTTATACGTTATAACGTAATGCCACATAACGTTATACGTTATAACGTAATGCTACATAACGTTATACGTTATAACGTATTGCCAAATAACGTTATACGTTATATCGTAATGCTACATAACGTTATACGTTATGTCGTTATGCTACATAACGTTACACGTTATAAAGTAATACTATATAACGTTATACGTTATATCGTAATGGTACATAACGCCATACGTTATAACGTAATACTACATAACGTTATACGTTATATCGTAATGCTACATAACGTTATGTGTTATACCGTAATGCTACATAACGTTACACGTTATATCTTTATGCTACATAACGTTATACGTTATATCGTTATGCTACATAACGTTATACGTTATATCGTAATGCTACATAACGTTATACGTTATATCGTAATGCCACATAACGTTATACGTTATATCGTAATGCTACATAACGTTATACGTTATATCGTAATGCTACATAACGTTATACGTCATATCGCAATGCTACATAACGTTATACGTTATATCGTAATGATACATAACGTTATACGTTATATCGTAATGGTACATAACGTTATACGTTATATCGTAATGTTACATAACGTTATACGATATAACGTATTAGCATATAACGTTATATGTTATATCGTAATGCCACATAACGTTATACGTTATATCGTAATGCTACACTACGTTATACGTTATATCGTAATGCTACATAACGTTATACGTTATATCGTAATGATACATAACGTTATACGTTATATCGTAATGCTACATAACGTTATACGTTATAATGTAATACTACATAACATTATACGATATAACGTATTGGCATATAACGTTATACATTATATCGTAATGCCACATAGCGTTATACGTTATATCGTAATGCAACATAACGTTATACGTTATATCGTAATGCTACATAACGTTATACGTTATATCGTAATGCTACATAACGTTATACGTTATATCGTAATGCTACATAACGTTATACGTTATATCGTAATGCTACATAACGTTGTACGTTATATCGTAATGCTACATAACGTTATACGTTATATCGTTATGCCACATAACGTTATACGTTATATCGTAATGCTACATAACGTTATACGTTATAATGTAATACTACATAACATTATACGATATAACGTATTGGCATATAACGTTATACATTATATCGTAATGCCACATAGCGTTATACGTTATATCGTAATGCAACATAACGTTATACGTTATATCGTAATGCTACATAACGTTATACGTTATATCGTAATGCTACATAACGTTATACGATATAACGTATTAGCATATAACGTTATACGTTATATCGTAATGGTACATAACGTTATACGTTATATCGTAATACTACATAACGTTATACGTTATATCGTAATGCTACATAACGATATACGTTATATCGTAATGCCACATAACGTTATACGCTATATCGTAATGTAACACAACGTTATACGATATAACGTATTAGCATATAACGTTATACGTTATATCGTAATGCCACATAACGTTATTCGTTATATCGTAATGCTACATAACGTTATACGTTATATCGTAATGTTACATAACGTTATACGATATAACGTATTAGCATATAACGTTATACGTTATATCGTAATGCTACATAACGTTATACGTTATTCGTAATGCTACATAACGTTGTACGTTATATCGTAATGCTACATAACGTTATACGTTATATCGTTATGCCACATAACGTTATACGTTATATCGTAATGCTACATAACGTTATACGTTATAATGTAATACTACATAACATTATACGATATAACGTATTGGCATATAACGTTATACATTATATCGTAATGCCACATAGCGTTATACGTTATATCGTAATGCAACATAACGTTATACGTTATATCGTAATGCTACATAACGTTATACGTTATATCGTAATGCTACATAACGTTATACGATATAACGTATTAGCATATAACGTTATACGTTATATCGTAATGCCACATAACGTTGTACGTTATATGGTAATGCTACATAACGTTATACGTTATATCGTAACGCTACATAACGTTATACGATATAACGTATTAGCATATAACGTTATACGTTATATCGCATTGCCACATAACGTTATACGTTATATCGTAATGCTTCATAACGTTGTATGTTATATCGTAATGCTACATAACGTTATACGTTATATCGTTATGCTACATAACGTTATACGTTATATCGTAATGCTACATAACGTTATACGTTATATCGTAATGCTACATAACGTTGTACGTTATATCGTAATGCTACATAACGTTATACGTTATATCGTTATGCCACATAACGTTATACGTTATATCGTAATGCTACATAACGTTATACGTTATAATGTAATACTACATAACATTATACGATATAACGTATTGGCATATAACGTTATACATTATATCGTAATGCCACATAGCGTTATACGTTATATCGTAATGCAACATAACGTTATACGTTATATCGTAATGCTACATAACGTTATACGTTATATCGTAATGCTACATAACGCTATACGATATAACGTATTAGCATATAACGTTATACGTTATATCGTAATGCCACATAACGTTGTACGTTATATCGTAATGCTACATAACGTTATACGTTATATCGTAATACTACATAACGTTATACGTTATATCGTAATGCTACATAACGATATACGTTATATCGTAATGCCACATAACGTTATACGCTATATCGTAATGTAACACAACGTTATACGATATAACGTATTAGCATATAACATTATACGTTATATCGTAATGCCACATAACGTTATTCGTTATATCGTAATGCTACATAACGTTATACGTTATATCGTAATGTTACATAACGTTATACGATATAACGTATTAGCATATAACGTTATACGTTATATCGTAATGCTACATAACGTTATACGTTATATCGTAATGCTACATAACGTTATACGTTATATCGTAATGCTACATAACGTTATACGTTATAACGTATTGCCATATAACGTTATACGTTATACCGTAATGCTACATAACGTTATACGTTATATCGTAATGCTACATAACGTTATACGTTATATCGTAATGCTACATAACGTTATACGATATAACGTATTAGCATATAACGTTATACGTTATATCGTAATGCCACATAACGTTATACGTTATATCGTAATACTACATAACGATATACGCTATATCGTAATGCTACATAGCGTTATACGTTATATCGTAATGCTACATAACGTTATACGTTATATCGTAATCCTACATAACGTTATACTTTATACCGTAATGCGACATAACGTTATACGTTATATCGTAATGCTACATATCGTAATACGTTATATCATAATGCTACATAACGTTATACGTTATATCGTAATGCTACATAACGTTATACGATATAACGTATTAGCATATAACGTTATACGTTATATCGTAATGCGACATAACGTTATACGTTATATCGTAATGCAACATAACGTTATACGTTATATCGTAATGCTACATAACGTTATACGTTATATCGTAATGCTACATAACGTTATACGATATAACGTATTAGCATATAACGTTATACGTTATATCGTAATGCTACATAACGTTATACATTATGTAGTAATGCTACATATCGTTAAACGTTATATCGTAATGCTACATAACGTTATACGTTATATCGTAATGTTACATAATGTTATACGATATAACGTATTAGCATATAACGTTATACGTTATAGTGTAATGCCACATAACGTTATACGTTATATCGTAATGCTACATAACGTTATACGTTATAACGTATTGCCAAATAACGTTATACGTTATATCGTTATGCTACATAACGTTACACGTTATAACGTAATACTATATAACGTTATACGTTATATCGTAATGGTACATAACGCCATACGTTATAACGTAATACTACATAACGATATACGCTATATCGTAATGCTACATAACGTTATAAGTTATATCGTAATGCTACATAACGTTATACGATATAACGTATTAGCATATAACGTTATACGTTATATCGTAATGCCACATAGCGTTATACCTTATATCGTAATGCTACATAACGTTATACGTTATATCGTAATGCTACATAACGTTATATGTTATATCGTAATGCTACATAACGATATACGTTATATCGTAATGCCACATAACGTTATACGCTATATCGTAATGTTACACAATGTTATACGATATAACGTATTAGCATATAACGTTATACGTTATATCGTAATGCCACATAACGTTATACGTTATATCGTAATGCTACATAACGTTATATGTTACATCGTAATGCTACATAACGTTATACGTTATATCATAATGCTACATAACGTTATACGTTATAACGTAAGACTACATAACGATATACGCTATATCGTAATGCTACATAACGTTATACGTTATATCGCAATGCTACATATCGTTATACGTTATATCATAATGCTACATAACGTTATACGTTATATCGTAATGCTACATAACGTTATACGATATAACGTATTAGCATATAACGTTATACGTTATATCGCATTGCCACATAACGTTATACGTTATATCGTAATACAACATACCGTTATACGTTATATCGTAATGCTACATAACGTTATACGTTATATCGTAATGCTACATAACGATATACGTTATATCGTAATGCTACATAACGTTATACGTTATATCGTAATGCTACATAACGTTATACGTTATAACGTAATGCTATATAACGTTATACGTTATATCGTTATGCTACATAACGTTATATCGTAATGCTACATAACGCCATACGTTATAACGTAAGACTACATAACGATATACGCTATATCGTAATGCCACATAACGTTATACGTTATATCGTTATGCTACATAACGTTATATCGTAATGCTACATAACGTTATACGTTATATCGTTATGCTACATAACGTTACACGTTATAAAGTAATACTATATAACGTTATACGTTATATCGTAATGGTACAGAACGCCATACGTTATAACGTAATACTACATAACGATATACGCTATATCGTAATGCTACATAACGTTATACGTTATATCGTAATGCTACATATCGTTATACGTTATATCATAATGCTACATAACGTTATACGTTATATCGTAATGCTACATAACGTTATACGTTATATCGTAATGCTACATAACGTTGTACGTTATATGGTAATGCTACATAACGTTATACGTTATATCGTAATGCTACATAACGTTACGTGTTATACCGTAATGCTACATAACGTTACACGTTATATCTTTATGCTACATAACGTTATACGCTATATCGTAATGCTACAAAACGTTATACGTTATAATGTAATACTACATAACATTATACGATATAACGTATTAGCATATAACGTTATATGTTATATCGTAATGCCACATAGCGTTATACGTTATATCGTAATGCAACATAACGTTATACGTTATATCGTAATGCTACATAACGTTATACGTTATATCGTAATGCTACATAACGTTGTACGTTATATCGTAATGCTACATAACGTTATACGTTATATCGTAATGCTACATAACGTTGTACGTTATATCGTAATGCTACATAACGTTATACGTTATATCGTAATGCTACATAACGTTACGTGTTATACCGTAATGCTACATAACGTTACACGTTATATCTTTATGCTACATAACGTTATACGTTATATCGTTATGCTACATAACGTTATACGTTATATCGTAATGCTACATAACGTTATACGTTATATCGTAATGCTACATAACGATATACGTTATATCGTAATGCAACATAACGTTATACGTTATATCGTAATGTTACACAACGTTATACGATATAACGTATTAGCATATAACGTTATACGTTATATCGTAATGAAACATAACGTTATACGTTATATCGTAATGCTACATAACGTTATACGTTATATCGTAATGCTACATAACGTTATACGTTATATCGCAATGCTACATAACGTTATACGTTATATCGTAATGATACATAACGTTATACGTTATATCGTAATGGTACATAACGTTATACGTTATATCGTAATGTTACATAACGTTATACGATATAACGTATTAGCATATAACGTTATACGTTATATCGTAATGCCACATAACGTTATACGTTATATCGTAATGCTACATAACGTTATACGTTATATCGTAAAGCTACATAACGTTATACGTTATATCGTAATGATACATAACGTTATACGTTATATCGTAATGCTACATAACGTTATACGGTATATCGTAATGCCACATAACGTTATACGTTATATCGTAATGCTACATAACGTTATACGTTATATCGTAATGCAACATAACGTTATACGTTATATCGTAATGCTACATATCGTAATACGTTATATCATAATGCTACATAACGTTATACGTTATATCGTAATACTACATAACGTTATACGATATAACGTATTAGCATATAACGTTATACGTTATATCGTAATGCCACATAACGTTATACGTTATATCGTAATGCAACATAACGTTATACGTTATATCGTAATGCTACATAACGTTATACGTTATATGGTAATGTTACATAACGTTATACGATATATCATAATGCTACATAACGTTATACGTTATATCGTAATGCCACATAACGTTATACGTTATATCGTAATGCTACATAACGTTATACGTTATATCGTAATGCCACATAACGTTATACGTTATATCGTAATGCTACATATCGTAATACGTTATATCATAATGCTACATAACGTTATACGTTATATCGTAATGCTACATTACGTTATACGATATAACGAATTAGCATATAACGTTATACGTTATATCGTAATGCCACATAACGTTATACGTTATATCGTAATGCAACATAAGGTTATACGTTATATCGTAATGCCACATAACGTTATACGTTATATCGTAATGCTACATAACGTTATACGTTATATCGTATTGCTACATAACGTTATACGTTATATCGTAATGCTACATAACGGTATACGTTATATCGTAATGCTACATAACGCTACACGTTATATCGTAATGTTACATAACGTTATACGATATAACATATTAGCATATAACGTTATACGTTATATCGTAATGCCACATAACGTTATACGTAATATCGTAATGCTACATAACATTATACGTTATATCGTAATGCTACATAACATTATACGTTATATAGCAATGCTACATAACGTTATACGTTATATCGTAATGCTACATAACGTTATACGTTATGTCGTAATGCTAGATAACGCTATACGATATAACGTATTAGCATATAACGTTATACGTTATATCGTAATGCCACATAACGTTATACGTTATATCGTAATGCAACATAAGGTTATACGTTATATCGTAATGCCACATAACGTTATACGTTATATCGTAATGCTACATAACGTTATACGTTATATCGTATTGCTACATAACGTTATACGTTATATCGTAATGCTACATAACGGTATACGTTATATCGTAATGCAACATAACGTTATACGTTATATCGTAATGCTACATAACGTTATACGTTATATCGTAATGCTACATAACGTTATACGTTATATCGTAATGTTACATAACGTTATACGATATAACGTATTAGCATATAACGTTATACGTTATATCGTAATGCCACATAACGTTATACGTTATATCGTAATGCTACATAACGTTATACGTTATATCGTAAAGCTACATAACGTTATACGTTATATCGTAATGATACATAACGTTATACGTTATATCGTAATGCTACATAACGTTATACGGTATATCGTAATGCCACATAACGTTATACGTTATATCGTAATGCTACATAACGTTATACGTTATATCGTAATGCAACATAACGTTATACGTTATATCGTAATGCTACATATCGTAATACGTTATATCATAATGCTACATAACGTTATACGTTATATCGTAATACTACATAACGTTATACGATATAACGTATTAGCATATAACGTTATACGTTATATCGTAATGCCACATAACGTTATACGTTATATCGTAATGCAACATAACGTTATACGTTATATCGTAATGCTACATAACGTTATACGTTATATGGTAATGTTACATAACGTTATACGATATATCATAATGCTACATAACGTTATACGTTATATCGTAATGCCACATAACGTTATACGTTATATCGTAATGCTACATAACGTTATACGTTATATCGTAATGCCACATAACGTTATACGTTATATCGTAATGCTACATATCGTAATACGTTATATCATAATGCTACATAACGTTATACGTTATATCGTAATGCTACATTACGTTATACGATATAACGAATTAGCATATAACGTTATACGTTATATCGTAATGCCACATAACGTTATACGTTATATCGTAATGCAACATAAGGTTATACGTTATATCGTAATGCCACATAACGTTATACGTTATATCGTAATGCTACATAACGTTATACGTTATATCGTATTGCTACATAACGTTATACGTTATATCGTAATGCTACATAACGGTATACGTTATATCGTAATGCTACATAACGCTACACGTTATATCGTAATGTTACATAACGTTATACGATATAACATATTAGCATATAACGTTATACGTTATATCGTAATGCCACATAACGTTATACGTAATATCGTAATGCTACATAACATTATACGTTATATCGTAATGCTACATAACATTATACGTTATATAGCAATGCTACATAACGTTATACGTTATATCGTAATGCTACATAACGTTATACGTTATGTCGTAATGCTAGATAACGCTATACGATATAACGTATTAGCATATAACGTTATACGTTATATCGTAATGCCACATAACGTTATACGTTATATCGTAATGCAACATAAGGTTATACGTTATATCGTAATGCCACATAACGTTATACGTTATATCGTAATGCTACATAACGTTATACGTTATATCGTATTGCTACATAACGTTATACGTTATATCGTAATGCTACATAACGGTATACGTTATATCGTAATGCAACATAACGTTATACGTTATATCGTAATGCTACATAACGTTATACGTTATATCGTAATGCTACATAACGTTATACGATATAACGTATTAGCATATAACGTTATACGTTATATAGTAATGCTACATAGCGTTATACGTTATATCGTAATGCTACATAACGTTATACGTTATATCGTAATGCTACATAACGTTATACGTTATATCGTAATGCTACATAACGTTATACGTTATATCGTAATGTTACATAACGTTATACGGTATAACGTATTAGCATATAACGTTATACGTTATATCGTAATGCCACATAACGTTATACGTTATATCGTAATGCTACATAACGTTATACGTTATATCGTAATGCTACATAACGTTATACGATATAACGTATTAGCATATAACGTTATTCGTTATATCGTAATGCCACATAACGTTATACGTTATACGTTATATGGTAATGCTACATAACGTTATACGTTATATCGTAATGCTACATAACGTTATACGATATAACGTATTAGCATATAACGTTATACGTTATATCGTAATGCCACATAATGTCATACGTTATATTGTAAAACGTTATACCGTATTACGTTATAACGTAATACCACATAACGTTATACGTTTATATACTTATAGGTTGCGAACAGGGTGATGTGCCCTGTATAAAGAATCAAATGTAGAGCATAACGCGCTCGAAAATGGATTCGTAACCCCAATAGCGGCGGAGATACGATCAATTAGATTTATTTGGCCTTGAAAATTTAAATACTATAATTGCATTGGATTTGACAGGGAAGAGAGTTAACGTTGGGCAAACCGAACGATATGCCCTGTATAAAGAATCAAATGTGTAGTATAACACGCTCCGAAATGTCTTCGTAACCCCAATAGCGGCGGAGATACGATCAATTAGATTTATTTGGTCTTGAAAAATTAAATACTATAATTGCATTGGATTTGACGGGGAAGAGAGTTAACATAGGGCAAACCGAACGATGAGCCCTGTATAAAGAATCAAATGTGCAGTATAACACGCTCCGAAATGTCTTCGTAACCCCAATAGCGGCGGAGATACGATCAATTAGATTTATTTGGCCCTGAAAATTTAAATACTATAATTGCATTGGATTTGACAGGGAAGAGAGTTAACGTTGGGCAAAACGAACGATGTGCCCTGTGTAAAGAATCAAATGTGTAGTATAACACGCTCCGAAATGTCTTCGTAACCCCAATAGCGGCGGAGATACGATCAATTAGATTTATTTGGCCTTGAAAATTGAAATACTATAATTGCATTGGATTTGACAGGAAAGAGAGTTAACGTTGGGCAAAACGAACGATGTGCTCTGTATAAAGAATCCAATGTGGAGTATAACGCGCTACGAAATGTCTTCGTAACCCCAATAGCGGCGGAGATACGATCAATTAGATTTATTTGGCCTTGAAAATTGAAATACTATAATTGCATTAGATTCGACGGGAAAGAGAGTTAACATAGGGCAAACCAAACGATGTGCCCTGTATAAAGAATCAAATGTGTAGTATAACACGCTCCGAAATGTCTTCGTAACCCCAATAGCGGCGGAGATACGATCAATTAGATTTATTTGGCCTTGAAAATTGAAATACTATAATTGCATTGGATTTGACAGGAAAGAGAGTTAACGTTGGGCAAAACGAACGATGTGCCCTGTATAAAGAATCAAATGTGGAGTATAACGCGCTACGAAATGTCTTCGTAACCCCAATAGCGGCGGAGATACGATCAATTAGATTTATTTGGCCTTGAAAATTGAAATACTATAATTGCATTAGATTCGACGGGAAAGAGAGTTAACATAGGGCAAACCAAACGATGTGCCCTGTATAAAGAATCAAATGTGTAGTATAACGCGCTCCGAAATGTCTTCGTAACCCCAATAGCGGCGGAGATACGATCAATTAGATTTATTTGGCCTTGAAAATTTAAATACTATAATTGCATTGGATTTGACATGGAAGAGAGTTAACGTTGGGCAAACCGAACGATATGCCCTGTATAAAGAATCAAATGTGTAGTATAACACGCTCCGAAATGTCTTCGTAACCCCAATAGCGGCGGAGATACGATCAATTAGATTTATTTGGCCTTGAAAATTTAAATACTATAATTGCATTGGATTTGACAGGGAAGAGAGTTAACGTTGGGCAAACCGAACGATATGCCCTGTATAAAGAATCAAATGTGTAGTATAACACGCTCCGAAATGTCTTCGTAACCCCAATAGCGGCGGAGATACGATCAATTAGATTTATTTGGCCTTGAAAATTTAAATACTATAATTGCATTGGATTTGACAGGGAAGAAAGTTAACGTTGGGCAAAACGAACGATGTGCCCTGTATAAAGAATCAAATGTGGAGTATAACGCGCTCCGAAATGTCTTCGTAACCCCAATAGCGGCGGAGATACGATCAATTAGATTTATTTGGCCTTGAAAATTTAAATACTATAATTGCATTGGATTTGACGGGGAAGAGTGTTAACGTTGGGTAAACCGAACGATGTGTCCTGTATAAATAATCAAATGTGGAGTATAACGCTCTCCGAAATGTCTTTGTAACCACAATAGCAGCGGAGATAGGATCAATTAGATTTATTTGGCCTTGATAATTTAAATACTGTAATTGCATTGGATTTGACAGAGAAGTGAGTTAACATAGGGCAAACCCAACGATGTGCCCTGTATAAAGAATCAAATGTGGAGTATAACGCGCTCCGAAATGTCTTCGTAACCCCAATAGCGGTGGAGATACGATCAATTAGATTTATTTGGCCTTGAAAATTTAAATACTATAATTGCATTGGATTTGACAGAGAAGTGAGTTAACATAGGGCAAAACGAACGATGTGCCCTGTATAAAGAATCAAATGTGGAGTATTACGCGCATCGAATTGCCTAGATAACCCCAATAGCAGCGGAGATACGATCAATTAGATTTATTTGGCCTTGAAAATTTAAATACTATAATTGCATTGGATTTGACAGAGAGGTGAGTTAACATAGGGCAATCGCAACGATTTGCCCTGTATAAAGAATCAAATGTGGGGTATAACGCGCATCGAATTGCCTAGATAACCACAATAGCAGCGGAGATAGGATCAATTAGATTTATTTGGCCTTGATAATTTAAATACTGTAATTGCATTGGATTTGACAGGGAAGAGAGTTAACGTTGGGCAAAACGAACGATGTGCCCTGTATAAAGAATCAAATGTGTAGTATAACACGCTCCGAAATGTCTTCGTAACCCCAATAGCGGCGGAGATACGATCAATTAGATTTATTTAGCCTTGAAAATTTAAATACTATAATTGCATTGGATTTGACGGGGAAGAGAGTTAACGTTGGGCAAAATGAACGATGTGCCCTGTATAAAGAATCAAATGTGGAGTATAACGCGCTCCGAAATGTCTTCGTAACCCCAATAGCGGCGGAGATACGATCAATTAGATTTATTTGGCCTTGAAAATTTAAATACTATAATTGCATTGGATTTGACGGGGAAGAGTGTTAACGTTGGGTAAACCGAACGATGTGCCCTGTATAAATAATCAAATGTGGAGTATAACGCTCTCCGAAATGTCTTTGTAACCACAATAGCAGCGGAGATAGGATCAATTAGATTTATTTGGCCTTGATAATTTAAATACTGTAATTGCATTGGATTTGACAGAGAAGTTAGTTAACATAGGGCAAACCCAACGATGTGCCCTGTATAAAGTATCAGCTGTGGCGTATAACGCGCTGCGAGTTGCCTAGATAATCCCAATAGCAGCGGAGATACGTTCAATTAGATTTAATTGGCTTTGAAAATTTAAATACCGTAATTGCATTGGATTTGACAGGGAAGAGAGTTAACGTAGGACAAAGCGAACGATGTGCCCTGTATAAAGAATCAAATGTGGAGTATAACGCGCTCCAAAATGTCTTCGTAACCCCAATAGCAGCGGAGATACGATCAATTAGATTTATTTGGCCTTGAAAATTTAAATACTATAATTGCATTGGATTTGGCGGGGAAGAGAGTTAAAATAGGGCAAACCGAACGATGTGCCCTGTATAAAGAATCAAATGTGGAGTATAACGCGCTCGAAAATGTCTTCGTAACCCCAATAGCAGCGGAGATACGATCAATTAGATTTATTTGGCCTTGAAAATTTAAATACTATAATTGCATTGGATTTGACAGAGAAGTGAGTTAACATAGGGCAATCCCAACGATTTGCCCTGTATAAAGAATCAAATGTGGGGTATAACGCGCATCGAATTGCCTAGATAACCACAATAGCAGCGGAGATAGGATCAATTAGATTTATTTGGCCTTAATAATTTAAATACTGTAATTGCATTGGATTTGACGGGGAAGAGAGTTAACGTTGGGCAAAACGAACGATGTGCCCTGTATAAAGAATCAAATGTGGAGTATAACGCGCTACGAAATGTCTTCGTAACCCCAATAGCGGCGGAGATACGATCAATTAGATTTATTTGGCCTTGAAAATTTAAATACTATAATTGCATTGGATTTGACAGGAAAGAGAGTTAACGTTGGGCAAAACGAACGATGTGCCCTGTATAAATAATCAAATGTGGAGTATAACGCTCTCCGAAATGTCTTTGTAACCACAATAGCAGCGGAGATAGGATCAATTAGATTTATTTGGCCTTGATAATTTAAATACTGTAATTGCATTGGATTTGACAGAGAAGTTAGTTAACATAGGGCAAACCCAACGATGTGCCCTGTATAAAGAATCAAATGTGGAGTATAACGCGCTCCGAAATGTCTTCGTAACCCCAATAGCGGCGGAGATACGATCAATTAGATTTATTTGGCCTTGAAAATTTAAATACTATAATTGCATTGGATTTGACAGAGAAGTGAGTTAACATAGGGCAAAACGAACGATGTGCCCTGTATAAATAATCAAATGTGGAGTATAACGCTCTCCGAAATGTCTTTGTAACCCCAATAGCGGCGGAGATACGTTCAATTAGATTTATTTGGCCGTGATAATTTAAATACTATAATTGCATTGGACAGGGAAGGGTGTTAACGTTGGGCAAACCGAGCGATGTGCCCTGTATAAAGAATCAAGTGTGGAGTATAACGCGCATCGAATTGTCTATATAATGCCAATAGCAGTGGAGATGCGTTCAATTAGATATATTTGGGCTTTGAAATTCGAAAACGGTAACTGCATTGTATTTGCCGCTGAAACTTTAATCTAGGCTCGAGACTTTCTAATCGCAAACCAAAAAATAACTAATAAAGATGAAAGAAAAATATAAATCGCGGATGCTATTCCCAGTGCACATGGTCGACCAACGATCATTGCAACCGCTGTCCGTTCGCATGTACGTGCTCGAGCAATAAATGTTCGTTTCGAAACCCTCTCCGTACTCTCGCGACCACGATATTCGAAAAACCAATAGGCAAAGCTCAAGACAAATGGTATGCTCCATTCGTGATGCCTGCTTCGGAGACAATTTTTCAAATCAAATATCCTGAAACAGGTTGGACACGCGTAAACGCGGCTACCCGACGAGAGACTGTGCCAACCTGCCCCGCCCTACCTACTTATGGTTAACACTCATGCCAGAAAATATGCTACCTATCCTACCCGGAAACCTATATTTAAAATTAAAAAAATGGTAAAACAAGGACACCAACACATTCACTCCACGGTTCTCAATCATAACCCGGGCGCAAAGGCATACAGTAGAGAGACGTCCCGGGACGCCTCCGACACCCGAGTTCGATATACAACTTTCACACTCTAAAGTACGTACCATTTTCCTGAAATCGACTGACGATGACTAGCGACCATTGTATGTATATCATGTAAAGAAATAATTTGACTAGAATAGATCGTCGTATTTTAATCAATGTAATTATCATTGTAGTTTAATACTGAGATTAGTAATATTATTATTTATAAACCACTTATTAACCCCATTTATTAACACTGTTTTTTTCAATGATAATTGGATTCATATTTCCCAATCCATAACTATTTCAAGATTATAATAAATAGCAAAAGCGACGCAATCCCACAGCCTAATCACATACACACGTAGTGGAAAATACGTCGTGCACGATACGCTAACGCAACGTCAGTCGCTGAAAAAATTGTTAAGCTTATAAACTACTCATCATGCCCATTGCCTTCCTCCCATCCAAGAAGCACCTGGGCACGTGAGTGAGATTCTGACAATAAACATGGAAGGGGTTAAACCTGAAAATCCTGTGCTAAAAATATGATTAGTCTATCTATTATATTTTGTATCTAACGGGCTAATATTCTTTGACTTTGCAATCTAATTTCATTTCAAATTTACTGTATTATTTTAATGAACAATTAAACTATTAAACTGAATGAAGATAATTAATGAAGAATATACCTATTCATTAAACATAAACTAAGGTTCAATGCAAGTAATACTTATATCAATGAACAACAATGGACTCTAAATGAACTTTATTACTCGAAATATCCTCAGGCGATATCTTTATCAAAACACATCTTTGAAAACACAAAGAAACGTTCAAAATTTGTTTTGATTCTGAAACCAGCCTGTCGCGAAGTGTTCTCTTGCACGTGAAATTTGATAATATTTATTATAACGGACAGACAAAGTTAAACTTTAACATATACTTTTTATCATGTTCCATATCCCGAATTTTACCGAAATTATACTATTAAGTACACTGTGTATACTAAAATAATAAAACTGCTCCGTACGTAATTCATAAACATAAGTGAATTTCCATATTAACGAAGTCTGAAGGTATCAGACATCTTCACTACAAAATACTTAAACCAAGTCATTTCGTCGTTTATTTCAATACTCATATATATGCTCACATGGATACTTTGTCTTTATAAATATATAGTAATATTGAATATAATTTGATTTTATGAATAATTATAATTAATATATTGTGTAATTTTCAATCATATGCATATATATACTAATCATATCTAATAATATAATGATATAATTATATTATTATCAACATTATACTACTTACACAAAATACTTTATATTGTAATATGTAAATATCATACTTATATATATTATATATATATTATCATCAACATTTAAAAACGCGATGCGCAAGAAAACCTATCCTAAACTAATAAATAAAATATAGACAAAAAATGTTACTACTCAAGGGTATAATAAATACCCGCGGTCACTACGCTCGTCAAAAGTTCTACGTATACAACCAGTCACCCGTGTCGATTCGGACCTTTCATCCTTCCACATGATTGAGTGACCGGAGGAACAAAAACACATGCAACTCACGATTAGATGTGAAGTATGTTGTCCTGGATGTTGTTCGAATCCAAGGGAATTCGTCATCAAGCCATCATCAAATTGGAATCGTCGAATTCAATGGAAAAAAACTATAACAAGGCATAGAATATTCTAATTTACTCGTAGTGACGGTGTTAATTACTTTAAAAGTTTGAAATAATAGAAGACTAATTTCTATTAAATAAAATTTTTTAATAATAATATTCAATTTAAGAATGAAAAATTTACAAGTTTTAAAATCTTCAATTAAATTTTATTTTTTAAACTATCTAACTATTATTTATTTTAATTATTAAATGAAATACAAGGAATCGACTTAAATAAAATACAAAATACATAGTTATTTACATTTTTGGCTTTTGAAACACCACTAGGTCTTTTCCAAGAAACAGGAAGAAGGGAAAGAAGTGACATACCTTTAACAAAATATGAATCATTATAATTTGTTTTGAGAAATGCGATGGTTGATCAAAAAATTTAACATAATAAAATATGAAACTCTATGAGGACTTGAAACTTTAATAGCAAAAGAAATTAAAATTATAATAAACTCTAATTAAGATTGAAATTGAAATGCTGATATAAAAATTTAAAACTAGATTTTAGTTTTTAATTAATAACAATTACAGCCAAATACAAGGAATAAAGTTAATAAAATACAAAGAGTGAAGATTCTTACATGCTCAAATTTGAAACACCGCTACATCCTTCCCAAAGAAGAAGAAAAAAATGGAAGTTATGAAAAACCTGTAACAAAACATATTAAATATTATAATTTGTTCTTGAAAGCGTTCTTGTGATTGTTAGAAAATTTAAGACAATGAAAAATAAAACTCTATTCAAACTTGAAATTTTAAGAATAAAAAGAATTGAAATTCTAATAAAGTTCACTGAATATATAAAAAGTGGAACTTTAACATAATAATGACTTAGAAATTGAGACTCTATCGATTTCTGAACGATGTCAAACATTTTTATTGTGTATTTCAAGAGCAAAATTTTAAGATTTTAGTTCGATAAATAAATTAAAATACAATGTACGACAATACTTACATTCTTGAGTTCCAGGAAAGGCTTTATCCTCTTGCGAGACCTACAACTCTACTACCGAAAACGAATGTTTAACAAAAAAAGAAAAAAAAAGAAGAAGAATAGACTATTAACGCGTCGGTTATGTCAACTAACAATCGGCGAACACACTGACTCTAATTTCGCGTCTGATTATTATAATTACATTTAATAAAAGTTATTATGCTTTAAATCAATATTAAATGTGATGTAACGCAGCAAACACTGACTCTACCGTATTAGAGGTAGGGGATAGGGAAAGGAAATCTTTTTCTTTTTTCTGTCGAGTGTTTGTTTACGAAAATACTGCTTTCTTAGAACTACGAATTAATTATTATTTATTTACCATAGGTAGAATCATATATCATATCAAGAGCACGAAAATATACGTATAAATATCATACTAAGAATACGAAAGAAAATATATCGTTAGTATATTTAAAATATTTTTCAAAGTATTTTTTATCATTGTCAAATATATATATATGAATATTTCATAATACGATTGATTTGTAAAAATTATCCGCCAAATTGAATGTCCGCCATTACAACTTCAAATATTTTATGCATTACGTGACTTCGTTCTAATGCAACATGGCGCACTTTTCCTGACCGTTAAACAAATCTGCGCAATACGAAAAAGACACGATTCGCAGAACCTGTTCAAACTTGTCTGTGATAACGTACTTTCTCGAATGTAATAAAAGTTATTGAGAAAGACGAAATTAATTAACGAAATTAATAGTCAATATTATATTACAGACAATTTACGAATAATGAAGCAAAATGAAAAAGTTATTTGAATTTCTTACTCAAATGAAACAGAGTCGAGAGAATTCATGTTAAATTTATATTAAACGATCTATTCAATTTCTTCGGAAACATAATTTAATATATTCGAAAGAAAAAAATAATTTCTTTAATCTTGCCTTTTTCATCTTGGTATTCTTAATAAACCGTGAATTTAGAATTTGTTATATTAGATATTAATTAATATCACGAAATATTTATAAGAAATGGAGTTGATTTAATAGTGAATAAATATTACCTCATTTCAACGAAAAGTTATCAAATTCATCGTTAATCACCATGGCGTCCTTTTGACTTTCACCCCGTCCTTTCGAATTTCGTAGCATCCCTCTAATACATCAAAACTTCCCCCGAAATCAAATAATAGTAATCGGCACAAAAAAAGCAAAACATTAAAACAAATGTAACAACAAAAGTAACAATAGAGTGAGTTGGAACGGTAGAAAAATGTCTACCAAAGTGCCAAAGCCACTTGTCGCAAAATGACACGTATGGATATACGTCCGATCCCTCTGACTGTCCACGCTAAACTGACACCCCGCACCGCGATTTATCCAACGAGTTTCGGTTAGGGAGGAGTAGGGGGCTAGAGATGTCGGCTATCCGTGCATACACGAATAGGATTCGTCAAATTCCTGAAACACCTACACTCAAGGATATGTTTTTCAGTAATAAACATATTATGTTTCAAAACAAAGAACAATACGTTAGGCTGAACAGTGAGATGAACGTAAAAGGTATAGAGAGTAAACACAAATGATTTAATATCATTTTGACGGATAAAAATGAATCTGAAACGAAGATATCTGCGCTTATACGTTGTCACTTGATTAAATAAAACTGACTAATAGATAGAAAGTTGGAAAAATATAGTTTTTTCAAACATAACATGTAATAGAATATTATAAAATATTAATGGCAATGGCCTTAGGCGATCCCATTATCAAAGCACGGCATTGAAAATGTAAAACTAAATCTAATTATAAAATATTAAATTATAAAAACGTTACATAGCAAACACTGTCTCTAAGACCACATTGCACCCGGTCACAAAAAATTTCCGAAAGTAAAACTGCATTAACAGAGAAGGATGGGGGAAGTGAGCGTCTTTTTCCAGAAAATACTGCTGTTTCCAATTAATTTATTCATCAATAAAAAATATTCTATTACGAAAATAGAATATATTTGAAATATTATTTGTGCTTTGTACGATATTTCCTGATATTGACAAGTATTTATAAACATTATAAATGTAATACAATCTATCTGAAAAAATTATACTACGGATGTTCGTTTCTTACTTATAAACTACATTTTTTTAATAAATATTCAAAAATGCTTGTGACAAACCAAAATTCTATATGTAAACATATCCGAGGATAATGTCACGACCGGCTTACTTCAAAACCGGAGATAAAGATGTGGCACTTGGCAACTTGGCAAGCACTTGGCAACAATGTATATCGCCGAAGCGAAGTGCCTAATGAACCATCAATATCCCAACGGTCCTTCCGTCGAATGTTCGATAAGAAGGCGTGTGTGGCAACAGTCGCGGACGCCTAACGAACTCGTGGATAGTGGGGAGGATTGAGGGGTGACAAAGACAAATAACCGAATCCGATCGGAAGTCGAGTTGTAAGAGTCAGTCTTAAAGAGTCACGCATAGAGTTCGGAAGTAAATCGTAAACCCAGTGTTAGAAAAAAGTAAAGTTTCTTTTTTATTTTTCATCTTAAATTTCTTTTTTATTTTATTTGTCATTTTACGTGACAAAATCATCGACAAGTTCACTCCTGTAATGATTATGATCCTGTATGTAATGATTTTAAAAACAGTACGAGTTTACGGTTGTACGAACTATTTTACGAAAAAGATAGTTATCCGACGATGTTAAAATTCTGAGCATAATGTTGATGTACGTACAACAGATACTCATGGGAAAACCCAACGAAACTAATAATAAAATCAATGAATTAGAAAAAAGAGCTATAGGCAAATATAATATACAGTAGCATAATCTGCATTTTATTATAAAATAATTGATCCGAGCAGAATCTATTATAAAAGAAGATTGCTGAATATGATAGACATTGTCGAATACTAATTGAATAAAATCATTTAATTAATTTTCAAAGAATTTGATATTTCTTCAAGGAATCAATAAGTCTCTCGCTAATAGCCTAATAGATCCTTTGATAGATCTAACGAAGAAATATCTAACCGCGATTACAGCCAATTAGTTCATATTATTCGCTACGTAATTAATATCTGTATCACGTGCAGCGATGCAGGCGGTATTGAAGAAAATAGCCATTTTATGTTACAACTATAACGAGTAAATTTACTCGTTTAACTTGAGAGGAATCAAAAAGGTACCTGACTTTTAAGTAAGCATTAAATAAGAATTTTAAATATCGCAAACAGTGATCCAAGTCTTATTCGAGAAAAAGGAACATTCTATTATTTAATTAGCACGAGTAAATGAACGAATATCGATAATATAATATAACGCTTAATATGAATTTTATCTGTCTGATTATTTAATACCTTAACTTATTTCACAGCAACGTCATCGACTGCCGTTAGGCTTTTCCTCCCTTTTCGTTCAAGCTAATTGATAGTCGAAAACTAGTATCAAAAAAGTATGAATTTAGTTTTAGCTTGTAGAAACTATTAAAATGATAAAAATGGGTATCGTATTAAATCGTTAAAGACGCCTATTTACGATAAAAATTAAGAAATTGTTCGATTTGATTTTGTTATAATGGAAAAACCGCCTCATGCTATGTAAAAAAATTGTTACCGTTTGATTAACATCCCGACACCTTGTCAAGCTATGTAAGGAACACGCAAGTCGCGCGCGAGCTTTTTCGTGCTTGAACTCCCGGAGAGTGAACATCGAAAAGGATCTTAAATATAAGGTAAGTAAAAAAAATATCAAACAATAACATTGAAACTAGTAATTTATAACGTCTAAGCCATTAATTTACAACGCTTAAGTAATTAATTTATAACATTTAAGCCATTAATTTATAACATTTAAACCATTAATAATTGAATTTTAACTATTAATTAATAACATTTAAGCTATTAATTTACAACATCCAGGCCATTAATTTAAAACATTTAAACTATTACTTTATACATTTAAACCATTAATTTCTAACATCCAAACTATTAATTTATAACATTTAAGCTATTAATTTGTAACCTATAAGCTATTAATTTACAACAATTGGACCATTAAATAACAACATTTAAAACTTTTATTTTAACATTTAAACTATTAATTAACAATATTAGAAACATTTATTTATTACATTTAAACCATTAATTTATAACATTTATACTATTAATTTATAACATTTAACCTATTAATTAATAACAATTAAACCATTAATTTATTACAATCAAACCATTAATTAACGACATTTTAACCATTATTTAATAGCAATTAAAGTATTAATTTATAATATTTAAACTGTTGAGAATTTTGGATCTTTGGAACCGAAGTAATGTTATAGGAACACAAAATTTACACTTTTAATTAATATTGAAATAGTTATACATTTATTTAATGGACGATTTCTGTTATATTTATCGATACATATTTGCACGCGTTTCAGCACTTTCTTCTATACCCGACTATTAACCGACTGTTCCAGATGCTTCTAACGACTGAACTGTTTACATTCATCTGTTTTCGAGACGCCGCGCACACGCATACTTCCACACACTGATACTCGCATACAAGTGCTCTTACTGCGCGTTTAACCTAGTCCAGCACAGAAAATTATACATATCACAACATAAACCACTAATTTATAACATTTGTACAACGATATCATGCTAAAAACTACTTTAATATAGTCTAGTCTAGATCATCCAAAACTGTTTGGTTTGGTTAACACACGTGTTAATTATAAAAAAAAATTATTGATAAATTAGGAAGCTGTAAATGTCCTTTTTAATTGAAATAAAGTCTTAAAGTCTTAAAGTCTGTCTGATACGTATAAAAAATCACTGAACGTTTTATTCTCAAACTTTTATATTAGAGTTTCAATTTACATATTTATTAGAGTTTAGTCTTTATTATTGCTAAAGTTCCATATCTTTCATTATGTATTAACGATATTAATGATACCTTATGTTTTGTTATAGATATATCACAGCTTCAACTTCTTTGTCTTCTTTAGGAATGCTGCAATGGTGGCTCAAAAGCCAAGAAACATAATCTTATTCGCAATTGTTACTGAATATTGTCCTAAATATGTTTTCTATTTCTCAATTTTATCAATTTGACTGTTTGAATACAATAAATTTGCGCGCGCTCGTGTATACGAAAATCGAGCGTTCCTATTGGTGGAATATATTGCGAAGTCATATCGGGCGTTCCTATTGGTTCGGAATATTGGAAAGACGTAGTTTCAACCGAGCCGAGCGGTGACACACTCCTGAAATTCGTGCAGCGAAAATTTGTCTTGTCGAGCGTTATCCTGCTGTTAGTACCTTCATTTCGACTTTATCAACGGTTCTACACTTTCATCTAGTTCATTCAAATAGCACGTTCGTATTTAATCGTTTATTGATTATAATCTTAGTAAAATTATACTGTATCTCGAAATTTTCTTTTACTTTTATCATTGACTGCGCATTTGGCAATTTACAGTTATTGATCGTTTATATTATCGATCTTTGAGGTAGAATTTGGGTTCTATTATTACTTTATTTCACTATAGTTAGTTTCATTGTTGTAAGTTATTGATTTATTGTACATTTATTTTTGACTGTATTTCTGTGGGGATTACGTTAAAATTATCGATAATTCACATTACCGGCCTTTACTATAATTTGTTCTGTTACTGAAAATTATTGGTTTTGTCGTACATTTATTTGAAATTGTTGGTTTTCTTTTGTGTAGATTATTGACTAGTCACTACTGAAAAGACTGAAAGAATACTGATTCACATGACAGATGCCACAAGCGATTAACAATCGATAATTCGGACTGAAACAAGATGGACGTCATAGATAATTATTTATATATCGAATCGTTGATTTCTCATGCAGATTTGGTAATGATTGCAATATTATAACAAAGCAGAGGTACGTACACGACTATTTTCTTTTTTTATTGGATCAATAGTAATCGATATTTGCTAAATAATTGCTATACAGCTTACGATTGGCATATAATAACATCATTTTATAAATAGTTGCATAATTTGTTGAAAATATTAGATTATCGTTAATAATCGGATATACTATTAAGTAATTAATTAATATTTTTATATTAATATATAGCAAATTATGCAAATCATTTAATTGTTATTAGAAAACAATCTATTGCGAAGTTGTTATATTTTTGTATATTGAAATGAGAAAATATTAATATAATATAATATAATGAGAAAAATTTTTATAGTAATTAGATTTTAACACAATTTCAATTTGTATTGTTATTAATATTTCAAGTTTGAATAGAGTTTTATATTTCATTAGTTTATACTTCTTTAACAATAAACGATATATTTTTAAGAACAAATTATAATATTTCATATGTTTTGTTTCAGTTTTTCATAATTTCTACTTTTTCCTGTGCTTTGGAAAGGACGCAGTGATGCTTCAGAACTAAGCATGTAAGAATCTTTGCATATTGTATTCCAATTAATTTTATTCCTTGTATTTTGCTTTAATTATTCAAAATAACAAAAACAAGTCTGATTTTATACTTTAATATCAGAGTTTCAGTTGTTACAGTAATTAGAGTTCACTAACAATTTAACTTTTTTATTGTTATTAAAGTTTAAGGTTTTCATAAAATTCCATATTATGTTATTTAACATTTTTTGCTGAATCATTACTTAAGTTTCAAAATAAATTATTCACGCATGTATTATTTATATATCTATAAAAAGACATATGTTTTGTTAAAGGTTTATCATTCCTTCTTCTTCCTCCTGCTTCCTGAAAAGGACCTAGTGGTACTTCAAAAGCCAAGAATGTAAGTAATATGTAAATTATTTAATTGTATTGCTATGTATTTCAATTTGCTACTCCTAATTTGAATATTGTCATTAAAATTTTAATAGAGATTAATAGACATTAATCTTCCACTGCATTAAATTTTCCAATTAATTAACGTCATATTTAAGAGCAAATTATAATATTCCATACATCGTTACAGTGTTTTCCATGATGGGATTGCATGACTTCTCCTTGATAACGGTCTTCACGACGACTTTTCCTGGGCTACCATAGCATCGATGACTACGTTCCTCGCATCTTATCGCATGAGTCGCATGCATTTTTGTCCTTCTGGTCACTACTCAATCATGTCATAGGACGAAAGGTCCGAATCGATACGGGTGATTGGTTGTATACGTAGAACTTTTGACGAGCGTAGTGACCGCGGGTATTTATTATACCCGTAAATAGTAACATTTTCTTTTTCTATGTATTATTTATTAGTTCAGGATAGATCTTCTTGCATATCGCGTTTTTGTTTATGTTATTTACATGATAATGAACTATTTTATATTGACAATATTAATAATACTACTAACTGATAAAAATGATATTATATTAACAATTAATTTGAATATTTGTGATTGAAGACATGTATGTTCACTATAATCACTTTTAAAGTTGGAGTGTATTAAAAATGTATATCTACAGAGAGTTGCAATGATTTAATTAAATATTTCGTAGTGATGAAGTCGGATGCCCTCCGACTTCGTTGCATTAAAAATTGCAATTATTACATATTTAATAATAACGATAATAAATCATTTTTTATTTCACCTTCTTTTCTCTGATGGCACTATCATGATGGATTTAATTGTTTGCCATTCATTTTTGAATTTGAGTATTAATTTAAAATATACATATAGGGATAGTAAAGTTCAGTTCTGTCGTACAAATATGGAATTTTATGTGCAAGAAGAAATTTCGCGACAGGAAAATTTTGGAATCAAAGCAACAAGTTTTGAATACTGCTTTTATACGTTCGAAAATGTGCTTTGACGAAGGAATTGCCTGAGATTGTTTGCAATAATATCTAACTTTCGTAATACCACATTACGTTATACGTTATATCGTAATACCATATAACGTTATACCTTATATGGTAATGCTACATAACGTTATACGTTATATGGTAATGCTACATAACGTTATACGTTATAACGTAATACTATATAACGTTGTCCCGCGCTCCGCACGTGCCGTAACGGAAATTACAATATGCAAATAACGCGAGCAGAAATCTGACACATAATAAGATAAATAAAGTAGAATAAAATAAAATAAAACATGCTAGTAAAAGATTAATTAAAGGTAAATACGCGTAGTATTCACATAGCGGCGATTAGTAGATTAACAAATAGGGACATACCTGTGTAAGACACCCTAGTAGAACTTAGCAATAAATCAAAAATATGTTCGAACTAGCAGTGACTCGAACAAACCACAAAATAATCAAATAAGAATAATTGTATTCAAAATAATAATAAAGAAGTAAAATGGAATATAAAAATATACACTAGAAAATTACTAAAAGCAACATAACCTGAACTAACTAGTAAGCCAGGTAAACCAATCAAAGCAACCTGCGATTTGAATAAAAGTAATCTATAATTTGACAATTCAAACTACGATTCGAAAATTCTATCAATCAAAGCAACCTATGATTTGAATAAAAGTAATCTATAATTTGACAATACAAATTACGATTCGAAAATTCTACCAATCAAAGCAACCTGCGATTTGAATAAAAGTAATCTATAATTTGACAATTCAAACTACAATTTGAAATTCTATCAATAAAAATCAACTCGCGATCTGAACTGACTAATAAACTATGATTATGTACGAGTTGACAATCCAAATGGTTAGCCAACTAATCAAGAATAATTCACGATTTAAAATAAATAAACAAACCATTATTGAATATTACACTAAGAATAATTTATGACAATTCAAACTACAATTCGAAATTCTATCAATCAAGAGCCACCCGCGATTTGAACAAACTAATTAATAAATTATGATTATGTACAGATTGACAATCCAAATGGTTAGCCGATTTGACAATTGGATGAACTATGATCTAAGATTTTAACCAATCAAGACTAATTCGCGATTTGAATTAAAGAAGGAAGGAAACAGGAACAGACTAGGAATACATATTCTAATAACAAATGCGAAATACAAAAAATATATGTATATATATATAAATATATATATATATTTCCTACCCTAGATAAATAGCAATAAAATACATAAAATATACAATACGCGAAACTACAGTATTAAGATAAACTAGTAAAATTGAAACACTTTATACAAGTTACATTGTGAAACACATGCATACATATATATATATATAAATAATTTAGAAGAAATAAAATTATTAAAACTAATTTTAGGAATATCACATGACAATTATACTGTTAAAATCATCGAACAATTAATAATTTAGAACAGAATAAAGAGCAATTGAAATATACGATTCTACATTATTAAAACTAGCTAATACATTTAAGGAAATTATATATGAAAATTATATTGTATACATATATATGTGTTTTATATTATCAATAATCAATAAATATAAAAATATACATACGCGAAACTACAGCATTAAGATAAACCAGCATTTAAAATTGAAACACTTTATACAAGTTACATTGTGAAACACATACATATTACATATATATATATATATATATACAATAAATTTAGAAGAAATAAAATTATTAAAACCAACTTGAGGAATGTCACATGGAAATTATACACGATGCTACATTATTAAACTAATTGACACGTTAATATATATGCATGTGCACTTTATATTACTAGCCTAAACAATCAATAATTCAATAAATACGATAATACAGTACTCGAAATGATACTATTGAGATTAACTATCACTCTGAGATCTAAAGAACCTTTATGAAGCCACACTGTGAAATACATACATACATACATACATACATACATACATACATATATATATATATATATTTATAAAATAAATTCAGAAGAAATAAAATTATTAAAATCAATTTGAAGAATATCACATGAAAACTATATTGTTAAATATCATCAAACAACCAGTAATTTAGAAAAGAATAAAAAACAATTAAAATATATTATTCTACATTATTAAAACTAGTTAACATGTCAGTAAATTTAAACTATATATGAAAATATATTGTAAAATATATATATATATGTATATGTGTTTTACATTATTAAACCAAACAAGCAATAATCTAATAAATATAAAATACAATACAAGAAATTACACTATTAAGACTAACTAACATTTTAATATTAAAAGAATTCCATACATCGTGAGACACAAATACATATAGATATATATATACACAACCTAACACATGTAAAAGAAATAAAATGCACAATATCACACTATTGAAACTAATTAATATTTAGATAAACTCAAAGAAATTTTACATTGTAAAATAAATATATATATATATATTACTATCAAGTCAAACAACTAATAACCAAATAAACACAATGAAATAAATATACTAGACTACCTTGTAAATATTACATTACATTCAACTAAACTGACTAAAAATTTAACCAACAAAATAACATATATATATATATATATAAGCATCAAACATAACACAAATGTCACACGATTCTTCGTTCCTGCCCAAGACACTTCACACGTTGACTACGCCTTCTGGGACCACTCACACATTTTGGAACCCATCTTCCTCTTGCGCTGAAACAACACATGTAGTAAATAAAAGTTGAATGACACAAGACAAATTAAAAATAATAAAACAAAACAAAGAACGCACTGGGACAACCTGCATAAGGAACCTTTGACAAAGACACCTCCGTATTCACCATTTAAAATCATAATCACCAAAACCTATACCGAAAAAACAATAAATCAAACAAGACACCGGAGACAATAATCAAATGGATATATTAACCAGATAAGTAAAATAACTTCAAGACACATCTCACGAAGTCACTGCATATACTGAGAGCATACAGCAAAGAAGATTGCTCTGACCAGAAGAGCAGTGACACAGGAGAACATCCAGGATTCCGGCAGAAGTCTCCTGAGGAAAGTGAGGCTTCGCACAGTCATCTGTATCGTCTTCACAAGCCATCCACACATTTTTGGAATCTCTCCTCTTTTTTGCGCTAAAACAATACAAGCAAGATCAGGCAGACAAACAGACGAAACACCATAGGAAAGAGGATAAAGTTAAAATAAATAAAATAATATATACTCGTACAGGTTGGATAAGTGCAGGAATTTCCACGTCCATAACCAACATAACCTGCACCCACAGAGGAAAACATAAAAACCCTAACAAACTAAAATATCGAGGAAACTTAAATAAAATAAAATAAATAATAACCAACACTAAGAATAATTTATTCGATCTACAATATCGAACATAACCGTCAAACTACACATTACCACGCACAAAACACGCATTAAAACCTACTATGAATCAAAAGAAATGTAAACTACTACATAAAGAAGATCAAATGGATGAAATACCATAAGGAACCACTAAAATACCAAACAAACCTAAAATAAATAAATTAAATACTAGGAATAATTTGTTCGACCTACAATATCGAGCTAAACCGTCAAATCACGCACTACCGCACACAAACACACGTTAAAGCTTAATGCCGTATTCACAAACGAAAATGTAAACTACTACATAAAAACGATAAAATGGACGAAATACCATTAGAAATAAGACAAGGCTGAAATAAAATGATACAACAAACTAAAATACCGAGAAAATTTAAATAAAATAAAATAAATAAAAGGCAACACTAAGAATAATTTATTCAATCTACAATATCGAACTAAACCGTCAAAACCACGCACTACCACGCACAACCACGCATTAAAAGAAAATGTAAAATATTACATAAAACGACCAAATGGATAGAAATAGGACAAGACTAAAATAAATAAAATAATACATACGTATACAACACAACCTGTACCCACACAGAAAATATAAAAACCACAACGAACTAAAAAGTCAAGCAAACTCAAGTAAGGAAAAATGGAGCAATACAAAAATATTTTATTCGATCTACAAAAAACATACAAAATCTACACTACAGAATATGAAACATACACTCACTGTAACCTTATGCTAATATACTTAAAATTATTGATATATATATATATATATTTGTATATATATATATATACAACTAGGATATTATTATTAAATAAAATCAAAGTCACAAAGCGGAGCATCCGGACACAGTTCATGAAACCGTTGCATACACCATGAAAGCACTATAGGTGAAACCCCCTTTTCACCAGAACGATGATGGCGCAAATGAGCATCCAAAACCTCCGCAGGAATTTCCTCCGGGAACCGTATCTTTGCACAATTATTGGTGTTTAGGACTTGGATCGGAGGAGAATTGGGTGGTAACTCAACCGTATCTTCATCAGACAAAGTCAAATCAACAACTGGAAAACTACCAGAATGAGACACCGACGACGAGGCTGTTATACCAGTTTGAGTAGCAGATACTTCCCTCAGTAATCTCAACTCTCTTTTTTGGCGGCACAACACACCACTACGCCGATCACGCCTTCGTAAACGATTTGGACTTCTCTTGAATGGTTTATGCTTCCGATTCTTCCTTTTCTTCCGTTTCTTCTTCTTTCTCTCATACTGAAAACACAAGAAATAACGAGTAAAGGATGAATATCGACTAAAGATATAAAAAGGAAATGCAAAGAACAAATTTTACACACCTCCACGACTGGATTAGAAGACACAGGAGCTTCCATCAAAAACACTCCCACACCTGAAATAAAACCAAAATATTCATATAGAACTCCAATAAACATAAACAAACAACAAACAGCCTAACCTAACGAACACACCGCTACGAGTACAAAGAAATAACCTCGAAGGTAAACTCCACTGGATCAAAAACACTGAGTTGAATCATCATAACCACACACAACGTATTAAAAATAAACCGATCAAATAAAAAACCGATACCAAATCTAACGACTGATCAACACCCAAATAACGTAAACTAATAAATAAATAGATGATCAAATCTATAAAAGCCACGCATCACTTCACACCATTTTTATGGAAAATACATATATCTAAACTTACTATTAAACAAAATACCTTATGGGAGACACACGAAACAACACGTGCTACACGTAAAGCAGCTCCACAGAACAATAGGAGTCCCATTACCACCTCCACTAAAACTTACAAGGAAGGTTCCAGAGGCATCCCTGATACACGTGGACTAAACCCCACCATTGGCATCAGCACGGAAAGTTCCACAAGGTCCCCAGGCGCATCCCCAACAAGGACACGCAACCACGCGCCTGAGCGTTCCCACAGGCATCAGCAAGAAGGTTGCAGCAGCCTCCCAGACGCAACATCAGCGGTTATGATAAGATAAGAAACTAAATCGGGCGACTGGTCTTGATATTCCTTCAGTAGCAACAATGAGAAATTAGGAATCTAATACATCGGTAGTAAACAAGACGAGATATCAGCGACCACCAAAATCCACGTTCTCTCACGTACGCGGGCAGACACCCTAAAACTGCAGCATTGCGATTCCCACAGGAGCCAACTGTCATGTGACTGTTGCCCCGTGGGGGATTTAGTTATAAATAAGCTTAGTAACATAGAAAACTTCGTAGTTACCTGTTGATTGTCCGAAGTGTTTACACTGTCACTCTGTCAGTTTGATTTTCGATTAAGTTGTTTCAATCAAATTTTATAAGTGACGATAACGAGTAAAAATTAGTTGTCCTTTACTTTCCGATGCGTTATATTGTCGCTCCGTCGATTATAAAAAAAAAGAGAGAGTTAGATATTGTAATTATTAGACTCCGAATCACCGTTTGGAAATTAAAGTGCTCGTATTGTCACTCGCCAATACAATCGCCACAACCAACATCAAGTTAGTAAAATTGCGATAAGTATTAATAATTGTTATCATTTGTTAAATTTATTGTTCGAAAAATTCCTCTTCTCATTGTCAAAAGAAAAATAAATAAATACAAGTAAAAAGAAAATTCTCCACTCGAAATCATAAGTGTTAGTTATAGTGTATTTACGAAAAATAAAGTGCTCGTATCGATGTTCTCGAGTGTCAAGATCCGATCAACCCCTGCCTGTCTAAGGTGAAAATTTAAGTTGCATATTCTCTTCTCCGATAATTCTGCGGCTGCTCAATATTCATAAATCAAAAAGAAAGTCCTCGCTGTACATTTTAGTTTGTTGAAGAATAAATAATTGTCTCTAAAGTGTGAGTTACTCGGACTAACGATTATACCCTGGGCCGACCCGTGAAAACGTACTTTCAAGTCATTGGAATACTTACTGATTTTCGCATTCTTCCTCCCACTGTTAGCAATTCGCTCGTCATTGGGCAAGGCTTGCGAAATCACACGGGTCTTACTCAGAGAGATAGAGAAATTCGCTTAACAAATTCGTGCTCCGCAGCGCTGTTGAGAATAAAACAATAGTCTTCAAATCTTGGAATCATTAGAGAAAAATTTTGTTTCCTGTATCAACCTGTGTATAACGGTGTTTTACCTATTGAAAACACTTATTGACTCTCGCATTCCTCCTCCCACTGTTAGCAAATTCGCTCATCTTTGGGCAAGGCTTGCGAAGTCGCACAGGTTTCGTTCGGTGAGACATTGATTTAGTCGTCATATTGACGAAGAGTTGTCACAAAGAGTGCGTAGTTAAGGGCAACAAGACGAAATACTCGAGGCGATACGTGCGCCAGTATGGGCGTCGCTTAGTCTTGAGATTTCATACAAGTTGTCACGCAGAGTGCGTAGTTAAGGGCAACAAGACGAAATACCCGAGGCGATACGTGCGCCAGTATGGGCGTCGCTTAGTCTTGAGATTTCATTCAAGTTGTCACGCAGAGTGCGTAGTTAAGGGCAACAAGACGAAATACTCGAGGCGATACGTGCGCCAGTAAAGGCGTCGCTTAGTATTGAGATTTCATCCGAGTTGTCACGAAGAGTCGCCAAGTTAATTAACTTGTAATCGTAAGTTATTAAAGCACTCGCAATATATCCACATCCTTCAATAGTATTAACATATATATATATATATATATATATATATATATATATATATATATGTGGTACTGCCACATAACGTTATACGGTATATCGTACTGCCACATAACGTTATACGGTATATCGTACTGCTACATAACGTTATACGTTATATCGCAATGCTACATAACGTTATACGTTATATCGTAATGCTACATAACGTTATACGTTATAACGTATTACCATATAACGTTATACGTTATATCGTAATGCTACATAACGTTATACGTTATATCGTAATGCTACATAACGTTATACGTTATGTCGAACTGCTACATAACGTTATACGTTATAACGTATTACCATATAACGTTATACGTTACATCGTAATGCTACATAACGTTATACGTTATAACGTATTACCATATCACGTTATACGTTATATCGTAATGCTACATAACGTTATACGTTATATCGTAATGCTACATAAAGTTAAACGCTATATCGTAATGCTACATAACGTTATACGTTATGTCGTAATGCTACAAAACGTTATACGTTATAACGTAATACCATATAACGTTATACGTTATATCGCAATGCTACATAACGTTATACGTTATAACGAAATACCATATAACGTTATACGTTACATCGTAATGCTACATAACGTTATACGCTATATCGTAATGCTACACAACGTTATACGTTATAACGTATTACCATATAACGTTATACGTTATATCGTAATGCTACATAACGTTATACGTTATATCGTAATGCTACACAACGTTATACGTTATATCGTACTGCTACATAACGTTATACGTTATATCGTAATGCTACATAACGTTATACGTTGTATCGCAATGATACATAACGTTATACGTTATATCGTAATGCTACATAACGTTATACGTTATATGGTAATGCTACATAACGTTATACGTTATAGCGTATTACCATATAACGTTATACGTTACAACGTAATGCTACATAACGTTATACGTCATATCGTAATGCTACATAACGTTATACGTTATATCGTAATGCTACATAACGTTATACGCTATATCGTACTGCTACATAACGTTATACGTTATATCGTAATGCTACATAACGTTATAAGGTGTATCGTAATGCTACATAACGTTATACGTTATGTCGTAATGCTACATAACGTTATACGTTATATCGTAATGCTACATAACGTTATACGTTATATCGTAATGCTACATAACGTTATACGTTATATCGTAATGCTACACAACGTTATACGTTATATCGTACTGCTACATAACGTTATACGTTATATCGTAATGCTACCTAACGTTATACGTTGTATCGCAATGATACATAACGTTATACGTTATATCGTAATGCTACATAACGTTATACGTTATATGGTAATGCTACATAACGTTATACGATATAACGTAATGCTACATAACGTTATACGTTATGTCGTAATGCTACATAACGTTATACGTTATATCGTACTGCTACATAACGTTATACGTTATATGGTAATGCTACATAACGTTATACGTTATGTCGTAATGCTACATAACGTTATACGTTATAACGTAATGCTACATAACGTTATACGTTATAACGTATTACCATATCTCGTTATACGTTATATCGTAATACTACATAACGTTATACGTTATAACGTATTACCATATAACGTTATACGTTATATCGTAATGCTACATAACGTTATACGTTATATCGTAATGCTACACAACGTTATACGTTATATCGTACTGCTACATAACGTTATACGTTATATCGTAATGCTACATAACGTTATACGTTGTATCGCAATGATACATAACGTTATACGTTATATCGTAATGCTACATAACGTTATACGTTATAACGTATTAAAATATATAGTTATACGTTATATCGTAATGCTACATAACGTTATACGTTATAACGTATTACCATATAACGTTATACGTTACATCGTAACGCTACATAACGTTATACGTCATATCGTAATGCTACATAACGTTATACGTTATATCGTAATGCTACATAACGTTATACGCTATATCGTACTGCTACGTAACGTTGTACGTTATATCGTAATGCTACATAACGTTATACGTTATATCGTAATGCTACATAACGTTATACGTTATGTCGAACTGCTACATAACGTTATACGTTATATGGTAATGCTACATAACGTTATACGTTATATCGTAATGCAACATAACGTTATACGTTATATCGTACTGCTACATAACGTAATACGATATAAAGTAATGCTACATAACGTTATACGTTATATCGTAATGCTACATAACGTTATACGTTGTATCGTAATGCTACATAACGTTATACGTTATGTCGTAATGCTACATAATGTTATACGTTATATCGTAATGCTACATAACGTTATACGTTATAACGTATTACCATATCTCGTTATACGTTATATCGTAATACTACATAACGTTATACGTTATATCGTAATACGACATAACGTTATACGTTATATCGTAATGCTACATAACGTTATACGTTATAACGTATTACCATATCACGTTATACGTTATATCGTAATGCTACATAACGTTATACGTTATATCGTAATGCTACATAAAGTTAAACGCTATATCGTAATGCTACATAACGTTATACGTTATGTCGTAATGCTACATAACGCTATACGTTATATCGTAATGCTACATAACGTTATACGTTGTATCGCAATTATACATAACGTTATACGTGATATCGTAATGCTACATAACGTTATACGTTATAACGTATTACCATATCACGTTATACGTTATATCGTAATGCTACATAACGTTATACGTCATATCGTAATGCTACATAACGTTATATGTTATATCGTAATGCTACATAACGTTATACGCTATATCGTACTGCTACATAACGTTATACGTTATATCGTAATGCTACATAACGTTATACGTTGTATCGTAATGCTACATAACGTTATACGTTATGTCGTAATGCTACATAACGTTATACGTTATATCGTAATGCTACATAACGTTATACGTTATAACGTATTACCATATCTCGTTATACGTTATATCGTAATACGACATAACGTTATACGTTATATCGTAATGCTACATAACGTTATACGTTATAACGTATTACCATATAACGTTATACGTTATATCGTAATGCTACATAACGTTATACGTTATATCGTAATGCTACATAACGTTATACGTTATGTCGAACTGCTACATAACGTTATACGTTATATGGTAATGCTACATAACGTTATACGTTATAACGTATTAAAATATATAGTTATACGTTATATCGTAATGCTACATAACGTTATACGTTATAACGTATTACCATATAACGTTATACGTTACATCGTAACGCTACATAACGTTATACGTCATATCGTAATGCTACATAACGTTATACGTTATATCGTAATGCTACATAACGTTATACGTTATGTCGAACTGCTACATAACGTTATACGTTATATGGTAATGCTACATAACGTTATACGTTATATCGTAATGCAACATAACGTTATACGTTATATCGTACTGCTACATAACGTAATACGATATAACGTAATGCTACATAACGTTATACGTTATATCGTAATGCTACATAACGTTATACGTTGTATCGTAATGCTACATAACGTTATACGTTATGTCGTAATGCTACATAATGTTATACGTTATATCGTAATGCTACATAACGTTATACGTTATAACGTATTACCATATCTCGTTATACGTTATATCGTAATACTACATAACGTTATACGTTATATCGTACTGCTACATAACGTCATACGTTATATCGTAATGCTACATAACGTTATACGTTGTATCGCAATGATACATAACGTTATACGTTATATCGTAATGCTACATAACGTTATACGTTATAACGTATTACCATATCACGTTATACGTTATATCGTAATGCTACATAACGTTATACGTTATATCGTAATACTACATAAAGTTAAACGCTATATCGTAATGCTACATAACGTTATACGTTATATCGTAATGCTACATATCGTTATATGCTATATCGTAATGCTACATAACGTTATACGTTATATCGTAATGCTACATAACGTTATACGTTATGTCGTACTGCTACATAACGTTATACGTTATAACGTAATACTACATAACGTTATACGTTATAACGTAATACTATATAACGTTATACGTCATATCTTAATGCTACATATCGTTATACGTTATAACGTATTACCATATAACGTTATACGTTACATCATAATGCTACATAACGTTATACGCTATATCGTAATGCTACACAACGTTATACGTTATAACGTAATACCATATAACGTTATACGTTATATCGTAATGCTACATAACGTTATACGTTATATCGTACTGCTACATAACGTTATACGCTATATCGTAATGCTACACAACGTTATACGTTATAACGTATTACCATATAACGTTATACGTTATATCGTAATGCTACATAACGTTATACGTTATATCGTACTGCTACATAACGTTATACGTTATATCGTAATGCTACATAACGTCATACGTTATATCGTAATGCTACATAACATTATTCGTTATATCGTACTGCTACATAACGTTACACGTTATATCGTAATGCTACATAACGTTATACGTTATATCGTACTGCTACATAACGCTATACGTTATATCGTAATGCTACATAACGTTATACGTTGTATCGCAATGATACATAACGTTATACGTGATATCGTAATGCTACATAACGTTATACGTTATAACGTATTACCATATCACGTTATACGTTATATCGTAATGCTACATAACGTTATACGTCATATCGTAATGCTACATAACGTTATATGTTATATCGTAATGCTACATAACGTTATACGCTATATCGTACTGCTACATAACGTTATACGTTATATCGTAATGCTACATAACGTTATACGTTGTATCGTAATGCTACATAACGTTATACGTTATGTCGTAATGCTACATAACGTTATACGTTATATCGTAATGCTACATAACGTTATACGTTATAACGTATTACCATATCTCGTTATACGTTATATCGTAATACGACATAACGTTATACGTTATATCGTAATGCTACATAACGTTATACGTTATAACGTATTACCATATAACGTTATACGTTATATCGTAATGCTACATAACGTTATACGTTATATCGTAATGCTACATAACGTTATACGTTATGTCGAACTGCTACATAACGTTATACGTTATATGGTAATGCTACATAACGTTATACGTTATAACGTATTAAAATATATAGTTATACGTTATATCGTAATGCTACATAACGTTATACGTTATAACGTATTACCATATAACGTTATACGTTACATCGTAACGCTACATAACGTTATACGTCATATCGTAATGCTACATAACGTTATACGTTATAACGTAATACCATATAACGTTATACGTTATATCGTAATGCTACATAATGTTATACGTTGTATCGCAATGATACATAACGTTATACGTTATATCGTAATGCTACATAACGTTACACGTTATAACGTATTACCATATCACGTTATACGTTATATCGTAATGCTACATAACGTTATACGTTATAACGTAATACTACATAACGTTATACGTTATAACGTAATACTATATAACGTTATACGTCATATCTTAATGCTACATAACGTTATACGTTATAACGTATTACCATATAACGTTATACGTTATATCGTAATGCTACATAACGTTATACGTTATATCGTAATGCTACATAACGTTATACGTTATGTCGAACTGCTACATAACGTTATACGTTATATGGTAATGCTACATAACGTTATACGTTATAACGTATTAGAATATATAGTTATACGTTATATCGTAATGCTACATAACATTATACGTTATATCGTAATGCTACATTACGTTATACGTTATAACGTATTACCATATCTCGTTATACGTTATATCGTAATACGACATAACGTTATACGTTATAACGTATTACCATATCTCGTTATACGTTATATCGTAATACGACATAACGTTATACGTTATATCGTAATGCTACATAAAGTTATACGTTATATCGTAATGCTACATAAAGTTAAACGCTATATCGTAATGCTACATAACGTTATACGTTATGTCGTAATGCTACAAAACGTTATACGTTATAACGTAATACCATATAACGTTATACGTTATATCGCAATGCTACATAACGTTATACGTTATATCGTAATGCTACATAACGTTATACGTTATGTCGTACTGCTACATAACGTTATACGTTATAACGTAATACTACATAACGTTATACGTTATAACGTAATACTATATAACGTTATACGTCATATCTTAATGCTACATAACGTTATACGTTATAACGTATTACCATATAACGTTATACGTTACATCGTAATGCTACATAACGTTATACGCTATATCGTAATGCTACACAACGTTATACGTTATAACGTATTACCATATAACGTTTTACGTTATATCGTAATGCTACATATCGTTATACGTTATATTGTACTGCTACATAACGTTATACGCTATATCGTAATGCTACACAACGTTATACGTTATAACGTAATACCATATAACGTTATACGTTATATCGTAATGCTACATAACGTTATACGTTATATCGTACTGCTACATAACGTTATACGCTATATCGTAATGCTACACAACGTTATACGCTATATCGTAATGCTACACAACGTTATACGTTATAACGTATTACCATATAACGTTATACGTTATATCGTACTGCTACATAACGTTATACGTTATATCGTAATGCTACATAACGTTATACGCTATATCGTACTGCTACATAACATTATACGTTATATCGTAATGCTAAATAATGTTATACGTTGTATCGTAATGCTACATAACGTTATACGTTATGTCGTAATGCTACATAACGTTATACGTTATATCGTAATGCTACATAACGTTATACGTTATAACGTATTACCATATCTCGTTATACGTTATATCGTAATACGACATAACGTTATACGTTATATCGTAATGCTACATAACGTTATACGTTATAACGTATTACCATATAACGTTATACGTTATATCGTAATGCTACATAACGTGATACGTTATATCGTAATGCTACATAACGTTATACGTTATGTCGAACTGCTACATAACGTTATACGTTATATGGTAATGCTACATAACGTTATACGTTATAACGTATTAAAATATATAGTTATACGTTATATCGTAATGCTACATAACGTTATACGTTATAACGTATTGCCATATAACGTTATACGTTACATCGTAACGCTACATAACGTTATACGTCATATCGTAATGCTACATAACGTTATACGTTATATCGTAATGCTACATAACGTTATACGCTATATCGTAATGCTACATAACGTTATACGTTGTATCGCAATGATACATAACGTTATACGTTATATCGTAATGCTACATAACGTTACACGTTATAACGTATCACCATATCACGTTATACGTTATATCGTAATGCTACATAACGTTATACGTTATATCGTAATGCTACATAAAGTTAAACGCTATATCGTAATGCTACATAACGTTATACGTTATGTCGTAATGCTACAAAACGTTATACGTTATAACGTAATACCATATAACGTTATACGTTATATCGCAATGCTACATAACGTTATACGTTATATCGTAATGCTACATAACGTTAAACGTTATGTCGTACTGCTACATAACGTTATACGTTATAACGTAATACTACATAACGTTATACGTTATATCGTAATACTATATAACGTTATACGTCATATCTTAATGCCACATAACGTTACACGTTATAACGTATTACCATATAACGTTATACGTTATATCGTAATGCTACATAACGTTATACGTTATATCGTAATGCTACATAACGTTATACGTTATGTCGAACTGCTACATAACGTTATACGTTATATGGTAATGCTACATAACGTTATACGTTATAACGTATTAAAATATATAGTTATACGTTATATCGTAATGCTACATAACGTTATACGTTATAACGTATTACCATATCTCGTTATACGATATATCGTAATACGACATAACGTTATACGTTATATCGTAATGCTACATAACGTTATACGTTATAACGTATTACCATATAACGTTATACGTTATATCGTAATGCTACATAACGTTATACGTTATGTCGAACTGCTACATAACGTTATACGTTATATGGTAATGTTACATAACGTTATACGTTATAACGTATTAAAATATATAGTTATACGTTATATCGTAATGCTACATAACGCTATACGTTATAACGTATTACCATATAACGTTATACGTTACATCGTAACGCTACATATCGTTATACGTCATATCGTAATGCTACATAACGTTATACGTTATATCGTAATGCTACATAACGTTATACGCTATATCGTACTGCTACGTAACGTTGTACGTTATATCGTAATGCTACATAACGTTATACGTTATATCGTAATGCTACATAACGTTATACGTTATGTCGAACTGCTACATAACGTTATACGTTATATGGTAATGCTACATAACGTTATACGTTATAACGTATTAAAATATATAGTTATACGTTATATCGTAATGCTACGTAACGTTATAAGCTATATCGTAATGCTACATAACGTTATACGTTATATAGTACTGCTACATAACGTTATACGTTATATCGTAATTCTACATAACGTTATACGTTGTATCGCAATGATACATAACGTTATACGTTATATCGTAATGCTACATAACGTTACACGTTATAACGTATTACCATATCACGTTATACGTTTTATCGTAATGCTACATAACGTTATACGTTATATCGTAATGCTACATAAAGTTAAACGCTATATCGTAATGCTACATAACGTTATACGTTATGTCGTAATGCTACAAAACGTTATACGTTATAACGTAATACCACATAACGTTATACGTCATATCGTAATGCTACATAACGTTATACGTTATATCGTAATGCTACATAACGTTATACGCTATATCGTACTGCTACGTAACGTTGTACGTTATATCGTAATGCTACATAACGTTATACGTTATATCGTAATGCTACATAACGTTATACGTTATGTCGAACTGCTACATAACGTTATACGTTATATGGTAATGCTACATAACGTTATACGTTATAACGTATTAAAATATATAGTTATACGTTATATCGTAATGCTACATAACGTTATACGTTATAACGTATTACCATATCTCGTTATACGTTATATCGTAATACGACATAACGTTATACGTTATATCGTAATGCTACATAACGTTATACGTTATAACGTATTACCATATAACGTTATACGTTATATCGTAATGCTACATAACGTCATACGTTATATCGTAATGCTACATAGCGTTATACGTTATGTCGAAATGCTACATAACGTTATACGTTATATGGTAATGCTACATAACGTTATACGTTATAACGTATTAAAATATATAGTTATACGTTATATCGTAATGCTACATAACGTTATACGTTATAACGTATTACCATATCTCGTTATACGTTATATCGTAATACGACATAACGTTATACGTTATATCGTAATGCTACATACCGTTATACGTTATAACGTATTACCATATAACGTTATACGTTATATCGTAATGCTACATAACGTTATACGTTATATCGTAATGCTACATAACGTTATACGTTATGTCGAACTGCTACATAACGTTATACGTTATATGGTAATGCTACATAACGTTATACGTTATAACGTATTAAAATATATAGTTATACGTTATATCGTAATGCTACATAACGTTATACGTTATAACGTATTACCATATAACGTTATACGTTACATCGTAACGCTACATAACGTTATACGTCATATCGTAATGCTACATAACGTTATACGTTATATCGTAATGCTACATAACGTTATACACTATATCGTACTGCTACGTAACGTTGTACGTTATATCGTAATGCTACATAACGTTATACGTTATATCGTAATGCTACATATCGTTATGCGTTATGTCGAACTGCTACATAACGTTATACGTTATATGGTAATGCTACATAACGTTATACGTTATAACGTATTAAAATATATAGTTATACGTTATATCGTAATGCTACATAACGTTATACGCTATATCGTAATGCTACATAACGTTATACGTTATATCGTAATGCTACATAACGTTATACGCTATATCGTAATGCTACATAACGTTATACGTTGTATCGCAATGATACATAACGTTATACGTTATATCGTAATGGTACATAACGTTACACGTTATAACGTATTACCATATCACGTTATACGTTATATCGTAATGCTTCATAACGTTATACGTTATATCGTAATGCTACATAAAGTTAAACGCTATATCGTTATGCTACATAACGTTATACGTTATGTCGTAATGCTACAAAACGTTATACGTTATAACGTAATACCATATAACGTTATACGTTATATCGCAATGCTACATAACGTTATACGTTATATCGTAATGCTACATAACGTTATACGTTATGTCGAACTGCTACATAACGTTATACGTTATATGGTAATGCTACATAACGTTATACGTTATAACGTATTAAAATATATAGTTATACGTTATATCGTAATGCTACATAACGTTATACGTTATATCGTAATGCTACATAACGTTATACGTTATAACGTATTACCATATCTCGTTATACGTTATATCGTAATACGACATAACGTTATACGTTATATCGTAGTGCTACATAACGTTATACGTTATAACGTATTACCATATAACGTTATACGTTATATCGTAATGCTACATAACGTTATACGTTATATCGTAATGCTACATAACGTTATACGTTATGTCGAACTGCTACATAACGTTATACGTTATATGGTAATGCTACATAACGTTATACGTTATAACGTATTAAAATATATAGTTATACGTTATATCGTAATGCTACATAACGCTATACGTTATAACGTATTACCATATAACGTTATACGTTACATCGTAACGCTACATATCGTTATACGTCATATCGTAATGCTACATAACGTTATACGTTATATCGTAATGCTACATAACGTTATACGCTATATCGTACTGCTACGTAACGTTGTACGTTATATCGTAATGCTACATAACGTTATACGTTATATCGTAATGCTACATAACGTTATACGTTATGTCGAACTGCTACATAACGTTATACGTTATATGGTAATGCTACATAACGTTATACGTTATAACGTATTAAAATATATAGTTATACGTTATGTCGAACTGCTACATAACGTTATACGTTATATGGTAATGCTACATAACGTTATACGTTATAACGTATTACCATATCTCGTTATACGTTATATCGTAATACGACATAACGTTATACGTTATATCGTAATGCTACATAACGTTATACGTTATAACGTATTACCATATAACGTTATACGTTATATCGTAATGCTACATAACGTTATACGTTATATCGTAATGCTACATAACGTTATACGTTATGTCGAAATGCTACATAACGTTATACGTTATATGGTAATGCTACATAACGTTATACGTTATAACGTATTAAAATATATAGTTATACGTTATATCGTAATGCTACATAACGCTATACGTTATAACGTATTACCATATAACGTTATACGTTACATCGTAACGCTACATATCGTTATACGTCATATCGTAATGCTACATAACGTTATACGTTATATCGTAATGCTACATAACGTTATACGCTATATCGTACTGCTACGTAACGTTGTACGTTATATCGTAATGCTACATAACGTTATACGTTATATCGTAATGCTACATAACGTTATACGTTATGTCGAACTGCTACATAACGTTATACGTTATATGGTAATGCTACATAACGTTATACGTTATAACGTATTAAAATATATAGTTATACGTTATATGGTAATGCTACATAACGTTATACGCTATATCGTAATGCTACATAACGTTATACGTTATATAGTACTGCTACATAACGTTATACGTTATATCGTAATTCTACATAACGTTATACGTTATATGGTAATGCTACATAACGTTATACGTTATAACGTATTAAAATATATAGTTATACGTTATATCGTAATGCTACATAACGTTATACGTTATAACGTATTACCATATCTCGTTATACGTTATATCGTAATACGACATAACGTTATACGTTATATCGTAATGCTACATAACGTTATACGTTATAACGTATTACCATATAACGTTATACGTTATATCGTAATGCTACATAACGTCATACGTTATATCGTAATGCTACATAACGTTATACGTTATGTCGAACTGCTACATAACGTTATACGTTATATGGTAATGCTACATAACGTTATACGTTATAACGTATTAAAATATATAGTTATACGTTATATCGTAATGCTACATAACGTTATACGTTATAACGTATTACCATATCTCGTTATACGTTATATCGTAATACGACATAACGTTATACGTTATATCGTAATGCTACATACCGTTATACGTTATAACGTATTACCATATAACGTTATACGTTATATCGTAATGCTACATAACGTTATACGTTATATCGTAATGCTACATAACGTTATACGTTATGTCGAACTGCTACATAACGTTATACGTTATATGGTAATGCTACATAACGTTATACGTTATAACGTATTAAAATATATAGTTATACGTTATATCGTAATGCTACATAACGTTATACGTTATATCGTAATGCTACATAACGTTATACGTTATAACGTATTACCATATCTCGTTATACGTTATATCGTAATACGACATAACGTTATACGTTATATCGTAATGCTACATAACGTTATACGTTATAACGTATTACCATATAACGTTATACGTTATATCGTAATGCTACATAACGTTATACGTTATATCGTAATGCTACATAACGTTATACGTTATGTCGAACTGCTACATAACGTTATACGTTATATGGTAATGCTACATAACGTTATACGTTATAACGTATTAAAATATATAGTTATACGTTATATCGTAATGCTACATAACGCTATACGTTATAACGTATTACCATATAACGTTATACGTTACATCGTAACGCTACATATCGTTATACGTCATATCGTAATGCTACATAACGTTATACGTTATATCGTAATGCTACATAACGTTATACGCTATATCGTACTGCTACGTAACGTTGTACGTTATATCGTAATGCTACATAACGTTATACGTTATATCGTAATGCTACATAACGTTATACGTTATGTCGAACTGCTACATAACGTTATACGTTATATGGTAATGCTACATAACGTTATACGTTATAACGTATTAAAATATATAGTTATACGTTATATCGTAATGCTACATAACGTTATACGTTATATCGTAATGCTACATAACGTTATACGTTATGTCGAACTGCTACATAACGTTATACGTTATATGGTAATGCTACATAACGTTATACGTTATAACGTATTAAAATATATAGTTATACGTTATATCGTAATGCTACATAACGCTATACGTTATAACGTATTACCATATAACGTTATACGTTACATCGTAACGCTACATATCGTTATACGTCATATCGTAATGCTACATAACGTTATACGTTATATCGTAATGCTACATAACGTTATACGCTATATCGTACTGCTACGTAACGTTGTACGTTATATCGTAATGCTACATAACGTTATACGTTATATCGTAATGCTACATAACGTTATACGTTATGTCGAACTGCTACATAACGTTATACGTTATATGGTAATGCTACATAACGTTATACGTTATAACGTATTAAAATATATAGTTATACGTTATATCGTAATGCTACATAACGTTATACGCTATATCCTAATGCTACATAACGTTATACGTTATATAGTACTGCTACATAACGTTATACGTTATATCGTAATTCTACATAACGTTATACGTTATATGGTAATGCTACATAACGTTATACGTTATAACGTATTAAAATATATAGTTATACGTTATATCGTAATGCTACATAACGTTATACGTTATAACGTATTACCATATCTCGTTATACGTTATATCGTAATACGACATAACGTTATACGTTATATCGTAATGCTACATAACGTTATACGTTATAACGTATTACCATATAACGTTATACGTTATATCGTAATGCTACATAACGTTATACGTTATATCGTAATGCTACATAACGTTATACGCTATATCGTAATGCTACATAACGTTATACGTTGTATCGCAATGATACATAACGTTATATGTTATATCGTAATGCTACATAACGTTACACGTTATAACGTATTACCATATCACGTTATACGTTATATCGTAATGCTTCATAACGTTATACGTTATATCGTAATGCTACATAAAGTTAAACGCTATATCGTAATGCTACATAACGTTATACGTTATGTCGTAATGCTACAAAACGTTATACGTTATAACGTAATACCATATAACGTTATACGTTATATCGCAATGCTACATAACGTTATACGTTATATCGTAATGCTACATAACGTTATACGTTATGTCGAACTGCTACATAACGTTATACGTTATATGGTAATGCTACATAACGTTATACGTTATAACGTATTAAAATATATAGTTATACGTTATATCGTAATGCTACATAACGTTATACGTTATATCGTAATGCTACATAACGTTATACGTTATAACGTATTACCATATCTCGTTATACGTTATATCGTAATACGACATAACGTTATACGTTATATCGTAATGCTACATAACGTTATACGTTATAACGTATTACCATATAACGTTATACGTTATATCGTAATGCTACATAACGTTATACGTTATATCGTAATGCTACATAACGTTATACGTTATGTCGAAATGCTACATAACGTTATACGTTATATGGTAATGCTACATAACGTTATACGTTATAACGTATTAAAATATATAGTTATACGTTATATCGTAATGCTACATAACGCTATACGTTATAACGTATTACCATATAACGTTATACGTTACATCGTAACGCTACATATCGTTATACGTCATATCGTAATGCTACATAACGTTATACGTTATATCGTAATGCTACATAACGTTATACGCTATATCGTACTGCTACGTAACGTTGTACGTTATATCGTAATGCTACATAACGTTATACGTTATATCGTAATGCTACATAACGTTATACGTTATGTCGAACTGCTACATAACGTTATACGTTATATGGTAATGCTACATAACGTTATACGTTATAACGTATTAAAATATATAGTTATACGTTATATGGTAATGCTACATAACGTTATACGCTATATCGTAATGCTACATAACGTTATACGTTATATAGTACTGCTACATAACGTTATACGTTATATCGTAATTCTACATAACGTTATACGTTATATGGTAATGCTACATAACGTTATACGTTATAACGTATTAAAATATATAGTTATACGTTATATCGTAATGCTACATAACGTTATACGTTATAACGTATTACCATATCTCGTTATACGTTATATCGTAATACGACATAACGTTATACGTTATATCGTAATGCTACATAACGTTATACGTTATAACGTATTACCATATAACGTTATACGTTATATCGTAATGCTACATAACGTCATACGTTATATCGTAATGCTACATAACGTTATACGTTATGTCGAACTGCTACATAACGTTATACGTTATATGGTAATGCTACATAACGTTATACGTTATAACGTATTAAAATATATAGTTATACGTTATATCGTAATGCTACATAACGTTATACGTTATAACGTATTACCATATCTCGTTATACGTTATATCGTAATACGACATAACGTTATACGTTATATCGTAATGCTACATACCGTTATACGTTATAACGTATTACCATATAACGTTATACGTTATATCGTAATGCTACATAACGTTATACGTTATATCGTAATGCTACATAACGTTATACGTTATGTCGAACTGCTACATAACGTTATACGTTATATGGTAATGCTACATAACGTTATACGTTATAACGTATTAAAATATATAGTTATACGTTATATCGTAATGCTACATAACGTTATACGTTATATCGTAATGCTACATAACGTTATACGTTATAACGTATTACCATATCTCGTTATACGTTATATCGTAATACGACATAACGTTATACGTTATATCGTAATGCTACATAACGTTATACGTTATAACGTATTACCATATAACGTTATACGTTATATCGTAATGCTACATAACGTTATACGTTATATCGTAATGCTACATAACGTTATACGTTATGTCGAACTGCTACATAACGTTATACGTTATATGGTAATGCTACATAACGTTATACGTTATAACGTATTAAAATATATAGTTATACGTTATATCGTAATGCTACATAACGCTATACGTTATAACGTATTACCATATAACGTTATACGTTACATCGTAACGCTACATATCGTTATACGTCATATCGTAATGCTACATAACGTTATACGTTATATCGTAATGCTACATAACGTTATACGCTATATCGTACTGCTACGTAACGTTGTACGTTATATCGTAATGCTACATAACGTTATACGTTATATCGTAATGCTACATAACGTTATACGTTATGTCGAACTGCTACATAACGTTATACGTTATATGGTAATGCTACATAACGTTATACGTTATAACGTATTAAAATATATAGTTATACGTTATATCGTAATGCTACATAACGTTATACGCTATATCGTAATGCTACATAACGTTATACGTTATATAGTACTGCTACATAACGTTATACGTTATATCGTAATTCTACATAACGTTATACGTTATATGGTAATGCTACATAACGTTATACGTTATAACGTATTAAAATATATAGTTATACGTTATATCGTAATGCTACATAACGTTATACGTTATAACGTATTACCATATCTCGTTATACGTTATATCGTAATACGACATAACGTTATACGTTATATCGTAATGCTACATAACGTTATACGTTATAACGTATTACCATATAACGTTATACGTTATTTCGTAATGCTACATAACGTCATACGTTATATCGTAATGCTACATAACGTTATACGTTATGTCGAACTGCTACATATCGTTATACGTTATATGGTAATGCTACATAACGTTATACGTTATAACGTATTAAAATATATAGTTATACGTTATATCGTAATGCTACATAACGTTATACGTTATAACGTATTACCATATCTCGTTATACGTTATATCGTAATACGACATAACGTTATACGTTATATCGTAATGCTACATACCGTTATACGTTATAACGTATTACCATATAACGTTATACGTTATATCGTAATGCTACATAACGTTATACGTTATATCGTAATGCTACATAACGTTATACGTTATGTCGAACTGCTACATAACGTTATACGTTATATGGTAATGCTACATAACGTTATACGTTATAACGTATTAAAATATATAGTTATACGTTATATCGTAATGCTACATAACGTTATACGCTATATCGTAATGCTACATAACGTTATACGTTATATAGTACTGCTACATAACGTTATACGTTATATCGTAATTCTACATAACGTTATACGTTATATGGTAATGCTACATAACGTTATACGTTATAACGTATTAAAATATATAGTTATACGTTATATCGTAATGCTACATAACGTTATACGTTATATCGTAATGCTGCATAACGTTATACGTTATGTCGAACTGCTACATAACGTTATACGTTATATGGTAATGCTACATAACGTTATACGTTATAACGTATTAAAATATATAGTTATACGTTATATCGTAATGCTACATAACGTTATACGCTATATCGTAATGCTACATAACGTTATACGTTATATAGTACTGCTACATAACGTTATACGTTATATCGTAATTCTACATAACGTTATACGTTATATGGTAATACGACATAACGTTATACGTTATATCGTAATGCTACATAACGTTATACGTTATAACGTATTACCATATAACGTTATACGTTATATCGTAATGCTACATAACGTTATACGTTATATCGTAATGCTACATAACGTTATACGTTATAACGTATTAAAATATATAGTTATACGTTATATCGTAATGCTACATAACGTTATACGTTATAACGTATTACCATATAACGTTATACGTTACATCGTAACGCTACATAACGTTATACGTCATATCGTAATGCTACATAACGTTATACGTTATATCGTAATGCTACATAACGTTATACGCTATATCGTACTGCTACGTAACGTTGTACGTTATATCGTAATGCTACATAACGTTATACGTTATATCGTAATGCTACATATCGTTATGCGTTATGTCGAACTGCTACATAACGTTATACGTTATATGGTAATGCTACATAACGTTATACGTTATAACGTATTAAAATATATAGTTATACGTTATATCGTAATGCTACATAACGTTATACGCTATATCGTAATGCTACATAACGTTATACGTTGTATCGCAATGATACATAACGTTATATGTTATATCGTAATGCTACATAACGTTACACGTTATAACGTATTACCATATCACGTTATACGTTATATCGTAATGCTTCATAACGTTATACGTTATATCGTAATGCTTCATAAAGTTAAACGCTATATCGTAATGCTACATAACGTTATACGTTATGTCGTAATGCTACAAAACGTTATACGTTATAACGTAATACCATATAACGTTATACGTTATATCGCAATGCTACATAACGTTATACGTTATATCGTAATGCTACATAACGTTATACGTTATGTCGAACTGCTACATAACGTTATACGTTATATGGTAATGCTACATAACGTTATACGTTATAACGTATTAAAATATATAGTTATACGTTATATCGTAATGCTACATAACGTTATACGTTATATCGTAATGCTACATAACGTTATACGTTATAACGTATTACCATATCTCGTTATACGTTATATCGTAATACGACATAACGTTATACGTTATATCGTAATGCTACATAACGTTATACGTTATAACGTATTACCATATAACGTTATACGTTATATCGTAATGCTACATAACGTTATACGTTATATCGTAATGCTACATAACGTTATACGTTATGTCGAAATGCTACATAACGTTATACGTTATATGGTAATGCTACATAACGTTATACGTTATAACGTATTAAAATATATAGTTATACGTTATATCGTAATGCTACATAACGCTATACGTTATAACGTATTACCATATAACGTTATACGTTACATCGTAACGCTACATATCGTTATACGTCATATCGTAATGCTACATAACGTTATACGTTATATCGTAATGCTGCATAACGTTATACGCTATATCGTACTGCTACGTAACGTTGTACGTTATATCGTAATGCTACATAACGTTATACGTTATATCGTAGTGCTACATAACGTTATACGTTATGTCGAACTGCTACATAACGTTATACGTTATATGGTAATGCTACATAACGTTATACGTTATAACGTATTAAAATATATAGTTATACGTTATATCGTAATGCTACATAACGTTATACGCTATATCGTAATGCTACATAACGTTATACGTTATATAGTACTGCTACATAACGTTATACGTTATATCGTAATTCTACATAACGTTATACGTTATATGGTAATGCTACATAACGTTATACGTTATAACGTATTAAAATATATAGTTATACGTTATATCGTAATGCTACATAACGTTATACGTTATAACGTATTACCATATCTCGTTATACGTTATATCGTAATACGACATAACGTTATACGTTATATCGTAATGCTACATAACGTTATACGTTATAACGTATTACCATATAACGTTATACGTTATATCGTAATGCTACATAACGTCATACGTTATATCGTAATGCTACATAACGTTATACGTTATGTCGAACTGCTACATAACGTTATACGTTATATGGTAATGCTACATAACGTTATACGTTATAACGTATTAAAATATATAGTTATACGTTATATCGTAATGCTACATAACGTTATACGCTATATCGTAATGCTACATAACGTTATACGTTATATAGTACTGCTACATAACGTTATACGTTATATCGTAATTCTACATAACGTTATACGTTATATGGTAATGCTACATAACGTTATACGTTATAACGTATTAAAATATATAGTTATACGTTATATCGTAATGCTACATAACGTTATACGTTATAACGTATTACCATATCTCGTTATACGTTATATCGTAATACGACATAACGTTATACGTTATATCGTAATGCTACATAACGTTATACGTTATAACGTATTACCATATAACGTTATACGTTATATCGTAATGCTACATAACGTCATACGTTATATCGTAATGCTACATAACGTTATACGTTATGTCGAACTGCTACATAACGTTATACGTTATATGGTAATGCTACATAACGTTATACGTTATAACGTATTAAAATATATAGTTATACGTTATATCGTAATGCTACATAACGTTATACGTTATAACGTATTAGCATATCTCGTTATACGTTATATCGTAATACGACATAACGTTATACGTTATATCGTAATGCTACATACCGTTATACGTTATAACGTATTACCATATAACGTTATACGTTATATCGTAATGCTACATAACGTTATACGTTATATCGTAATGCTACATAACGTTATACGTTATGTCGAACTGCTACATAACGTTATACGTTATATGGTAATGCTACATAACGTTATACGTTATAACGTATTAAAATATATAGTTATACGTTATATCGTAATGCTACATAACGTTATACGTTATATCGTAATGCTACATAACGTTATACGTTATAACGTATTACCATATCTCGTTATACGTTATATCGTAATACGACATAACGTTATACGTTATATCGTAATACGACATAACGTTATACGTTATATCGTAATGCTACATAACGTTATACGTTATAACGTATTACCATATAACGTTATACGTTATATCGTAATGCTACATAACGTTATACGTTATATCGTAATGCTACATAACGTTATACGTTATGTCGAACTGCTACATAACGTTATACGTTATATGGTAATGCTACATAACGTTATACGTTATAACGTATTAAAATATATAGTTATACGTTATATCGTAATGCTACATAACGCTATACGTTATAACGTATTACCATATAACGTTATACGTTACATCGTAACGCTACATATCGTTATACGTCATATCGTAATGCTACATAACGTTATACGTTATATCGTAATGCTACATAACGTTATACGCTATATCGTACTGCTACGTAACGTTGTACGTTATATCGTAATGCTACATAACGTTATACGTTATATCGTAATGCTACATAACGTTATACGTTATGTCGAACTGCTACATAACGTTATACGTTATATGGTAATGCTACATAACGTTATACGTTATAACGTATTAAAATATATAGTTATACGTTATATCGTAATGCTACATAACGTTATACGCTATATCGTAATGCTACATAACGTTATACGTTATATAGTACTGCTACATAACGTTATACGTTATATCGTAATTCTACATAACGTTATACGTTATATGGTAATGCTACATAACGTTATACGTTATAACGTATTAAAATATATAGTTATACGTTATATCGTAATGCTACATAACGTTATACGTTATAACGTATTACCATATCTCGTTATACGTTATATCGTAATACGACATAACGTTATACGTTATATCGTAATGCTACATAACGTTATACGTTATGTCGAACTGCTACATAACGTTATACGTTATATGGTAATGCTACATAACGTTATACGTTATAACGTATTAAAATATATAGTTATACGATATATCGTAATGCTACATAACGTTATACGTTATAACGTATTACCATATAACGTTATACGTTACATCGTAACGCTACATAACGTTATACGTCATATCGTAATGCTACATAACGTTATACGTTATATCGTAATGCTACATAACGTTATACGCTATATCGTACTGCTACGTAACGTTGTACGTTATATCGTAATGCTACATAACGTTATACGTTATATCGTAATGCTACATATCGTTATACGTTATGTCGAACTGCTACATAACGTTATACGTTATATGGTAATGCTACATAACGTTATACGTTATAACGTATTAAAATATATAGTTATTCGTTATATCGTAATGCTACATAACGTTATACGCTATATCGTAATGCTACATAACGTTATACGTTATATCGTAATGCTACATAACGTTATACGCTATATCGTAATGCTACATAACGTTATACGTTGTATCGCAATGATACATAACGTTATACGTTATATCGTAATGCTACATAACGTTACACGTTATAACGTATTACCATATCACGTTATACGTTATATCGTAATGCTACATAACGTTATACGTTATATCGTAATGCCACATAACGTTATACGTTATATCGTACTGCTACATAACGTTATACGTTACATCGTAATGCTACATAACGTTATACGTTGTATCGTAATGATACATAACCTTATACGTTATATCGTAATGCTACATAACGTTATACGTTATATCGTAATGCCACATAACGTTATACGTTATATCGTACTGCTACATAACGTTATACGTTACATCGTAATGCTACATAACGTTATACGTTGTATCGCAATGATACATAACGTTATACGCTATATCGTAATGCTACACAACGTTATACGTTATAACGTATTACCATATAACGTTATACGTTATATCGTAATGCTACATAACGTTATACGTTATATCGTAATGCTACACAACGTTATACGTTATGTCGTAATGCTACATAACATTATACGTTATATCCTAATTCTACATAACATTATACGTTATATCGTACTGCTACGTAACGTTATACGTTGTATCGTAATGCTACATAACGATATACGTTATATCGTAATGCTACATAACGTTATACGTTATATCGTAATGCTACATGACGTTATACGTTATATCGTACTGCTACATAACGTTATACGTTATATCGTAATGCTACATAACGTTATACGTTGTATCGCAATGATACATAACGTTATACGTTATATCGTAATGCTACATAACGTTATACGTTATAACGTATTACCATATCACGTTATACGTTATATCGTAATGCTACATAACGTTATACGTCATATCGTAATGCTACATAACGTTATACGTTATATCGTAATGCTACATAACGTTATACGTTATGTCGTAATGCTACAAAACGTTATACGTTATAACGAAGTACCATATAACGTTATACGTTATATCGCAATGCTACATAACGTTATACGTTATAACGAATTACCATATAACGTTATACGTTACATCGTAATGCTACATAACGTTATACGTTATATCGTAATGCTACATAACGTTATACGTTATAACGTATTAACATATAACGTTATACGTTATATCGTAATGCTACATAACGTTATACGTTATATCGTAATGCTACATAACGTTATACGTTATGTCGAACTGCTACATAACGTTATACGTTATATGGTAATGCTACATAACGTTATACGTTATAACGTATTACCATATATCGTTATACGTTATACCGTAATGCTACATAACGTTATACGTTATAACGTATTACCATATAACGTTATACGTTACATCGTAACGCTACATATCGTTATACGTCATATCGTAATTCTACATAACGTTATACGTTACATCGTAATGCTACATAACGTTATACGCTATATCGTACTGCTACGTAACGTTATACGTTATATCGTAATGCTACATAACGTTATACGTTGTATCGTAATGCTACATAACGATATACGTTATATCGTAATGCTACATAACGTTATACGTTATATCGTAATGCTACATAACGTTATACGTTATATCGTACTGCTACATAACGTTATACGTTATATCGTAATGCTACATAACGTTATACGTTGTATCGCAATGATACATAACGTTATACGTTATATCGTAATGCTACATAACGTTATACGTTATAACGTATTACCATATCACGTTATACGTCATATCGTAAAGCTACATAAAGTTGAACGCTATATCGTAATGCTACATAACGTTATACGTTATGTCGTAATGCTACAAAACGTTATACGTTATAACGTAATACCATATAACGTTATACGTTATATCGCAATGCTACATAACGTTATACGTTATATCGTAATGCTACATAACGTTATACGTTATGTCGTACTGCTACATAACGTTATACGTTATAACGTAATACTACATAACGTTATACGTTATAACGTAATACTATATAACGTTATACGTCATATCTTAATGCTACATAACGTTGTACGTTATAACGTATTACCATATAACGTTATACGTTACATCGTAATGCTACATAACGTTATACGCTATATCGTAATGCTACACAACGTTATACGTTATATCGTAATGCTACATAACGTTATACGCTATATCGTACTGCTACGTAACGTTGTACGTTATATCGTAATGCTACATAACGTTATACGTTATATCGTAATGCTACATAACGTTATACGTTATGTCGAACTGCTACATAACGTTATACGTTATATGGTAATGCTACATAACGTTATACGTTATAACGTATTAAAATATATAGTTATACGTTATATCGTAATGCTACATAACGTTATACGCTATATCGTAATGCTACATAACGTTACACGTTATAACGTAATACCACATAACGTTATACGTCATATCGTAATGCTACATAACGTTATACGTTATATCGTAATGCTACATAACGTTATACGCTATATCGTACTGCTACGAAACGTTGTACGTTATATCGTAATGCTACATAACGTTATACGTTATATCGTAATGCTACATAACGTTATACGTTATGTCGAACAGCTACATAACGTTATACGTTATATGGTAATGCTACATAACGTTATACGTTATAACGTATTAAAATATATAGTTATACGTTATATCGTAATGCTACATAACGTTATACGTTATAACGTATTACCATATCTCGTTATACGTTATATCGTAATACGACATAACGTTATACGTTATATCGTAATGCTACATAACGTTATACGTTATAACGTATTACCATATAACGTTATACGTTATATCGTAATGCTACATAACGTTATACGTTATGTCGAACTGCTACATAACGTTATACGTTATATGGTAATGCTACATAACGTTATACGTTATAACGTATTAAAATATATAGTTATACGTTATATCGTAATGCTACATAACGTTATACGTTATATCGTAATGCTACATAACGTTATACGTTATAACGTATTACCATATCTCGTTATACGTTATATCGTAATACGACATAACGTTATACGTTATATCGTAATGCTACATACCGTTATACGTTATAACGTATTACCATATAACGTTATACGTTATATCGTAATGCTACATAACGTTATACGTTATATCGTAATGCTACATAACGTTATACGTTATGTCGAACTGCTACATAACGTTATACGTTATATGGTAATGCTACATAACGTTATACGTTATAACGTATTAAAATATATAGTTATACGTTATATCGTAATGCTACATAACGTTATACGTTATAACGTATTACCATATAACGTTATACGTTACATCGTAACGCTACATAACGTTATACGTCATATCGTAATGCTACATAACGTTATACGTTATATCGTAATGCTACATAACGTTATACGCTATATCGTACTGCTACGTAACGTTGTACGTTATATCGTAATGCTACATAACGTTATACGTTATATCGTAATGCTACATATCGTTATACGTTATGTCGAACTGCTACATAACGTTATACGTTATATGGTAATGCTACATAACGTTATACGTTATAACGTATTAAAATATATAGTTATACGTTATATCGTAATGCTACATAACGTTATACGCTATATCGTAATGCTACACAACGTTATACGTTATATCGTAATGCTACATAACGTTATACGCTATATAGTACTGCTACGTAACGTTGTACGTTATATCGTAATCCTACATAACGTTATACGTTATATCGTAATGCTACATAACGTTATACGTTATGTCGAACTGCTACATAACGTTATACGTTATATGGTAATGCTACATAACGTTATACGTTATAACGTATTAAAATATATAGTTATACGTTATATCGTAATGCTACATAACGTTATACGCTATATCGTAATGCTACATAACGTTATACGTTATATAGTACTGCTACATAACGTTATACGTTATATCGTAATTCTACATAACGTTATACGTTGTATCGCAATGATACATAACGTTATACGTTATATCGTAATGCTACATAACGTTATACGTTATAACGTATTACCATATCTCGTTATACGTTATATCGTAATACGACATAACGTTATACGTTATATCGTAATGCTACATACCGTTATACGTTATAACGTATTACCATATAACGTTACACGTTATATCGTAATGCTACATAACGTTATACGTTATATCGTAATGCTACATAACGTTATACGTTATGTCGAACTGCTACATAACGTTATACGTTATATGGTAATGCTACATAACGTTATACGTTATAACGTATTAAAATATATAGTTATACGTTATATCGTAATGCTACATAACGTTATACGCTATATCGTAATGCTACATAACGTTATACGTTATATAGTACTGCTACATAACGTTATACGTTATATCGTAATTCTACATAACGTTATACGTTGTATCGCAATGATACATAACGTTATACGTTATATCGTAATGCTACATAACGTTACACGTTATAACGTAATACCACATAACGTTATACGTCATATCGTAATGCTACATAACGTTATACGTTATATCGTAATGCTACATAACGTTATACGCTATATCGTACTGCTACGTAACGTTGTACGTTATATCGTAATGCTACATAACGTTATACGTTATATCGTAATGCTACATAACGTTACACGTTATAACGTAATACCACATAACGTTATACGTCATATCGTAATGCTACATAACGTCATACGTTATGTCGAACTGCTACATAACGTTATACGTTATATGGTAATGCTACATAACGTTATACGTTATAACGTATTAAAATATATAGTTATACGTTATATCGTAATGCTACATAACTCTATACGTTATAACGTATTACCATATAACGTTATACGTTACATCGTAACGCTACATATCGTTATACGTTATAACGTATTACCATATAACGTTATACGTTATATCGTAATGCTACAAAACGTTATACGTTATATCGTAATGCTACATAACGTTATACGTTATGTCGTGCTGCTACATAACGTTGTACGTTATATCGTAATGCTACATAACGTTATACGTTGTATCGTAATGATACATAACGTTATACGTTATATCGTAATGCTACATAACGTTATACGTTATATCGTGATGCTACATAACGTTATACGTTATAACGTATTACCATATCACGTTATACGTTATATCGTAATGCTACATAACGTTATACGTTATATCGTAATGCTACATAACGTTATACGTTATATCGTACTGCTACATAACGTTATACGTTATAACGTAATACTACATAACGTTATACTTTATAACGTAATACTATATAACGTTATACGTCATATCTTAATGCTACATAACGTTATACGTTATAACGTATTACCATATAACGTTATACGTTACATCCTAATGCTACATAACGTTATACGCTATATCGTAATGCTACATAACGATATACGTTATGTCGTACTGCTACATAACGTTGTACGTTATGTCGTAATGCTACATAACGTTATACGTTGTATCGTAATGATACATAACGTTATACGTTATATCGTACTGCTACATAACGTAATACGATATAACGTAATGCTACATAACGTTATACGTTATGTCGTAATGCTACATAACGTTATACGTTATATCGTAGTGCTACATAACGTTATACGTTATATCGTAATGCTACATAACATTATACGTTTTATCGTAATGCTACATAACATTATACGTGATATCGTACTGCTACGTAACGTTATACGTTATATCGTAATGCTACATAACGTTATACGTTATATCGTAATGCTACATAACGTTATACGTTATATCGTACTGCTACATAACGTTATACGTTATATCGTAATGCTACATAACGTTATACGTTGTATCGCAACGATACATAACGTTATACGTGATATCGTAATGCTACATAACGTTATACGTTATAACGTAATGCTACATAACGTTATACGTTATAACGTATTACCATATCACGTTATACGTTATATCGTAATGCTACATAAAGTTAAACGCTATATCGTAATGCTACATAACGTTATACGTTATGTCGTAATGCTACAAAACGTTATACGTTATAACGTAATACCATATAACGTTATACGTAATATCGCAATGCTACATAACGTTATACGTTATATCGTAATGCTACATAACGTTATACGTTATATCGTACTGCTACATAACGTTATACGTTATATCGTAATGCTACATAACGTTATACGTTATATCGTACTGCTACATAACGTTATACGTTATATCGTAATGCTACATAACGTTATACGTTGTATCGCAATGATACATAACGTTATACGTTATATCGTACTGCTACATCACGTTATACGTTATAACGTAATACTACATAACGTTATACGTTATATCTCAATGCTACATAACGTTATACGTTATAACGAATTACCATATAACGTTATACGTTACATCGTAATGCTACATAACGTTATACGTTATAACGTATTACCATATCTCGCTATACGTTATATCGTAATACTACATAACGTTATACGTTATATCGTAATACTACATAACGTTATACGTTATATCGTAATGCTACATAACGTTATACGTTATAACGTATTAACATATAACGTTATACGTTATATCGTAATGCTACATAACGTTATACGTTATATCGTAATGCTACATAACGTTATACGTTATGTCGAACTGCTACATAACGTTATACGTTATGTCGAACTGCTACATAACGTTATACGTTATATGGTAATGCTACATAACGTTATACGTTATAACGTATTACCATATATCGTTATACGTTATATCGTAATGCTACATAACGTTATACGTTATAACGTATTACCATATAACGTTATACGTTACATCGTAACGCTACATAACGTTATACGTCATATCGTAATGCTACATAACGTTATACGTTACATCGTAATGCTACATAACGTTATACGCTATATCGTACTGCTACGTAACGTTATACGTTATTTCGTAATGCTACATAACGTTATACGTTGTATCGTAATGCTACATAACGATATACGTTATATCGTAATGCTACATAACGATATACGTTATGTCGTACTGCTACATAACGTTGTACGTTATGTCGTAATGCTACATAACGTTATACGTTGTATCGTAATGATACATAACGTTATACGTTATATCGTACTGCTACATAACGTAATACGATATAACGTAATGCTACATAACGTTATACGATATGTCGTAATGCTACATAACGTTATACGTTATATCGTACTGCTACATAACGTTATACGTTATATCGTAATGCTACATAACATTATACGTTTTATCGTAATGCTACATAACATTATACGTTATATCGTACTGCTACGTAACGTTATACGTTATATCGTAATGCTACATAACGTTATACGTTATATCGTAATGCTACATAACGTTATACGTTATATCGTACTGCTACATAACGTTATACGTTATATCGTAATGCTACATAACGTTATACGTTGTATCGCAACGATACATAACGTTATGCGTGATATCGTAATGCTACATAACGTTATACGTTATAACGTAATACTACATAACGTTATACGTTATAACGTAATACTATATAACGTTATACGTGATATCTTAATGCTACATAACGTTATACGTTATAACGTATTACCATATAACGTTATACGTTACATCGTAATGCTACATAACGTTATACGCTATATCGTAATGCTACACAACGTTATACGTTATAACGTATTACCATATAACGTTATACGTTATATCGTAATGCTACAAAACGTTATACGTTATATCGTAATGCTACATAACGTTATACGTTATGTCGTACTGCTACATAACGTTGTACGTTATATCGTAATGCTACATAACGTTATACGTTGTATCGTAATGATACATAACGTTATACGTTATATCGTAATGCTACATAACGTTATACGTTATATCGTGATGCTACATAACGTTATACGTTATAACGTATTACCATATCACGTTATACGTTATATCGTAATGCTACATAACGTTATACGTTATATCGTAATGCTACATAACGTTATACGTTATATCGTAATGCTACATAACGTTATACGTTGTATCGCAACGATACATAACGTTATACGTTATATCGTAATGCTACATAACATTATACGTTTTATCGTAATGCTACATAACATTATACGTTATATCGTACTGCTACGTAACGTTATACGTTATATCGTAATGCTACGTAACGTTATACGTTATATCGTAATGCTACATAACGTTATACGCTATATCGTAATGCTACATAACGATATACGTTATGTCGTACTGCTACATAACGTTGTACGTTATGTCGTAATGCTACATAACGTTATACGTTGTATCGTAATGATACATAACGTTATACGTTATATCGTACTGCTACATAACGTAATACGATATAACGTAATGCTACATAACGTTATACGTTATGTCGTAATGCTACATAACGTTATACGTTATATCGTACTGCTACATAACGTTATACGTTATATCGTAATGCTACATAACATTATACGTTTTATCGTAATGCTACATAACATTATACGTTATATCGTACTGCTACGTAACGTTATACGTTATATCGTAATGCTACATAACGTTATACGTTATATCGTAATGCTACATAACGTTATACGTTATATCGTACTGCTACATAACGTTATACGTTATATCGTAATGCTACATAACGTTATACGTTGTATCGCAACGATACATAACGTTATACGTGATATCGTAATGCTACATAACGTTATACGTTATAACGTAATGCTACATAACGTTATACGTTATAACGTATTACCATATCACGTTATACGTTATATCGTAATGCTACATAAAGTTAAACGCTATATCGTAATGCTACATAACGTTATACGTTATGTCGTAATGCTACAAAACGTTATACGTTATAACGTAATACCATATAACGTTATACGTAATATCGCAATGCTACATAACGTTATACGTTATATCGTAATGCTACATAACGTTATACGTTATATCGTACTGCTACATAACGTTATACGTTATATCGTAATGCTACATAACGTTATACGTTATATCGTACTGCTACATAACGTTATACGTTATATCGTAATGCTACATAACGTTATACGTTGTATCGCAATGATACATAACGTTATACGTTATATCGTACTGCTACATCACGTTATACGTTATAACGTAATACTACATAACGTTATACGTTATAACGTATTACCATATCACGTTATACGTTATATCGTAATGCTACATAAAGTTAAACGCTATATCGTAATGCTACATAACGTTATACGTTGTATCGCAATGATACATAACGTTATACGTTATATCGTAATGCTACATAACGTTATACGTTATAACGTATTACCATATCACGTTATACGTTATATCGTAATGCTACATAACGTTATACGTTATACCGTAATGCTACATAACGTTATACGTTATGTCGTAATGCTACAAAACGTTATACGTTATAACATAATACCATATAACGTTAAACGTTATATCTCAATGCTACATAACGTTATACGTTATAACGAATTACCATATAACGTTATACGTTACATCGTAATGCTACATAACGTTATACGTTATATCGTATTACCATATCTCGCTATACGTTATATCGTAATACTACATAACGTTATACGTTATATCGTAATACTACATAACGTTATACGTTATATCGTAATGCTACATAACGTTATACGTTATAACGTATTAACATATAACGTTATACGTTATATCGTAATGCTACATAACGTTATACGTTATATCGTAATGCTACATAACGTTATACGTTATGTCGAACTGCTACATAACGTTATACGTTATGTCGAACTGCTACATAACGTTATACGTTATATGGTAATGCTACATAACGTTATACGTTATAACGTATTACCATATATCGTTATACGTTATATCGTAATGCTACATAACGTTATACGTTATAACGTATTACCATATAACGTTATACGTTATAACGTATTACCATATAACGTTATACGTTACATCGTAACGCTACATAACGTTATACGTCATATCGTAATGCTACATAACGTTATACGTTACATCGTACTGCTACGTAACGTTATACGTTATATCGTAATGCTACGTAACGTTATACGTTGTATCGTAATGCTACATAACGATATACGTTATATCGTAATGCTACATAACGTTATACGTTATATCGTAATGCTACATAACGTTATACGCTATATCGTAATGCTACATAACGATATACGTTATGTCGTACTGCTACATAACGTTGTACGTTATGTCGTAATGCTACATAACGTTATACGTTATATCGTAATACTACATAACGTTATACGTTATATCGTAATGCTACATAACGTTATACGTTATAACGTATTAACATATAACGTTATACGTTATATCGTAATGCTACATAACGTTATACGTTATATCGTAATGCTACATAACGTTATACGTTATGTCGAACTGCTACATAACGTTATACGTTATGTCGAACTGCTACATAACGTTATACGTTATATGGTAATGCTACATAACGTTATACGTTATAACGTATTTCCATATATCGTTATACGTTATATCGTAATGCTACATAACGTTATACGTTATAACGTATTACCATATAACGTTATACGTTACATCGTAACGCTACATAACGTTATACGTCATATCGTAATGCTACATAACGTTATACGTTTCATCGTAATGCTACATAACGTTATACGCTATATCGTACTGCTACGTAACGTTATACGTTATATCGTAATGCTACATAACGTTATACGTTGTATCGTAATGCTACATAACGATATACGTTATATCGTAATGCTACATAACGTTATACGTTATATCGTAATGCTACATAACGTTATACGTTATAACGTAATACTACATAACGTTATACGTTATAACGTAATACTATATAACGTTATACGTCATATCTTAATGCTACATAACGTTATACGTTATAACGTATTACCATATCACGTTATACGTTATATCGTAATGCTACATAACGTTATACGCTATATCGTACTGCTACGTAACGTTATACGTTATATCGTAATGCTACATAACGTTATACGTTGTATCGTAATGCTACATAACGATATACGTTATATCGTAATGCTACATAACGTTATACGTTATATCGTAATGCTACATAACGTTATACGTTATATCGTAATGCTACATAACGTTATACGTTATATCGTAATGCTACATAACGTTATACGTTATATCGTAATGCTACATAACGTTATACGTTATGTCGTAATGCTACAAAACGTTATACGTTATAACGTAATACCATATAACGTTATACGTTATATCTCAATGCTACATAACGTTATACGTTATAACGAATTACCATATAACGTTATACGTTACATCGTAATGCTACATAACGTTATACGTTATATCGTATTACCATATCTCGCTATACGTTATAACGTATTACCATATAACGTTATACGTTACATCGTAACGCTACATAACGTTATACGTCATATCGTAATGCTACATAACGTTATACGTTACATCGTACTGCTACGTAACGTTATACGTTATATCGTAATGCTACGTAACGTTATACGTTGTATCGTAATGCTACATAACGATATACGTTATATCGTAATGCTACATAACGTTATACGTTATGTCGAACTGCTACATAACGTTATACGTTATGTCGAACTGCTACATAACGTTATACGTTATATGGTAATGCTACATAACGTTATACGTTATAACGTATTACCATATATCGTTATACGTTATATCGTAATGCTACATAACGTTATACGTTATAACGTATTACCATATAACGTTATACGTTATAACGTATTACCATATAACGTTATACGTTACATCGTAACGCTACATAACGTTATACGTCATATCGTAATGCTACATAACGTTATACGTTACATCGTACTGCTACGTAACGTTATACGTTATATCGTAATGCTACGTAACGTTATACGTTGTATCGTAATGCTACATAACGATATACGTTATATCGTAATGCTACATAACGTTATACGTTATAACGTATTACCATATAACGTTATACGTTACATCCTAATGCTACATAACGTTATACGCTATATCGTAATGCTACATAACGATATACGTTATGTCGTACTGCTACATAACGTTGTACGTTATGTCGTAATGCTACATAACGTTATACGTTGTATCGTAATGATACATAACGTTATACGTTATATCGTACTGCTACATAACGTAATACGATATAACGTAATGCTACATAACGTTATACGTTATGTCGTAATGCTACATAACGTTATACGTTATATCGTAGTGCTACATAACGTTATACGTTATATCGTAATGCTACATAACATTATACGTTTTATCGTAATGCTACATAACATTATACGTGATATCGTACTGCTACGTAACGTTATACGTTATATCGTAATGCTACATAACGTTATACGTTATATCGTAATGCTACATAACGTTATACGTTATATCGTACTGCTACATAACGTTATACGTTATATCGTAATGCTACATAACGTTATACGTTGTATCGCAACGATACATAACGTTATACGTGATATCGTAATGCTACATAACGTTATACGTTATAACGTAATGCTACATAACGTTATACGTTATAACGTATTACCATATCACGTTATACGTTATATCGTAATGCTACATAAAGTTAAACGCTATATCGTAATGCTACATAACGTTATACGTTATGTCGTAATGCTACAAAACGTTATACGTTATAACGTAATACCATATAACGTTATACGTAATATCGCAATGCTACATAACGTTATACGTTATATCGTAATGCTACATAACGTTATACGTTATATCGTACTGCTACATAACGTTATACGTTATATCGTAATGCTACATAACGTTATACGTTATATCGTACTGCTACATAACGTTATACGTTATATCGTAATGCTACATAACGTTATACGTTGTATCGCAATGATACATAACGTTATACGTTATATCGTACTGCTACATCACGTTATACGTTATAACGTAATACTACATAACGTTATACGTTATATCTCAATGCTACATAACGTTATACGTTATAACGAATTACCATATAACGTTATACGTTACATCGTAATGCTACATAACGTTATACGTTATAACGTATTACCATATCTCGCTATACGTTATATCGTAATACTACATAACGTTATACGTTATATCGTAATACTACATAACGTTATACGTTATATCGTAATGCTACAAAACGTTATACGTTATATCGTAATGCTACATAACGTTATACGTTATGTCGTACTGCTACATAACGTTGTACGTTATATCGTAATGCTACATAACGTTATACGTTGTATCGTAATGATACATAACGTTATACGTTATATCGTAATGCTACATAACGTTATACGTTATATCGTGATGCTACATAACGTTATACGTTATAACGTATTACCATATCACGTTATACGTTATATCGTAATGCTACATAACGTTATACGTTATATCGTAATGCTACATAACGTTATACGTTATATCGTAATGCTACATAACGTTATACGTTGTATCGCAACGATACATAACGTTATACGTTATATCGTAATGCTACATAACATTATACGTTTTATCGTAATGCTACATAACATTATACGTTATATCGTACTGCTACGTAACGTTATACGTTATATCGTAATGCTACGTAACGTTATACGTTATATCGTAATGCTACATAACGTTATACGCTATATCGTAATGCTACATAACGATATACGTTATGTCGTACTGCTACATAACGTTGTACGTTATGTCGTAATGCTACATAACGTTATACGTTGTATCGTAATGATACATAACGTTATACGTTATATCGTACTGCTACATAACGTAATACGATATAACGTAATGCTACATAACGTTATACGTTATGTCGTAATGCTACATAACGTTATACGTTATATCGTACTGCTACATAACGTTATACGTTATATCGTAATGCTACATAACATTATACGTTTTATCGTAATGCTACATAACATTATACGTTATATCGTACTGCTACGTAACGTTATACGTTATATCGTAATGCTACATAACGTTATACGTTATATCGTAATGCTACATAACGTTATACGTTATATCGTACTGCTACATAACGTTATACGTTATATCGTAATGCTACATAACGTTATACGTTGTATCGCAACGATACATAACGTTATACGTGATATCGTAATGCTACATAACGTTATACGTTATAACGTAATGCTACATAACGTTATACGTTATAACGTATTACCATATCACGTTATACGTTATATCGTAATGCTACATAAAGTTAAACGCTATATCGTAATGCTACATAACGTTATACGTTATGTCGTAATGCTACAAAACGTTATACGTTATAACGTAATACCATATAACGTTATACGTAATATCGCAATGCTACATAACGTTATACGTTATATCGTAATGCTACATAACGTTATACGTTATATCGTACTGCTACATAACGTTATACGTTATATCGTAATGCTACATAACGTTATACGTTGTATCGCAATGATACATAACGTTATACGTTATATCGTACTGCTACATCACGTTATACGTTATAACGTAATACTACATAACGTTATACGTTATAACGTATTACCATATCACGTTATACGTTATATCGTAATGCTACATAAAGTTAAACGCTATATCGTAATGCTACATAACGTTATACGTTGTATCGCAATGATACATAACGTTATACGTTATATCGTAATGCTACATAACGTTATACGTTATAACGTATTACCATATCACGTTATACGTTATATCGTAATGCTACATAACGTTATACGTTATATCGTAATGCTACATAACGTTATACGTTATGTCGTAATGCTACAAAACGTTATACGTTATAACATAATACCATATAACGTTAAACGTTATATCTCAATGCTACATAACGTTATACGTTATAACGAATTACCATATAACGTTATACGTTACATCGTAATGCTACATAACGTTATACGTTATATCGTATTACCATATCTCGCTATACGTTATATCGTAATACTACATAACGTTATACGTTATATCGTAATACTACATAACGTTATACGTTATATCGTAATGCTACATAACGTTATACGTTATAACGTATTAACATATAACGTTATACGTTATATCGTAATGCTACATAACGTTATACGTTATATCGTAATGCTACATAACGTTATACGTTATGTCGAACTGCTACATAACGTTATACGTTATGTCGAACTGCTACATAACGTTATACGTTATATGGTAATGCTACATAACGTTATACGTTATAACGTATTACCATATATCGTTATACGTTATATCGTAATGCTACATAACGTTATACGTTATAACGTATTACCATATAACGTTATACGTTATAACGTATTACCATATAACGTTATACGTTACATCGTAACGCTACATAACGTTATACGTCATATCGTAATGCTACATAACGTTATACGTTACATCGTACTGCTACGTAACGTTATACGTTATATCGTAATGCTACGTAACGTTATACGTTCTTTCGTAATGCTACATAACGATATACGTTATATCGTAATGCTACATAACGTTATACGTTATATCGTAATGCTACATAACGTTATACGCTATATCGTAATGCTACATAACGATATACGTTATGTCGTACTGCTACATAACGTTGTACGTTATGTCGTAATGCTACATAACGTTATACGTTATATCGTAATACTACATAACGTTATACGTTATATCGTAATGCTACATAACGTTATACGTTATAACGTATTAACATATAACGTTATACGTTATATCGTAATGCTACATAACGTTATACGTTATATCGTAATGCTACATAACGTTATACGTTATGTCGAACTGCTACATAACGTTATACGTTATGTCGAAATGCTACATAACGTTATACGTTATATGGTAATGCTACATAACGTTATACGTTATAACGTATTTCCATATATCGTTATACGTTATATCGTAATGCTACATAACGTTATACGTTATAACGTATTACCATATAACGTTATACGTTACATCGTAACGCTACATAACGTTATACGTCATATCGTAATGCTACATAACGTTATACGTTTCATCGTAATGCTACATAACGTTATACGCTATATCGTACTGCTACGTAACGTTATACGTTATATCGTAATGCTACATAACGTTATACGTTGTATCGTAATGCTACATAACGATATACGTTATATCGTAATGCTACATAACGTTATACGTTATATCGTAATGCTACATAACGTTATACGTTATAACGTAATACTACATAACGTTATACGTTATAACGTAATACTATATAACGTTATACGTCATATCTTAATGCTACATAACGTTATACGTTATAACGTATTACCATATCACGTTATACGTTATATCGTAATTCTACATAACGTTATACGCTATATCGTACTGCTACGTAACGTTATACGTTATATCGTAATGCTACATAACGTTATACGTTGTATCGTAATGCTACATAACGATATACGTTATATCGTAATGCTACATAACGTTATACGTTATATCGTAATGCTACATAACGTTATACGTTATATCGTAATGCTACATAACGTTATACGTTATATCGTAATGCTACATAACGTTATACGTTATATCGTAATGCTACATAACGTTATACGTTATGTCGTAATGCTACAAAACGTTATACGTTATAACGTAATACCATATAACGTTATACGTTATATCTCAATGCTACATAACGTTATACGTTATAACGAATTACCATATAACGTTATACGTTACATCGTAATGCTACATAACGTTATACGTTATATCGTATTACCATATCTCGCTATACGTTATAACGTATTACCATATAACGTTATACGTTACATCGTAACGCTACATAACGTTATACGTCATATCGTAATGCTACATAACGTTATACGTTACATCGTACTGCTACGTAACGTTATACGTTATATCGTAATGCTACGTAACGTTATACGTTGTATCGTAATGCTACATAACGATATACGTTATATCGTAATGCTACATAACGTTATACGTTATGTCGAACTGCTACATAACGTTATACGTTATGTCGAACTGCTACATAACGTTATACGTTATATGGTAATGCTACATAACGTTATACGTTATAACGTATTACCATATATCGTTATACGTTATATCGTAATGCTACATAACGTTATACGTTATAACGTATTACCATATAACGTTATACGTTATAACGTATTACCATATAACGTTATACGTTACATCGTAACGCTACATAACGTTATACGTCATATCGTAATGCTACATAACGTTATACGTTACATCGTACTGCTACGTAACGTTATACGTTATATCGTAATGCTACGTAACGTTATACGTTGTATCGTAATGCTACATAACGATATACGTTATATCGTAATGCTACATAACGTTATACGTTATATCGTAATGCTACATAACGTTATACGCTATATCGTAATGCTACATAACGATATACGTTATGTCGTACTGCTACATAACGTTGTACGTTATGTCGTAATGCTACATAACGTTATACGTTATATCGTAATACTACATAACGTTATAGGTTATATCGTAATGCTACATAACGTTATACGTTATAACGTATTAACATATAACGTTATACGTTATATCGTAATGCTACATAACGTTATACGTTATATCGTAATGCTACATAACGTTATACGTTATGTCGAACTGCTACATAACGTTATACGTTATGTCGAACTGCTACATAACGTTATACGTTATATGGTAATGCTACATAACGTTATACGTTATAACGTATTACCATATATCGTTATACGTTATATCGTAATGCTACATAACGTTATACGTTATAACGTATTACCATATAACGTTATACGTTACATCGTAACGCTACATAACGTTATACGTCATATCGTAATGCTACATAACGTTATACGTTACATCGTAATGCTACATAACGTTATACGCTATATCGTACTGCTACGTAACGTTATACGTTATATCGTAATGCTACATAACGTTATACGTTGTATCGTAATGCTACGTAACGATATACGTTATATCGTAATGCTACATAACGTTATACGTTATATCGTAATGCTACATAACGTTATACGTTATAACGTAATACTACATAACGTTATACGTTATAACGTAATACTATATAACGTTATACGTCATATCTTAATGCTACATAACGTTATACGTTATAACGTATTACCATATCACGTTATACGTTATATCGTAATGCTACATAACGTTATACGTTATATCGTAATGCTACATAACGTTATACGTTATATCGTAATGCTACATAACGTTATACGTTATATCGTACTGCTACATAACGTTATACGTTATATCGTAATGCTACATAACGTTATACGTTATATCGTACTGCTACATGACGTTATACGTTATATCGTAATGCTACATAACGTTATACGTTGTATCGGAATGATACATAACGTTATACGTTATATCGTACTGCTACATCACGTTATACGTTATAACGTAATACTACATAACGTTATACGTTATAACGTATTACCATATCACGTTATACGTTATATCGTAATGCTACATAAAGTTAAACGCTATATCGTAATGCTACATAACGTTATACGTTATGTCGTAATGCTACAAAACGTTATACGTTATAACGTAATACCATATAACGTTATACGTTATATCGTAATACTACATAACGTTATACGTTATATCGTAATGCTACATAACGTTATACGTTATAACGTATTACCATATCACGTTATACGTTATATCGTAATGCTACATAACGTTATACGTTATATCGTAATGCTACATAACGTTATACGTTATGTCGTAATGCTACATAACGTTATACGTTATGTCGAACTGCTACATAACGTTATACGTCATATCGTAATGCTACATAACGTTATACGTTACATCGTAATGCTACATAACGTTTTACGCTATATCGTACTGCTACGTAACGTTATACGTTATATCGTAATGCTACATAACGTTATACGTTGTATCGTAATGCTACATAACGATATACGTTATATCGTAATGCTACATAACGTTATACGCTATATCGTAATGCTACATAACGTTATACGTTATAACGTAATACTACATAACGTTATACGTTATAACGTAATACTATATAACGTTATACGTCATATCTTAATGCTACATAACGTTATACGTTATAACGTATTACCATATCACGTTATACGTTATATCGTAATGCTACATAACGTTATACGTTATATCGTAATGCTACATAACGTTATACGTTATGTCGTAATGCTACAAAACGTTATACGTTATAACGTAATACCATATAACGTTATACGTTATATCCCAATGCTACATAACGTTATACGTTATAACGAATTACCATATAACGTTATACGTTATATCGTAATGCTACATAACGTTATACGTTATATCGTAATGCTACATAACGTTATACGTTATGTCGTAATGCTACAAAACGTTATACGTTATAACGTAATACCATATAACGTTATACGTTATATCGTAATGCTACATAACGTTATACGTTATATCGTAATGCTACATAACGTTATACGTTATGTCGTAATGCTACAAAACGTTATACGTTATAACGTAATACCATATAACGTTATACGTTATATCGCAATGCTACATAACGTTATACGTTATAACGAATTACCATATAACGTTATACGTTACATCGTAATGCTACATAACGTTATACGTTATAACGTATTACCATATCTCGCTATACGTTATATCGTAATACTACATAACGTTATACGTTATATCGTAATTACTACGTAACGTTATACGTTATAACGTAATACCATATAACGTTATACGTTATATCGCAATGCTACATAACGTTATACGTTATAACGTATTACCATATCTCGCTATACGTTATATCGTAATGCTACATAACGTTATACGTTATGTCGTACTGCTACATAACGTTATACGTTATAACGTAATACTACATAACGTTATACGTTATAACGTAATACTATATAACGTTATACGTCATATCATAATGCTACATAACGTTATACGTTATAACGTATTACCATATCACGTTATACGTTATATCGTAATGCTACATAACGTTATACGTTATATCGTAATGCTACATAACGTTATACGTTATGTCGTAATGCTACAAAACGTTATACGTTATAACGTAATACCATATAACGTTATACGTTATATCGCAATGCTACATAACGTTATACGTTATAACGAATTACCATATAACGTTATACGTTACATCGTAATGCTACATAACGTTATACGTTATAACGTATTACCATATCTCGCTATACGTTATATCGTAATACTACATAACGTTATACGTTATATCGTAATACTACATAACGTTATACGTTATATCGTAATGCTACATAACGTTATACGTTATAACGTATTAACATATAACGTTATACGTTATATCGTAATGCTACATAACGTTATACGTTATATGGTAATGCTACATAACGTTATACGTTATAACGTATTACCATATATCGTTATACGTTATATCGTAATGCTACATAACGTTATGCGTTATAACGTATTACCATATGACGTTATACGTTACATCGTAACGCTACATAACGTTATACGTCATATCGTAATGCTACATAACGTTATACGTTACATCGTAATGCTACATAACATTATACGCTATATCGTACTGCTACGTAACGTTATACGTTATATCGTAATGCTACATAACGTTATACGTTGTATCGTAATGCTACATAACGGTATACGTTATATCGTAATGCTACATAACGTTATACGTTATATCGTAATGCTACATAACGTTATACGTTATATCGTACTGCTACATAACGTTATACGTTATATCGTAATGCTACATAACGTTATACGTTGTATCGCAATGATACATAACGTTATACGTTATATCGTAATGCTACATAACGTTATACGTTATAACGTATTACCATATCACGTTATACGTTATATCGTAATGCTACATAAAGTTAAACGCTATATCGTAATGCTACATAACGTTATACGTTATGTCGTAATGCTACAAAACGTTATACGTTATAACGTAATACCATATAACGTTATACGTTATATCGCAATGCTACATAACGTTATACGTTATATCGTAATGCTACATATCGTTATACGTTATGTCGTACTGCTACATAACGTTATACGTTATAACGTAATACTACATAACGTTATACGTTATAACGTAATACTATATAACGTTATACGTCATATCTTAATGCTACATAACGTTATACGTTATAACGTATTACCATATAACGTTATACGTTACATCGTAATGCTACATAACGTTATACGCTATATCGTAATGCTACACAACGTTATACGTTATAACGTATTACCATATAACGTTATACGTTATATCGTAATGCTACATAACGTTATACGTTATATCGTAATGCTACATAACGTTATACGTTATGTCGTACTGCTACATAACGTTGTACGTTATATCGTAATGCTACATAACGTTATACGTTGTATCGTAATGATACATAACGTTATACGTTATATCGTAATGCTACATAACGTTATACGTTATATCGTGATGCTACATAACGTTATACGCTATATCGTACTGCTACATAACGTTATACGTTATATCGTAATGCTACATAACGTTATACGCTATATCGTAATGCTACATAACGATATACGTTATGTCGTACTGCTACATTACGTTGTACGTTATGTCCTAATGCTACATAACGTTATACGTTGTATCGTAATGATACATAACGTTATACGTTATATCGTAATGCTACATAACGTTATACGTTATATCGTGATGCTACATAACGTTATACGCTATATCGTAATGCAACATAACGTTATACGTTATGTCGTACTTTTACATAACGTCAAACGTTATATGGTAATGCTACATAACGTTATACGTTATATCGTACTGCTACATAACGTTATACGTTATATCGTACTGCTACATAACGTTATACGTTATATCGTAATGCAACATAACGTTATACGTTATATCGTACTGCTACATAACGTTATACGTTATATCGTACTGCAACTGAACGTTATACGTTATATCGTAATGCTACATAACGTTATACGCTATATCGTAATGCTACATAACGTTATACGTTATGTCGTACTGCTACATAACGTCATACGTTATATGGTAATGCTACATAACGTTATACGTTATATCGTAATGCTACATAACGTTATACGTTATAACGTATTACTACATAACGTTATACGTTATAACGTAATCCTATATAAAGTCATACGTCATATCATAATGCTACATAACGTTATACGTTATAACGTATTACCATATAACGTTATACGTTATATCGCAATGCTACATAACGTTATACGCTATATGGTAATACTACATATCGTTATACGTTATAACGTATTACCATATCACGTTATACGTTATATCGTAATGCTACATAACGTTATACGCTATTTTGTAATGCTACATAACGTTATATGTTATGTCGTACTGTTACATAACGTTATACGTTATATGGTAATGCTACAAAACGTTATACGTTATAACGTAATGCTACATAACGTTATACGTTATATCGTAATGCTACATAACGTTATACGTTATATCGTAATGCTACATAACGTTATACGTTATATCGTAATGCTACATAACGTTATACGTTATATCGTAATGCTACATAACGTTATACGTTATATCGTAATGCTACATAACGTTATACGTTCCATCGTAATGCTACATAACGTTATATGTTATATCGTAATGCTACATAACGTTATGCGTTATATCGTAACCCTACATATCGTAATACGTTATAACGTATTACCATATCACGTTATACGTTATATCGTAATGCTACATAACGTTATACGTTATATCGTAATGCTACATAACGTTATACGCTATATCGTAATGCTACATAACGTTATACGTTATGTCGTACTGCTACATAACGTCATACGTTATATGGTAATGCTACATAACGTTATACGTTATATCGTACTGCTACATAACGTTATACGTTATATCGTACTGCTACATAACGTTATACGTTATATCGTAATGCAACATAACGTTATACGTTATATCGTACTGCTACATAACGTTATACGTTATATCGTACTGCTACTGAACGTTATACGTTATATCGTAATGCTACATAACGTTATAACTTATATCGTAATGCTACATAACATTATACGTTATATCGGAATGCAACATAACGTTATACGTTATATCGTACTGCTACTGAACGTTATACGTTATATCGTAATGCTACATAACGTTATAACTTATATCGTAATGCTACATAACATTATACGTTATATCGGAATGCAACATAACGTTATACGTTATATCGTAATGCTACATAACGTTATACGTCATATAGTAATGTTACATAACGTTATACGTTATATCGTAATGCTACATAACGTTATACGTTATAACGTATTACTACATAACGTTATAAGTTATAACGTAATACTATATAAAGTTATACGTCATATCATAATGCTACATAACGTTATACGTTATAACGTATTACCATATAACGTTATACGTTATATCGAAATGCTACATAACGTTATACGTTATAACGAATTACCATATAACGTTATACGTTATAACGAATTACCATATAACGTTATACGTTACATCGTAATGCTACATAACGTTATACGCTATATCGTAATGCTACACAACGTTATACATTATAACGCATTACCATATAACGTTATACGTTATATCGTAATGCTACATAACGTTATACGTTATATCGAAATGCTACATAACGTTATACGTTATAACGAATTACCATATAACGATATACGTTATAACGAATTACCATATAACGTTATACGTTACATCGTAATGCTACATAACGTTACACGCTATATCGTAATGCTACACAACGTTATACATTATAACGCATTACCATATAACGTTATACGTTATATCGTAATGCTACATAACGTTATACGTTATATCGTAATGCTACATAACTTTATACGTTATATCGTAACGCTACATAACGTTATACGTTATGTCGTACTGCTACATAACGTTGTACGTTATATCGTAATGTTACATAACGTTATACGTTGTATCGTAATGATACATAACGTTATACGTTATATCGTAATGCTACATAACGTTATACGTTATATCGTGATGCTACATAACGTTATACGTTATAACGTATTACCATATCACGTTATACGTTATATCGTAATGCTACATAACGTTATACGTTATATCGTAATGCTACATAACGTTATACGTTATATCGTACTGCTACATAACGTTAAACGTTATATCGTAATGCTACATAACGTTATACGTTGTATCGCAATGATACATAACGTTATACGTTATATCGTAATGCTACATAACGTTATACGTTATAACGTATTACCATATCACGTTATACGTTATATCGTAATGCTACATAACGTTATACGCTATATCCTAATGCTACACAACGTTATACATTATAACGCATTACCATATAACGTTATACGTTATATCGTAATGCTACATAACGTTATACGTTATATCGAAATGCTACATAACGTTATACGTTATAACGAATTACCATATAACGATATACGTTATAACGAATTACCATATAACGTTATACGTTACATCGTAATGCTACATAACGTTATACGCTATATCGTAATGCTACACAACGTTATACATTATAACGCATTACCATATAACGTTATACGTAATATCGTAATGCTACATAACGTTATACGTTATATCGTAATGCTACATAACTTTATACGTTATATCGTAACGCTACATAACGTTATACGTTATGTCGTACTGCTACATAACGTTGTACGTTATATCGTAATGCTACATAACGTTATACGTTGTATCGTAATAATACATAACGTTATACGTTATATCGTAATGCTACATAACGTTATACGTTATATCGTGATGCTACATAACGTTATACGTTATAACGTATTACCATATCACGTTATACGTTATATCGTAATGCTACATAACGTTATACGTTATATCGTAATGCTACATAACGTTATACGTTATGTCGTAATGCTACAAAACGTTATACGTTATAACGTAATACCCTATAACGTTATACGTTATATCGCAATGCTATATAACGTTATTCGTAATATCGTAATGCTACATAACGTTATACGTTATGTCGTACTGCTACATAACGTTATACGTTATAACGTAATACTACATAACGTTATACGTTATAACGTAATACTATATAACGTTATACGTCATATCTTAATGCTACATAACGTTATACGTTATAACGTATTACCATATAACGTTATACGTTACATCGTAATGCTACATAACGTTATACGCTATATCGTAATGCTACATAACGTTATACGTTATGTCGTACTGCTACATAACGATGTACGTTATGTCGTAATGCTACATAACGTTATACGTTGTATCGTAATGATACATAACGTTATACGTTATATCGTAATGCTACATAACGTTATACGTTATATCGTGATGCTACATAACGTTATACGTTATAACGTATTACCATATCACGTTATACGTTATATCGTAATGCTACATAACGTTATACGTTATATGGTAATGCTACATAACGTTATACGTTATAACGTATTACCATATAACGTTATACGTTATGTCGTAATGCTACATAACGTTATACGTTATATCGTACTGCTACATAACGTTATACGTTATATCGTAATGCTACATAACATTATACGTTATATCGTAATGCTACATAACATTATACGTTATATCGTACTGCTACGTAACGTTATACGTTATATCGTAATGCTACATAACGTTATACGTTGTATCGTAATGCTACATAACGATATACGTTATATCGTAATGCTACATAACGTTATACGTTATAACGTAATACTATATAACGTTATACGTCATATCTTAATGCTACATAACGTTATACGTTATAACGTATTACCATATAACGTTATACGTTACATCGTAATGCTACATAACGTTATACGCTATATCGTAATGCTACATAACGTTATACGTTATGTCGTACTGCTACATAACGATGTACGTTATGTCGTAATGCTACATAACGTTATACGTTGTATCGTAATGATACATAACGTTATACGTTATATCGTAATGCTACATAACGTTATACGTTATATCGTGATGCTACATAACGTTATACGTTATAACGTATTACCATATCACGTTATACGTTATGTCGTAATGCTACATAACGTTATACGTTATATCGTACTGCTACATAACGTTATACGTTATATCGTAATGCTACATAACATTATACGTTATATCGTAATGCTACATAACATTATACGTTATATCGTACTGCTACGTAACGTTATACGTTATATCGTAATGCTACATAACGTTATACGTTGTATCGTAATGCTACATAACGATATACGTTATATCGTAATGCTACATAACGTTATACGTTATATCGTAATGCTACATAACGTTATACGTTATATCGTACTGCTACATAACGTTATACATTATATCGTAACGCCACATAACGTTATACGTTGTATCGCAATGATACATAACGTTATACGTGATATCGTAATGCTACATAACGTTATACGTTATAACGTATTACCATATCACGTTATACGTTATATCGTAATGCTACATAACGTTATACGTCATATCGTAATGCTACATAACGTTATACGTTATATCGTAATGCTACATAACGTTATACGCTATATCGTACTGCTACATAACGTTATACGTTAAATCGTAATGCTACATAACGTTATACGTTGTATCGTAATGCTACATAACGTTATACGTTATGTCGTAATGCTACATAACGTTATACGTTATATCGTAATGCTACATAACGTTATACGTTATAACGTATTACCATATCTCGTTATACGTTATATCGTAATACTACATAACGTTATACGTTATATCGTAATGCTACATAACGTTATACGTTATAACGTATTACTACATAACGTTATACGTTATAACGTAATCCTATATAAAGTCATACGTCATATCATAATGCTACATAACGTTATACGTTATAACGTATTACCATATAACGTTATACGTTATATCGCAATACTACATAACGTTATACGCTATATGGTAATACTACATATCGTTATACGTTATAACGTATTACCATATCACGTTATACGTTATATCGTAATGCTACATAACGTTATACGTTATATCGTAATGCTACATAACGTTATACGTTATATCGTAATGCTACATAACGTTATACGTTCCATCGTAATGCTACATAACGTTATATGTTATATCGTAATGCTACATAACGTTATGCGTTATATCGTAACCCTACATATCGTAATACGTTATAACGTATTACCATATCACGTTGTACGTTATATCGTAATGCTACATAACGTTATACGTTATATCGTAATGCTACATAACGTTATACGCTATATCGTAATGCTACATAACGTTATACGTTATGTCGTACTGCTACATAACGTCATACGTTATATCGTACTGCTACATAACGTTATACGTTATATCGTAATGCAACATAACGTTATACGTTATATCGTACTGCTACATAACGTTATACGTTATATCGTACTGCTACTGAACGTTATACGTTATATCGTAATGCTACATAACGTTATAACTTATATCGTAATGCTACATAACATTATACGTTATATCGGAATGCAACATAACGTTATACGTTATATCGTAATGCTACATAACGTTATACGTCATATAGTAATGTTACATAACGTTATACGTTATATCGTAATGCTACATAACGTTATACGTTATAACGTATTACTACATAACGTTATACGTTATAACGTAATACTATATAAAGTTATACGTCATATCATAATGCTACATAACGTTATACGTTATAACGTATTACCATATAACGTTATACGTTATATCGAAATGCTACATAACGTTATACGTTATAACGAATTACCATATAACGTTATACGTTATAACGAATTACCATATAACGTTATACGTTACATCGTAATGCTACATAACGTTATACGCTATATCGTAATGCTACATAACATTATACGTTATATCGTAATGCTACATAACGTTATACGTTATATCGTAATGCTACATAACGTTATACGTTATATCGTAATGCTACATAACGTTATACGTTATAATGTATTACCATATAACGTTATACATTATAACGCATTACCATATAACGTTATATTATACATCGTAACGCATTACCATATAACGTTATACGTTATATCGTAATGCTACATAACATTATACGTTATATCGTAATGCTACATAACGTTATACGTTATATCGTAATGCTACATAACGTTATACGTTATATCGTAATGCTACATAACGTTATACGTTATAACGTAATACTACATAACGTTATACGTTATAACGTATTACCATATAACGTTACACGTTATATCGTAATGCTACATAACGTTATACGTTATAACTTAATTCTACATAACGTTATACGTTATAACGTATTACCATATAACGTTATACGTTATATCGTAATGCTACATAACATTATACGTTATATCGTAATGCTACATAACGTTATACGTTACATCGTAATGCTACATAACGTTATACGTTTTATCGTAATGTTACATAACGTTATACGTTATATCGTAATGCTACATAACGTTATATGTTATATCGTAATGCTACATAACGTTATACGTTATATCGTAATGCTGCATAACGTTATACGTTATAACGTATTACCATATAACGTTATACGTTATATCGTAATGCTACATAACGTTATACGTTATATCGTAATGCTACATAACGTTATACGTTATAACGTAATACTACATAACGTTATACGTTATAACGTATTACCATATAACGTTGCACGTTATATCGTAATGCTACATAACGTTATACGTTATAACTTAATACTACATAACGTTATACGTTATAACGTATTACCATATAACGTTATACGTTATATCGTAATGCTACATAACGTTATACGTTATATCGTAATGCTACATAACGTTATACGTTATATCGTAATGTTACATAACGTTGTACGTTATATCGTAATGCTACATAACGTTATACGTTATATCGTAATGCTGCATATCGTTATACGTTATATCGTAATGCTACATAACGTTATACGTTATAACGTATTACCATATAACGTTATACGTTATATCGTAATGCTACATAACGTTATACGTTATATCGTAATGCTACATAACGTTATACGTTATAACGTCATCCTACATAACGTTATACGTTATAACGTATTACCATATAACGTTACACGTTATATCGTAATGCTACATAACGTTATACGTTATAACTTAATACTACATAACGTTATACGTTATAACGTATTACCATATAACGTTATACGTTATATCGTAATGCTACATAACGTTATACGTTATATCGTAATGCTACATAACGTTATACGTTACATCGTAATGCTACATAACGTTGTACGTTTTATCGTAATGTTACATAATGTTATATGTTATATCGTAATGCTACATAACGTTATATGTTATATCGTAATGCTACATAACGTTATACGTTATATCGTAATGCTGCATAACGTTATACGTTATAACGTATTACCATATAACGTTATACGTTATATCGTAATGCTACATAACGTTATACGTTATATCGTAATGCTACATAACGTTATACGTTATAACGTAATACTACATAACGTTATACGTTATAACGTATTACCATATAACGTTACACGTTATATCGTAATGCTACATAACGTTATACGTTATAACTTAATACTACATAACGTTATACGTTATAACGTATTACCATATAACGTTATACGTTATATCGTAATGCTACATAACGTTATACACTATATCGTAATGCCACATAACGTTATACGTTATAACGTATTACCATATAACGTTATACGTTATATCGTAATGCTACATAACGTTATACGTTATAACGTATTACCATATAAAGTTATACGTTATATAGTAATGCTACATAACGTTATACGTTATAACGTATTACCATATAACGTTATACGTTATAACGTATTACCATATAACGTTGTACGTTATAACGTATTACCATATAACGTTGTACGATTTATCGTAATGCTACATAACGTTATACGTTATATCGTAATGCTACATAACGTTATACGTTATATCGTAATGCTACATTACGTTATACGTTATATCGTAATGCTACATAACGTTATACGTTATAACGAAATACTACATAACGTTATACGTTATAACGGATTACCATATAACGTTACACGTTATATCGTAATGCTACATAACGTTATAAATTATAACTTAATACTACATAACTTTATACGTTATAACGTATTACCACATAACGTTATACGTTATATCGTAATGCTACATAACGTTATACGTTATATCGTAATGCTACATAACGTTATACGTTATATCGTAGTGCTACATAAAGTTATACGTTATAACGTAATACTACATAACGTTATACGTTATATCGTAACACTAGATCACGTTATACGTTATATCGTAATGCTGCATAACGTTATACGTTATAACGTATGACCATATAACGTTATACGTTATATCGTATTGCTACATAACGTTATACGTTATATCGTAATGCTACAGATTGTTATACGTTATATCGTAATGCTACATAACGTTATACCTTATAACGTATGGCCATATAACGTTATACGTTATATCGTATTGCTACATAACGTTATACGTTATATCGCAATGCTACAGATCGTTATACGTTATATCGTAATGCTACATAACGTTATACGTTATAACGTATTACCATACAAAGTTATACGTTATATCGTAATGCTACATAACGTTATACGATATATCGTAATGCTACATAACGTTATACGTTATATCGTAATGCTACATAACGTTATACGTTATATCGTAATGCTGCATAACGTTATACGTTATAACGTATGACCATATAACGTTATACGTTATATCGTATTGCTACATAACGTTATACGTTATATCGTAATGCTACAGATTGTTATACGTTATATCGTAATGCTACATAACGTTATACCTTATAACGTATGGCCATATAACGTTATACGTTATATCGTATTGCTACATAACGTTATACGTTATATCGCAATGCTACAGATCGTTATACGTTATATCGTAATGCTGCATAACGTTATACGTTATAACGTATTACCATATAACGTTACACGTTATATCGTAATGCTACATAACGTTATACGTTATATCGTAATGCTACATAACGTTATACGTTATAACGTAATACTACATAACGTTATACGTTATAACGTATTACCATATAACGTTGCACGTTATATCGTAATGCTACATAACGTTATACGTTATAACTTAATACTACATAACGTTATACGTTATAACGTATTACCATATAACGTTATACGTTATATCGTAATGCTACATAACGTTATACGTTATATCGTAATGCTACATAACGTTATACGTTATATCGTAATGTTACATAACGTTGTACGTTATATCGTAATGCTACATAACGTTATACGTTATATCGTAATGCTGCATATCGTTATACGTTATATCGTAATGCTACATAACGTTATACGTTATAACGTATTACCATATAACGTTATACGTTATATCGTAATGCTACATAACGTTATACGTTATATCGTAATGCTACATAACGTTATACGTTATAACGTCATCCTACATAACGTTATACGTTATAACGTATTACCATATAACGTTACACGTTATATCGTAATGCTACATAACGTTATACGTTATAACTTAATACTACATAACGTTATACGTTATAACGTATTACCATATAACGTTATACGTTATATCGTAATGCTACATAACGTTATACCTTATAACGTATGGCCATATAACGTTATACGTTATATCGTATTGCTACATAACGTTATACGTTATATCGCAATGCTACAGATCGTTATACGTTATATCGTAATGCTACATAACGTTATACGTTATAACGTATTACCATACAAAGTTATACGTTATATCGTAATGCTACATAACGTTATACGATATATCGTAATGCTACATAACGTTATACGTTATATCGTAATGCTACATAACGTTATACGTTATATCGTAATGCTGCATAACGTTATACGTTATAACGTATGACCATATAACGTTATACGTTATATCGTATTGCTACATAACGTTATACGTTATATCGTAATGCTACAGATTGTTATACGTTATATCGTAATGCTACATAACGTTATACCTTATAACGTATGGCCATATAACGTTATACGTTATATCGTATTGCTACATAACGTTATACGTTATATCGCAATGCTACAGATCGTTATACGTTATATCGTAATGCTGCATAACGTTATACGTTATAACGTATTACCATATAACGTTACACGTTATATCGTAATGCTACATAACGTTATACGTTATATTGTAATGCTACATAACGTTATACGTTATAACGTAATACTACATAACGTTATACGTTATAACGTATTACCATATAACGTTGCACGTTATATCGTAATGCTACATAACGTTATACGTTATAACTTAATACTACATAACGTTATACGTTATAACGTATTACCATATAACGTTATACGTTATATCGTAATGCTACATAACGTTATACGTTATATCGTAATGCTACATAACGTTATACGTTATATCGTAATGTTACATAACGTTGTACGTTATATCGTAATGCTACATAACGTTATACGTTATATCGTAATGCTGCATATCGTTATACGTTATATCGTAATGCTACATAACGTTATACGTTATAACGTATTACCATATAACGTTATACGTTATATCGTAATGCTACATAACGTTATACGTTATATCGTAATGCTACATAACGTTATACGTTATAACGTCATCCTACATAACGTTATACGTTATAACGTATTACCATATAACGTTACACGTTATATCGTAATGCTACATAACGTTATACGTTATAACTTAATACTACATAACGTTATACGTTACAACGTATTACCATATAACGTTATACGTTATATCGTAATGCTACATAACGTTATACGTTATATCGTAATGCTACATAACGTTATACGTTACATCGTAATGCTACATAACGTTATACGTTTTATCGTAATGTTACATAATGTTATATGTTATATCGTAATGCTACATAACGTTATATATTATATCGTAATGCTACATAACGTTATACGTTATATCGTAATGCTGCATAACGTTATACGTTATAACGTATTACCATATAACGTTATACGTTATATCGTAATGCTACATAACGTTATACGTTATATCGTAATGCTACATAACGTTATACGTTATAACGTAATACTACATAACGTTATACGTTATAACGTATTACCATATAACGTTACACGTTATATCGTAATGCTACATAACGTTATACGTTATAACTTAATACTACATAACGTTATACGTTATAACGTATTACCATATAACGTTATACGTTATATCGTAATGCTACATAACGTTATACACTATATCGTAATGCCACATAACGTTATACGTTATAACGTATTACCATATAACGTTATACGTTATATCGTAATGCTACATAACGTTATACGTTATAACGTATTACCATATAACGTTATACGTTATATCGTAATGCTACATAACGTTATACGTTATATCGTAATGCTACATAACGTTATACGTCATAACGTCATCCTACATAACGTTATACGTTATAACGTATTACCATATAACGTTACACGTTATATCGTAATGCTACATAACGTTATACGTTATAACATAATACTACATAACGTTATACGTTATAACGTATTACCATATAACGTTATACGTTATATCGTAATGCTACATAACGTTATACGTTATATCGTAATGCTACATAACGTTATACGTTACATCGTAATGCTACATAACGTTATACGTTTTATCGTAATGTTACATAATGTTATATGTTATATCGTAATGCTACATAACGTTATACGTTATAACTTAATACTACATAACGTTATACGTTATAACGTATTACCATATAACGTTATACGTTATATCGTAATGCTACATAACGTTATACGTTATAACGTAATACTACATAACGTTATACGTTATAACGTATTACCATATAACGTTACACGTTATATCGTAATGCTACATAACGTTATAAATTATAACTTAATACTACATAACTTTATACGTTATAACGTATTACCACATAACGTTATACGTTATATCGTAATGCTACATAACGTTATACGTTATATCGTAATGCTACATAACGTTATACGTTATATCGTAGTGCTACATAAAGTTATACGTTATAACGTAATACTACATAACGTTATACGTTATATCGTAACACTAGATCACGTTATACGTTATATCGTAATGCTACATAACGTTATACGTTATATCGTAATGCTACATAACGTTATACGTTATATCGTAATGCTACATAACGTTATACGTTATATCGTAATGCTGCATAACGTTATACGTTATAACGTATGACCATATAACGTTATACGTTATATCGTATTGCTACATAACGTTATACGTTATATCGTAATGCTACAGATTGTTATACGTTATATCGTAATGCTACAGATTGTTATACGTTATATCGTAATGCTACATAACGTTATACCTTATAACGTATGGCCATATAACGTTATACGTTATATCGTATTGCTACATAACGTTATACGTTATATCGCAATGCTACAGATCGTTATACGTTATATCGTAATGCTACATAACGTTATACGTTATAACGTATTACCATACAAAGTTATACGTTATATCGTAATGCTACATAACGTTATACGATATATCGTAATGCTACATAACGTTATACGTTATATCGTAATGCTACATAACGTTATACGTTATATCGTAATGCTGCATAACGTTATACGTTATAACGTATTACCATATAACGTTACACGTTATATCGTAATGCTACATAACGTTATACGTTATATTGTAATGCTACATAACGTTATACGTTATAACGTAATACTACATAACGTTATACGTTATAACGTATTACCATATAACGTTGCACGTTATATCGTAATGCTACATAACGTTATACGTTATAACTTAATACTACATAACGTTATACGTTATAACGTATTACCATATAACGTTATACGTTATATCGTAATGCTACATAACGTTATACGTTATATCGTAATGCTACATAACGTTATACGTTATATCGTAATGTTACATAACGTTGTACGTTATATCGTAATGCTACATAACGTTATACGTTATATCGTAATGCTGCATATCGTTATACGTTATATCGTAATGCTACATAACGTTATACGTTATAACGTATTACCATATAACGTTATACGTTATATCGTAATGCTACATAACGTTATACGTTATATCGTAATGCTACATAACGTTATACGTTATAACGTCATCCTACATAACGTTATACGTTATAACGTATTACCATATAACGTTACACGTTATATCGTAATGCTACATAACGTTATACGTTATAACTTAATACTACATAACGTTATACGTTACAACGTATTACCATATAACGTTATACGTTATATCGTAATGCTACATAACGTTATACGTTATATCGTAATGCTACATAACGTTATACGTTACATCGTAATGCTACATAACGTTATACGTTTTATCGTAATGTTACATAATGTTATATGTTATATCGTAATGCTACATAACGTTATATATTATATCGTAATGCTACATAACGTTATACGTTATATCGTAATGCTGCATAACGTTATACGTTATAACGTATTACCATATAACGTTATACGTTATATCGTAATGCTACATAACGTTATACGTTATATCGTAATGCTACATAACGTTATACGTTATAACGTAATACTACATAACGTTATACGTTATAACGTATTACCATATAACGTTACACGTTATATCGTAATGCTACATAACGTTATACGTTATAACTTAATACTACATAACGTTATACGTTATAACGTATTACCATATAACGTTATACGTTATATCGTAATGCTACATAACGTTATACACTATATCGTAATGCCACATAACGTTATACGTTATAACGTATTACCATATAACGTTATACGTTATATCGTAATGCTACATAACGTTATACGTTATAACGTATTACCATATAACGTTATACGTTATATCGTAATGCTACATAACGTTATACGTTATATCGTAATGCTACATAACGTTATACGTCATAACGTCATCCTACATAACGTTATACGTTATAACGTATTACCATATAACGTTACACGTTATATCGTAATGCTACATAACGTTATACGTTATAACATAATACTACATAACGTTATACGTTATAACGTATTACCATATAACGTTATACGTTATATCGTAATGCTACATAACGTTATACGTTATATCGTAATGCTACATAACGTTATACGTTACATCGTAATGCTACATAACGTTATACGTTTTATCGTAATGTTACATAATGTTATATGTTATATCGTAATGCTACATAACGTTATACGTTATAACTTAATACTACATAACGTTATACGTTATAACGTATTACCATATAACGTTATACGTTATATCGTAATGCTACATAACGTTATACGTTATAACGTAATACTACATAACGTTATACGTTATAACGTATTACCATATAACGTTACACGTTATATCGTAATGCTACATAACGTTATAAATTATAACTTAATACTACATAACTTTATACGTTATAACGTATTACCACATAACGTTATACGTTATATCGTAATGCTACATAACGTTATACGTTATATCGTAATGCTACATAACGTTATACGTTATATCGTAGTGCTACATAAAGTTATACGTTATAACGTAATACTACATAACGTTATACGTTATATCGTAACACTAGATCACGTTATACGTTATATCGTAATGCTACATAACGTTATACGTTATATCGTAATGCTACATAACGTTATACGTTATATCGTAATGCTACATAACGTTATACGTTATATCGTAATGCTGCATAACGTTATACGTTATAACGTATGACCATATAACGTTATACGTTATATCGTATTGCTACATAACGTTATACGTTATATCGTAATGCTACAGATTGTTATACGTTATATCGTAATGCTACAGATTGTTATACGTTATATCGTAATGCTACATAACGTTATACCTTATAACGTATGGCCATATAACGTTATACGTTATATCGTATTGCTACATAACGTTATACGTTATATCGCAATGCTACAGATCGTTATACGTTATATCGTAATGCTACATAACGTTATACGTTATAACGTATTACCATACAAAGTTATACGTTATATCGTAATGCTACATAACGTTATACGATATATCGTAATGCTACATAACGTTATACGTTATATCGTAATGCTACATAACGTTATACGTTATATCGTAATGCTGCATAACGTTATACGTTATAACGTATGACCATATAACGTTATACGTTATATCGTATTGCTACATAACGTTATACGTTATATCGTAATGCTACAGATTGTTATACGTTATATCGTAATGCTACATAACGTTATACCTTATAACGTATGGCCATATAACGTTATACGTTATATCGTATTGCTACATAACGTTATACGTTATATCGCAATGCTACAGATCGTTATACGTTATATCGTAATGCTGCATAACGTTATACGTTATAACGTATTACCATATAACGTTATACGTTATATCGTAATGCTACATAACGTTATACGTTATATCGTAATGCTACATAACGTTATACGTTATATCGTAGTGCTACATAAAGTTATACGTTATAACGTAATACTACATAACGTTATACGTTATATCGTATTGCTACATAACGTTATACGTTATATCGTAATGCTACAGATTGTTATACGTTATATCGTAATGCTACATAACGTTATACGTTATAACGTATGACCATATAACGTTATACGTTATATCGTATTGCTACATAACGTTATACGTTATATCGTAATGCTACAGATTGTTATACGTTATATCGTAATGCTACATAACGTTATACCTTATAACGTATGGCCATATAACGTTATACGTTATATCGTATTGCTACATAACGTTATACGTTATATCGCAATGCTACAGATCGTTATACGTTATATCGTAATGCTACATAACGTTATATATTATATCGTAATGCTACATAACGTTATACGTTATATCGTAATGCTGCATAACGTTATACGTTATAACGTATTACCATATAACGTTATACGTTATATCGTAATGCTACATAACGTTATACGTTATATCGTAATGCTACATAACGTTATACGATATATCGTAATGCTACATAACGTTATACGTTATATCGTAATGCTACATAACGTTATACGTTATAACGTATTACCATATAACGTTGTACGTTATAACGTATTACCATATAACGTTGTACGATTTATCGTAATGCTACATAACGTTATACGTTATATCGTACTGCTACATAACGTTATACGTTATATCGTACTGCAACTGAACGTTATACGTTATATCGTAATGCTACATAACGTTATACGCTATATCGTAATGCTACATAACGTTATACGTTATATCGTAATGCTACATAACGTTATACGTTATATCGTAATGCTACATAACATTATACGTTATATCGTAATGCTACATAACGTTATACGTTATATCGTAATGCAACATAACGTTACACGTTATATCGTAATACTACATAACATTATACGGTATATCGTAATGCTACATAACGTTATATGTTATATCGTAATGCTACATAACGTGATACGTTATATCGTAATGCTGCATATCGTTATACGTTATATCGTAATGCTACATAACGTTATACGTTATAACGTATTACCATATAACGTTATGCGTTATATCGTAATGCTACATAACGTTATACGTTATATGGTAATGCTACATAACGTTATACGTTATAACGTAATACTACATAACGTTATACGTTATAACGTATTACCATATAACGTTACACGTTATATCGTAATGCTACATAACGTTATACGTTATAACTTAATACTACATAACGTTATACGTTATAACGTATTACCATATAACGTTATACGTTATATCGTAATGCTACATAACGTTATACGTTATATCGTAATGCTACATAACGTTATACGTTACATCGTAATGCTACATAACGTTATACGTTTTATCGTAATGTTACATAACGTTATACGTTATATCGTAATGCTACATAACGTTATATGTTATATCGTAATGCTACATAACGTTATACGTTATATCGTAATGCTGCATAACGTTATACGTTATAACGTATTACCATATAACGTTATACGTTATATCGTAATGCTACATAACGTTATACGTTATATCGTAATGCTACATAACGTTATACGTTATAACGTAATGCTACATAACGTTATACGTTATAACGTATTACCATATAACGTTACACGTTATATCGTAATGCTACATAACGTTATACGTTATAACTTAATACTACATAACGTTATACGTTATAACGTATTACCATATAACGTTATACGTTATATCGTAGTGCTACATAACGTTATACGTTATATCGTAATGCTACATAACGTTATACGTTATATCGTAATGCTACATAACGTTATACGTTATAACGTCATACTACATAACGTTATACGTTATAACGTATTACCATATAACGTTACACGTTATATCGTAATGCTACATAACGTTATACGTTATAACTTAATACTACATAACGTTATACGTTATAACGTATTACCATATAACGTTATACGTTATATCGTAATGCTACATAACGTTATACGTTATATCGTAATGCTACATAACGTTATACGTTACATCGTAATGCTACATAACGTTATACGTTATATCGTAATGCTACATAACGTTATACGTTACATCGTAATGCTACATAACGTTATACGTTTTATCGTAATGTTACATAACGTTATACGTTATATCGTAATGCTACATAACGTTATACGTTATATCGTAATGCTACATAACGTTATACGTTACATCGTAATGCTACATAACGTTATACGTTTTATCGTAATGTTACATAACGTTATACGTTATATCGTAATGCTACATAACGTTATATGTTATATCGTAATGCTACATAACGTTATACGTTATATCGTAATGCTGCATAACGTTATACGTTATAACGTATTACCATATAACGTTATACGTTATATCGTAATGCTACATAACGTTATACGTAATATCGTAATGCTACATAACGTTATACGTTATAACGTAATACTACATAACGTTATACGTTATAACGTATTACCATATAACGTTACACGTTATATCGTAATGCTACATAACGTTATACGTTATAACTTAATACTACATAACGTTATACGTTATAACGTATTACCATATAACGTTATACGTTATATCGTAATGCTACATAACGTTATACGTTATATCGTAATGCTACATAACGTTATACGTTATATCGTAATGCTACATAACGTTATATGTTATAACGTCATACTACATAACGTTATACGTTATAACGTATTACCATATAACGTTACACGTTATATCGTAATGCTACATAACGTTATACGTTATAACTTAATACTACATAACGTTATACGTTATAACGTATTACCATATAACGTTATACGTTATAACGTAATACTACATAACGTTATACGTTATAACGTATTACCATATAACGTTACACGTTATATCGTAATGCTACATAACGTTATACGTTATAACTTAATACTACATAACGTTATACGTTATAACGTATTACCATATAACGTTATACACTATATCGTAATGCCACATAACGTTATACGTTATAACGTATTACCATATAACGTTATACGTTATATCGTAATGCTACATAACGTTATACGTTATATCGTAATGCTACATAACGTTATACCTTATAACGTATGGCCATATAACGTTATACGTTATATCGTATTGCTACATAACGTTATACGTTATATCGCAATGCTACAGATCCTTATACGTTATATCGTAATGCTACATAACGTTATACGTTATAACGTATTACCATATAACGTTATACGTTATATCGTAATGCTACATAACGTTATACTTTATAACGTAATGCTACATAACGTTATACGTTATGATGTATTACCATATAACGTTATACATTATAACGCATTACCATATAACGTTATACGTTATATCGTAATGCTACATAACGTTATACGTTATATCGTAATGCTACATAACATTATACGTTATATCGTAATGCTACATAACGTTATACGTTATATCGTAATGCTACATAACGTTATACGTTACATCGTAATGCTACATAACGTTATACGTTTTATCGTAATGTTACATAACGTTATACGTTATATCGTAATGCTACATAACGTTATATGTTATATCGTAATGCTACATAACGTTATACGTTATAACGTAATACTACATAACGTTATACGTTATAACGTATTACCATATAACGTTATACGTTATATCGTAATGCTACATAACGTTATACACTATATCGTAATGCCACATAACGTTATACGTTATATCGTAATGCTACATAACGTTATACGTTATATCGTAATGCTACATAACGTTATACGTTATAACGTATTACCATATAACGTTATACGTTATATCGTAATGCTACATAACGTTATACGTTATAACGTATTACCATATAAAGTTATACGTTATATAGTAATGCTACATAACGTTATACGTTATAACGTATTACCATATAACGTTATACGTTATAACGTATTACCATATAACGTTGTACGTTATAACGTATTACCATATAACGTTGTACGATTTATCGTAATGCTACATAACGTTATACGTTATATCGTAATGCTACATAACGTTATACGTTATATCGTAATGCTACATTACGTTATACGTTATAACGTATTACCATATAACGTTACACGTTATATCGTAATGCTACATAATGTTATAAGTTATAACTTAACACTACATAACTTTATACGTTATAACGTATTACCATATAACGTTATACGTTATATCGTAATGCTACATAACGTTATACGTTATATCGTAATGCTACATAACGTTATACGTTATATCGTAGTGCTACATAAAGTTATACGTTATAACGTAATACTACATAACGTTATACGTTATATCGTAACACTAGATCACGTTATACGTTATATCGTAATGCTACATAACGTTATACGTTATATCGTAATGCTACATAACGTTATACGTTATAACGAATTACCATATAACGTTATACGTTATAACGAATTACCATATAACGTTATACGTTACATCGTAATGCTACATAACGTTATACGCTATATCGTAATGCTACACAACGTTATACATTATAACGCATTGCCATATAACGTTATACGTTATATCGTAATGCTACATAACGTTATACGTTATATCGTAATTCTACATAACATTATACGTTATATCGTAACGCTGCATAACGTTATACGTTATATCGTAATGCTACATAACGTTATACGTTACATCGTAATGCTACATAACGTTATACGTTATAACGTATTACCATATAACGTTATACGTTATATCGTAATGCTACATAACGTTATACTTTATAACGTAATGCTACATAACGTTATACGTTATGATGTATTACCATATAACGTTATACATTATAACGCATTACCATATAACGTTATACGTTATATCGTAATGCTACATAACGTTATACGTTATATCGTAATGCTACATAACCTTATACGTTATATCGTAATGCTACATAACGTTATACGTTATATCGTAATGCTACATAACGTTATACGTTATATCGTAATGCTACATAACGTTATACGTTATAACGTCATACTACATAACGTTATACGTTATAACGTATTACCATATAACGTTACACGTTATATCGTAATGCTACATAACGTTATACGTTATAACTTAATACTACATAACGTTATACGTTATAACGTATTACCATATAACGTTATACGTTATATCGTAATGCTACATAACGTTGTACGTTATATCGTAATGCTACATAACGTTATACGTTACATCGTAATGCTACATAACGTTATACGTTTTATCGTAATGTTACATAACGTTATACGTTATATCGTAATGCTACATAACGTTATATGTTATATCGTAATGCTACATAACGTTATACGTTATATCGTAATGCTGCATAACGTTATACGTTATAACGTATTACCATATAACGTTACACGTTATATCGTAATGCTACATAACGTTATACGTTATAACTTAATACTACATAACGTTATACGTTATAACGTATTACCATATAACGTTATACGTTATATCGTAGTGCTACATAACGTTATACGTTATATCGTAATGCTACATAACGTTATACGTTATATCGTAATGCTACATAACGTTATACGTTATAACGTCATACTACATAACGTTATACGTTATAACGTATTACCATATAACGTTACACGTTATATCGTAATGCTACATAACGTTATACGTTATAACTTAATACTACATAACGTTATACGTTATAACGTATTACCATATAACGTTATACGTTATATCGTAATGCTACATAACGTTATACGTTATATCGTAATGCTACATAACGTTATACGTTACATCGTAATGCTACATAACGTTATACGTTATATCGTAATGCTACATAACGTTATACGTTACATCGTAATGCTACATAACGTTATACGTTTTATCGTAATGTTACATAACGTTATACGTTATATCGTAATGCTACATAACGTTATACGTTATATCGTAATGCTACATAACGTTATACGTTACATCGTAATGCTACATAACGTTATACGTTTTATCGTAATGTTACATAACGTTATACGTTATATCGTAATGCTACATAACGTTATATGTTATATCGTAATGCTACATAACGTTATACGTTATATCGTAATGCTGCATAACGTTATACGTTATAACGTATTACCATATAACGTTATACGTTATATCGTAATGCTACATAACGTTATACGTAATATCGTAATGCTACATAACGTTATACGTTATAACGTAATACTACATAACGTTATACGTTATAACGTATTACCATATAACGTTACACGTTATATCGTAATGCTACATAACGTTATACGTTATAACTTAATACTACATAACGTTATACGTTATAACGTATTACCATATAACGTTATACGTTATATCGTAATGCTACATAACGTTATACGTTATATCGTAATGCTACATAACGTTATACGTTATATCGTAATGCTACATAACGTTATATGTTATAACGTCATACTACATAACGTTATACGTTATAACGTATTACCATATAACGTTACACGTTATATCGTAATGCTACATAACGTTATACGTTATAACTTAATACTACATAACGTTATACGTTATAACGTATTACCATATAACGTTATACGTTATAACGTAATACTACATAACGTTATACGTTATAACGTATTACCATATAACGTTACACGTTATATCGTAATGCTACATAACGTTATACGTTATAACTTAATACTACATAACGTTATACGTTATAACGTATTACCATATAACGTTATACACTATATCGTAATGCCACATAACGTTATACGTTATAACGTATTACCATATAACGTTATACGTTATATCGTAATGCTACATAACGTTATACGTTATATCGTAATGCTACATAACGTTATACCTTATAACGTATGGCCATATAACGTTATACGTTATATCGTATTGCTACATAACGTTATACGTTATATCGCAATGCTACAGATCCTTATACGTTATATCGTAATGCTACATAACGTTATACGTTATAACGTATTACCATATAACGTTATACGTTATATCGTAATGCTACATAACGTTATACTTTATAACGTAATGCTACATAACGTTATACGTTATGATGTATTACCATATAACGTTATACATTATAACGCATTACCATATAACGTTATACGTTATATCGTAATGCTACATAACGTTATACGTTATATCGTAATGCTACATAACATTATACGTTATATCGTAATGCTACATAACGTTATACGTTATATCGTAATGCTACATAACGTTATACGTTACATCGTAATGCTACATAACGTTATACGTTTTATCGTAATGTTACATAACGTTATACGTTATATCGTAATGCTACATAACGTTATATGTTATATCGTAATGCTACATAACGTTATACGTTATAACGTAATACTACATAACGTTATACGTTATAACGTATTACCATATAACGTTATACGTTATATCGTAATGCTACATAACGTTATACACTATATCGTAATGCCACATAACGTTATACGTTATATCGTAATGCTACATAACGTTATACGTTATATCGTAATGCTACATAACGTTATACGTTATAACGTATTACCATATAACGTTATACGTTATATCGTAATGCTACATAACGTTATACGTTATAACGTATTACCATATAAAGTTATACGTTATATAGTAATGCTACATAACGTTATACGTTATAACGTATTACCATATAACGTTATACGTTATAACGTATTACCATATAACGTTGTACGTTATAACGTATTACCATATAACGTTGTACGATTTATCGTAATGCTACATAACGTTATACGTTATATCGTAATGCTACATAACGTTATACGTTATATCGTAATGCTACATTACGTTATACGTTATAACGTATTACCATATAACGTTACACGTTATATCGTAATGCTACATAATGTTATAAGTTATAACTTAACACTACATAACTTTATACGTTATAACGTATTACCATATAACGTTATACGTTATATCGTAATGCTACATAACGTTATACGTTATATCGTAATGCTACATAACGTTATACGTTATATCGTAGTGCTACATAAAGTTATACGTTATAACGTAATACTACATAACGTTATACGTTATATCGTAACACTAGATCACGTTATACGTTATATCGTAATGCTACATAACGTTATACGTTATATCGTAATGCTACATAACGTTATACGTTATAACGAATTACCATATAACGTTATACGTTATAACGAATTACCATATAACGTTATACGTTACATCGTAATGCTACATAACGTTATACGCTATATCGTAATGCTACACAACGTTATACATTATAACGCATTGCCATATAACGTTATACGTTATATCGTAATGCTACATAACGTTATACGTTATATCGTAATTCTACATAACATTATACGTTATATCGTAACGCTGCATAACGTTATACGTTATATCGTAATGCTACATAACGTTATACGTTACATCGTAATGCTACATAACGTTATACGTTATAACGTATTACCATATAACGTTATACGTTATATCGTAATGCTACATAACGTTATACTTTATAACGTAATGCTACATAACGTTATACGTTATGATGTATTACCATATAACGTTATACATTATAACGCATTACCATATAACGTTATACGTTATATCGTAATGCTACATAACGTTATACGTTATATCGTAATGCTACATAACCTTATACGTTATATCGTAATGCTACATAACGTTATACGTTATATCGTAATGCTACATAACGTTATACGTTATATCGTAATGCTACATAACGTTATACGTTATAACGTCATACTACATAACGTTATACGTTATAACGTATTACCATATAACGTTACACGTTATATCGTAATGCTACATAACGTTATACGTTATAACTTAATACTACATAACGTTATACGTTATAACGTATTACCATATAACGTTATACGTTATATCGTAATGCTACATAACGTTGTACGTTATATCGTAATGCTACATAACGTTATACGTTACATCGTAATGCTACATAACGTTATACGTTTTATCGTAATGTTACATAACGTTATACGATATATCGTAATGCTACATAACGTTATATGTTATATCGTAATGCTACATAACGTTATACGTTATATCGTAATGCTGCATAACGTTATACGTTATAACGTATTACCATATAACGTTATACGTTATATCGTAATGCTACATAACGTTATACGTTATATCGTAATGCTACATAACGTTATACGTTATAACTTAATACTACATAACGTTATACGTTATAACGTATTACCATATAACGTTATACGTTATATCGTAATGCTACATAACGTTATACACTATATCGTAATGCCACATAACGTTATACGTTATATCGTAATGCTACATAACGTTATACGTTATATCGTAATGCTACATAACGTTATACGTTATAACGTATTACCATATAACGTTATACGTTATATCGTAATGGTACATAACGTTATACGTTATAGCGTATTACCATATAAAGTTATACGTTATATAGTAATGCTACATAACGTTATACGTTATAACGTATTACCATATAACGTTATACGTTATAACGTATTACCATATAACGTTGTACGTTATAACGTATTACCATATAACGTTGTACGATTTATCGTAATGCTACATAACGTTATACGTTATATCGTAATGCTACATAACGTTATACGTTATATCGTAATGCTACATTACGTTATACGTTATAACGTATTACCATATAACGTTACACGTTATATCGTAATGCTACATAACGTTATAAGTTATAACTTAATACTACATAACTTTATACGTTATAACGTATTACCATATAACGTTATGCGTTATATCGTAATGCTACATAACGTTATACGTTATATCGTAATGCTACATAACGTTATACGTTATATCGTAATGCTACATAACGTTATACGTTATATCGTAATGCTACATAACGTTATACGTTATAACGTATTAACATATAACGTTATACGTTATAACGTATTACCATATAACGTTGTACGATTTATGGTAATGCTACATAACGTTATACGTTATATCGTAATGCTACATAACGTTATACGTTATATCGCAATGCTACATTACGTTATACGTTATAACGTATTACCATATAACGTTACACGTTATATCGTAATGCTACATAACGTTATAAGTTATAACTTAATACTACATAACTTTATACGTTATAACGTATTACCATATAACCTTATGCGTTATATCGTAATGCTACATAAAGTTATACGTTATAACGTAATACTACATAACGTTATACGTTATATCGTAACACTAGATCACGTTATACGTTATATCGTAATGCTACATAACGTTATACGTTATATCGTAATGTTACATAACGTTATACGTTATATCGTATTGCTACATAACGTTATACGTTATATCGCAATGCTACAGATCGTTATACGTTATATCGTAATGCTACATAACGTTATATGTTATATCGTAATGCTACATAACGTTATACGTTATATCGTAATGCTGCATAACGTTATACGTTATAACGTATGACCATATAACGTTATACGTCATATCGTATTGCTACATAACGTTATACGTTATATCGTAATGCTACAGATTGTTATACGTTATATCGTAATGCTATATAACGTTATACGTTATATCGTAATGCTACATAACGTTATACCTTATAACGTATGGCCATATAACGTTATACGTTATATCGTATTGCTACATAACGTTATACGTTATATCGCAATGCTACAGATCGTTATACGTTATATCGTAATGCTACATAACGTTATCCGTTATGACGTATTACCATACAACGTTATACGTTGTAACGTATTACCATATAACGTTATACGTTATATCGTAATGCTACATAACGTTATACGATATATAGTAATGCTACATAACGTTATACGTTATAACGTCTTGCCATATGACGTTATACGTTATATCGTAATGCTACATAACGTTATACCTTATAACGTATGGCCATATAACGTTATACGTTATATCGTATTGCTACATAACGTTATACGTTATATCGCAATGCTACAGATCGTTATAAGTTATAACTTAATACTACATAACTTTATACGTTATAACGTATTACCATATAACGTTATACGTTATATCGTAATGCTACATAACGTTATACGTTATATCGTAATGCTACATAACGTTATACGATATATCGGAATGCTACATAACGATATACGTTATATCGTAATGCTACATAACGTTATACGTTATATCGTAATGCTACATTACGTTATACGTTATAACGTATTACCATATAACGTTACACGTTATATCGTAATGCTACATAACGTTATAAGTTATAACTTAATACTACATAACTTTATACGTTATAACGTATTACCATATAACGTTATACGTTATATCGTAATGCTACATAACGTTATACGTTATATCGTAATGCTACATAACGTTATACGATATATCGGAATGCTACATAACGATATACGTTATATCGTAATGCTACATAACGTTATACATTATATCGTAATGCCACATAACGTTGTACGTTGTAACGTATTACCATATAACGTTATACGTTATATCGTAATGCTACATAACGTTATACGATATATAGTAATGCTACATAACGTTATACGTTATTACGTCTTGCCATATGACGTTATACGTTATATCGTAATGCTACATAACGTTATACGTTATATCGTAATGCTACATAACGTTATACGTTGTATCGTTATGCTACATAACGTTATACGTTATATCGTAATATTACATAACGTTATACGTTATATCGTAATGCTACATAACGTTATACGTTATATCGTAATGCTACATGACGTTATACGTTATATCGTAATGCTACATAACGTTATACGTCATATCGTAATTCTACATAACGTTACACGTTATATCGTAATGCTACATAACGTTATACGTTATATCGTAATGCTACATAATGTTATACGTTATATCGTATTGCTACGTAACGTTATACGTTATATCGTAATACTACATAACGTTATACGTTATAACGTAATACCATATAACGTTATATGTTATATCGTTATATTACATAACGTTATACGTCATATCGTAATTCTACATAACGTTATACGTTATATCGTAATGCTACATAACGTTATACGTTATATCGTAATTCTACATAACGTTATACGTTATATCGTAATGCTACATAACGTTATACGTTATAACGTATGACCACATAACGTTATACGTTATATCGTATTGCTACATAACGTTATACGTTATATCGTAAAGCTACAGATCGTTATACGTTATATCGTAATGCTACATAACGCTATACGTGATATCGTAATTCTACATAACGTTATGCGATATATCGTAATGCTACATAACGTTATACGTTATATCGTAATGCTACATAACGTTATATGTTATATCGTAATGCTACATAACGTTATACGTTATATCGTATTGCTGCATAACGTTATACGTTATAACGTATGACCATTTAACGTTATACGTTATATCGTATTGCTACATAACGTTATACGTTATATCGTAATGCTACAGATCGTTATACGTTATATCGTAACACTACATCACGTTATACGTTATATCGTAATGCTACACAACGTTATACGTTATATCGTAATGCTACATAACGTTATATGTTATATCGTAATGATACATAACGTTATACGTTATATCGTAATGCTGCATAACGTTATACGTTATAACGTATGACCATATAACGTTATACGTTATATCGTATTGCTACATAACGTTATACGTTATATCGTAATGCTACAGAGCGTTATACGTTATATCGTAATGCTACATAACGTTATACGTTATATCGTAATGTTACATAACGTTATACATTATATCGTAATTCTACATAACGTTATATGTTATATCGTAATGCTACATATCGTTATACGTTATATCGTAATGCTGCATAACGTTATACGTTATATCGGAATGCTACATAACGTTATACGATATATCGTAATGCTACATAACGTTATACGTTATATCGCAATGCTACATAACGTTATACGTTATATCGTAATGCTACATAACGTTATACGTTATATCGTGATGCTACATAACGTTATTCGTTACGACGTATTACCATATAACGTTGTACGTTATATCGTAATGCTACATAACGTTATACGTTATATCGTAATGCTACATAATGTTATACGTTATATCGTATTGCTACGTAACGTTATACGTTATATCGTAATGCTACATAACGTTATACGTTATAACGTAATACCATATAACGTTATACGTTATATCGTTATATTACATAACGTTATACGTCATATCGTAATTCTACATAACGTTATACGTTATATCGTAATGCTACATAACGTTATACGATATATCGTATTGCTACATAACGTTATACGTTATATCGTAATGCTACATAACGTTATATGTTATATCGTAATGCTACATATCGTTATACGTTATATCGTATTGCTGCATAACGTTATACGTTATAACGTATGACCATATAACGTTATACGTTATATCGTATTGCTACATAACGTTATACGTTATATCGTAGTGCTACAGATCGTTTTACGTTATATCGTAACACTACATCACGTTATACGTTATATCGTAATGCTACTTAACGTTATACGTTATATCGTAATGCTACATAACGTTATATGTTATATCGTAATGCTACATAACGTTATACGTTATATCGTAATGCTGCATAACGTTATACGTTATAACGTATGACAATATAACGTTATACGTTATATCGTATTGCTACATAACGTTATACGTTATATCGCAATGCTACAGATCCTTATACGTTATATCGTAATGCAACTTAACGTCATACTTTATATCGTATTGTTACGTAACGTTATACGTTATATCATAATGCTACATAACGTTGTACGTTATATCGTAATGCTACATAACGTTATACGTTATATCGCAATACTACATAACGTTATACGTTATATCGTAATGCTGCATAACGTTATACGTTATAACGTATGACCACATAACGTTATTCGTTATATCGTATTGCTACATAACGTTATACGTTATGTCGTAATGCTACATAACGTTATACGTTATAACGTAATACCATATATCGTTATACGTTATATCGTTATATTACATAACGTTATACGTCATATCGTAATGCTACATAACGTTTACGTTATATCGTAATGCTACATAACGTTATACGTTATATCGTAATGCTGCATAACGTTATACGTTATAACGTATGACCACATAACGTTATACGTTATATCGTATTGCTACATAACGTTATACCTTATATCGTAATGCTACAGATCGTCATACGTTATATCGTAATGCTACATAACGCTATACGTTATATCGTAATTCTACATAACGTTATACGATATATCGTAATGCTACATAACGTTATACGTTATATCGTAATGCTACATAACGTTATATATTATATCGTAATGCTACATAACGTTATACGTTATATCGTATTGCTGCATAACGTTATACGTTATAACGTATGACCATATAACGTTATACGTTATATCGTAATGCTACAGATCGTTTTACGTTATATCGTAATGCTACATAACGTTATATGTTATATCGTAATGCTACATAACGTTATACGTTATATCGTAATGCTGCATAACGTTATACGTTATAACGTATGACAATATAACGTTATACGTTATATCGTATTGCTACATAACGTTATACGTTATATCGTAATGCTACAGAGCGTTATACGTTATATCGTAATGCTACATAACGTTATACGTTATATCGTAATGTTACATAACGTTATACATTATATCGTAATGCTACATAACGTTATATGTTATATCGTAATGCTACATATCGTTATACGTTTTATCGTAATGCTGCATAACGTTATACGTTATAACGTATTACCATATAACTTTATACGTTATATCGTATTGCTACATAACGTTATACGTTATAATGTACTGCTACAGATCGTTATACGTTATATCGTAATGCTACATAAAGTTATACGTTATATCGTAATTCTACATAACGTTATTCGTTACGACGTATTACCATATAACGTTGTACGTTATATCGTAATGCTACATAACGTTATACGTTATATCGGAATGCTACATAACGTTATACGATATATCGTAATGCTACATAACGTTATACGTTATATCGTAATGCTACATAACGTTATACGTTATAACGTAATACCATATAACGTTGTACGTTATATCGTAATATTACATAACGTTATACGTTATATCGTAATGCTACATAACGTTATACGTTATATCGTAATGCTACATGACGTTATACGATATATCGTAATGCTACATAACGTTATACGTTATATCGTAATGCTACATAACGTTATACGTTATAACGTAATACCATATAACGTTATACGTTATATCGTTATATTACATAACGTTATAGGTTATATCGTAATGCTACATAACGTTATACGTTATAACGTACTGCTACAGATCGTTATACGTTATATCGTAATGCTACATAAAGTTATACGTTATATCGTAATGCTACATAACGTTATACGTTATAACGTAATACCATATAACGTTATACGTTATATCGTTATATTACATAACGTTATAGGTTATATCGTAATGCTACATAACGTTATACGTTATATCGTAATGCTGCATAATGTTATACGTTATAACGTATGACAATATAACGTTATACGTTATATCGTATTGCTACATAACGTTATACGTTATATCGTAATGCTACAGAGCGTTATACGTTATATCGTATTGCTACATAACGTTATACGTTATATCGTAATGTTACATAACGTTATACATTATATCGTAATGCTACATAACGTTATATGTTATATCGTAATGCTACATATCGTTGTCCGTTATATCGTAATGCTGCATAACGTTATACGTTATAACGTATTACCATATAACTTTGTACGTTATATCGTATTGCTACATAACGTTATACGTTATAACGTACTGCTACAGATCGTTATACGTTATATCGTAATGCTACATAACGTTATACGTTATATCGTAATTCTACATAACGTTATTCGTTACGACGTAATACCATATAACGTTGTACGTTATATCGTAATATTACATAACGTTATACGTTATATCGTAATGCTACATAACGTTATACGTTATATCGTAATGCTACATGACGTTATACGTTATATCGTAATGCTACATAAAGTTATACGTCATATCGTAAATCTACATAACGTTATACGTTATATCGTACTGCTACAGATCGTTATACGTTATATCGTAATGCTACATAACGTTATACGTTATATCGTAATGCTACATAACGTTATACGTTATAACGTCTTACCATATAACGTTATACGTTATATCGTAATATTACATAACGTTATACGTTATATCGTAATGCTACATGACGTTATACGTTATATCATATTACCATTTAACGTTATACGTTATATCGTAATGCTACATAACGTTATACGTTATGTCGTAATGCTACATAACGTTACACTTTATATCGTAATGCTACATAACGTTATACGTTACATCGTAATGATACATAACGTTATAAGTTATAACGTATTGCCATATAACGATGTACGTTATAACGTAATGCTACATAACGTTATACGTTATATCGTAATGCTACATAACGTTATACGTTATGTCGTAATGCTACATAACGTTACACTTTATTTCATAATGCTACATAACGTTATACGTTATATCGTAATGCTACATAACGTCATACAATATATCGTAATGCTACATAACGTTATACGTTATATCGCAATGCTACATGACGTTATACGTTATATCGTAATGCTACATGACGTTATACGTTATATCGTAATGATACATGACTTTATACGTTATATCGTAATGCGACATGACGTTATACGTTATATCGTAATGCTACATAACGTTATACGATATAACGTCTTACCATATAACGTTATAGTTATAACGTAATGCTACATAACGTTATACGTTATATCGTAATGCTACATAACGTTATACGATATAACGTCTTACCATATTACGTTATACGTTATATCGTAATGCTACATAACGTTATACGTTATATCGTAATGCTACATAACGTTATACGTTATATCGCAATGCTACATGACGTTATACGTTATATCGTAATGCTACATGACGTTATAGGTTATATCGTAATACTACATAACGTTATGCGTTATAACGTAATACTTTATAACGTTATAAATTATATCGTTATGCTACATTACGTCATACGTTATATCGTAATACTACATAACGTTATACGTTATAACGTATTACCATATAACGTTATACGCAATATCGTAATGCTACATAACGTTATACGTTATATCGTAATGCTACATAACGTTATACGTTATAACATAATACTACATAACGTTATACGTTATAACGTTATACGTTATATCGTAATGCTACATAACGTTATACGATATAACGTCGTACCATATAACTTTATAGTTATAACGTAATGCTACATAACGTTATACGTTATATCGTAATGCTACATAACGTTATACGTTATATCGCAATGCTACATGACGTTATACGTTATATCGTAATGCGACATGACGTTATACGTCATATCGTAATACTACATAACGTTATGCGTTATAACGTAATACTTTATAACGTTATAAATTATATCGTTATGCTACATTACGTCATACGTTATATCGTAATACTACATAACGTTATACGTTATATCGTAACAATACATAACGTTATACGTTATAACGTAATACTACATAACGTTATACGTTATAACGTATTACCATATAACGTTACACGTTATATCGTAATGCTACATAACGTTATACGTTATAACATAATACTACATAACGTTACACGTTATAACGTATTACCATATAACGTTATACGTTATATCGTAATGCTACATAACGTTATACGTTATATCGTAATGCTACATAACGTTATACGTTATAACATAATACTACATAACGTTATACGTTATAACGTTATACGTTATATCGTAATGCTACATAACGTTATACGATATAACGTCATACCATATAACTTTATAGTTATAACGTAATGCTACATAACGTTATACGTTATATCGTAATGCTACATAACGTTATACGTTATAACGTAATGCTACATAACGTTATACGTTATATCGTAATGCTACATAACGTTATACGATATAACGTCTTACCATATTACGTTATACATTATATCGTAATGCTACATAACGTTATACGTTATATCGTAATGCTACATAACGTTATACGTTATATCGCAATGCTACATGACGTTATACGTTATATCGTAATGCTACATGACGTTATACGTTATATCGTAATACTACATAACGTTATGCGTTATAACGTAATACTTTATAACGTTATAAATTATATCGTTATGCTACATTACGTCATACGTTATATCGTAATACTACATAACGTTATACGTTATATCGAAACAATACATAACGTTATACGTTATATCGTAATACTACATAACGTTATACGTTATAACGTATTACCATATAACGTTACACGTTATATAGTGATGCTACATAACGTTATACGTTATAACATAATACTACATAACGTTATATGTTATAACGTATTACCATATAACGTTATACGTTATATCGTAATGCTACATAACGTTATACGTTATATCGTAATGCTACATAACGTTATACGTTATAACATAATACTACATAACGTTATACGTTATAACGTTATACGTTATATCGTAATGCTACATAACGTTATACGATATAACGTCTTACCATATAACTTTATAGTTGTAACGTAATGCTACATAACGTTATACGTTATATCGTAATGCTACATAACGTTATACGTTATAACGTCTTACCATACGACGTTATACGTTATATCGTAATGCTACATAACGTTATACGTTATATCGTAATGCTACATAACGTTATACGTTATATCGTAATGCTACATGACGTTATACGTTATATCGCAATGCTACATAACGTTATACGTCATAACGTAATACTACATAACGTTATACGTTATAAAGTATTACCATATAACTTTACACATTATATCGTAATGCTACATAACGTTATACGTTATAACATAATACTACATAACGTTATACGTTATAACGTAATACCATATAACGTTATACGTTATATCGTAATGCTACATAACGTTATACGTTATATCGTAATGCTACATAACGTTATACGATATAACGTCTTACCATATAACGTTATACGTTATATCGTAATGCTACATAACGTTATACGTTATAACGTACTGCTACAGATCGTTATACGTTATATCGTAATGCTACATAACGTTATACGTTATATCGTAATGCTACATAACGTTATACGTTATAACGTCTTACCATATAACGTTATACGTTATATCGTAATATTACATAACGTTATACGTTATATCGTAATGCTACATGACGTTATACGTTATATCATATTACCATTTAACGTTATACGTTATATCGTAATGCTACATAACGTTATACGTTATGTCGTAATGCTACATAACGTTACACTTTATATCGTAATGCTACATAACGTTATACGTTACATCGTAATGATACATAACGTTATAAGTTATAACGTATTGCCATATAACGATGTACGTTATAACGTAATGCTACATAACGTTATACGTTATATCGTAATGCTACATAACGTTATACGTTATGTCGTAATGCTACATAACGTTACACTTTATTTCATAATGCTACATAACGTTATACGTTATATCGTAATGCTACATAACGTCATACAATATATCGTAATGCTACATAACGTTATACGTTATATCGCAATGCTACATGACGTTATACGTTATATCGTAATGCTACATGACGTTATACGTTATATCGTAATGATACATGACTTTATACGTTATATCGTAATGCGACATGACGTTATACGTTATATCGTAATGCTACATAACGTTATACGATATAACGTCTTACCATATAACGTTGTAGTTATAACGTAATGCTACATAACGTTATACGTTATATCGTAATGCTACATAACGTTATACGATATAACGTCTTACCATATTACGTTATACGTTATATCGTAATGCTACATAACGTTATACGTTATATCGTAATGCTACATAACGTTATACGTTATATCGCAATGCTACATGACGTTATACGTTATATCGTAATGCTACATGACGTTATAGGTTATATCGTAATACTACATAACGTTATGCGTTATAACGTAATACTTTATAACGTTATAAATTATATCGTTATGCTACATTACGTCATACGTTATATCGTAATACTACATAACGTTATACGTTATAACGTATTACCATATAACGTTATACGCAATATCGTAATGCTACATAACGTTATACGTTATATCGTAATGCTACATAACGTTATACGTTATAACATAATACTACATAACGTTATACGTTATAACGTTATACGTTATATCGTAATGCTACATAACGTTATACGATATAACGTCGTACCATATAACTTTATAGTTATAACGTAATGCTACATAACGTTATACGTTATATCGTAATGCTACATAACGTTATACGTTATATCGTAATGCTACATAACGTTATACGTTATATCGCAATGCTACATGACGTTATACGTTATATCGTAATGCTACATGACGTTATACGTCATATCGTAATACTACATAACGTTATGCGTTATAACGTAATACTTTATAACGTTATAAATTATATCGTTATGCTACATTACGTCATACGTTATATCGTAATACTACATAACGTTATACGTTATATCGTAACAATACATAACGTTATACGTTATAACGTAATACTACATAACGTTATACGTTATAACGTATTACCATATAACGTTACACGTTATATCGTAATGCTACATAACGTTATACGTTATAACATAATACTACATAACGTTACACGTTATAACGTATTACCATATAACGTTATACGTTATATCGTAATGCTACATAACGTTATACGTTATATCGTAATGCTACATAACGTTATACGTTATAACATAATACTACATAACGTTATACGTTATAACGTTATACGTTATATCGTAATGCTACATAACGTTATACGATATAACGTCTTACCATATAACTTTATAGTTATAACGTAATGCTACATAACGTTATACGTTATATCGTAATGCTACATAACGTTATACGTTATAACGTAATGCTACATAACGTTATACGTTATATCGTAATGCTACATAACGTTATACGATATAACGTCTTACCATATTACGTTATACATTATATCGTAATGCTACATAACGTTATACGTTATATCGTAATGCTACATAACGTTATACGTTATATCGCAATGCTACATGACGTTATACGTTATATCGTAATGCTACATGACGTTATACGTTATATCGTAATACTACATAACGTTATGCGTTATAACGTAATACTTTATAACGTTATAAATTATATCGTTATGCTACATTACGTCATACGTTATATCGTAATACTACATAACGTTATACGTTATATCGTAACAATACATAACGTTATACGTTATATCGTAATACTACATAACGTTATACGTTATAACGTATTACCATATAACGTTACACGTTATATCGTGATGCTACATAACGTTATACGTTATAACATAATACTACATAACGTTATATGTTATAACGTATTACCATATAACGTTATACGTTATATCGTAATGCTACATAACGTTATACGTTATATCGTAATGCTACATAACGTTATACGTTATAACATAATACTACATAACGTTATACGTTATAACGTTATACGTTATATCGTAATGCTACATAACGTTATACGATATAACGTATTACCATATAACTTTATAGTTATAACGTAATGCTACATAACGTTATACGTTATATCGTAATGCTACATAACGTTATACGTTATAACGTCTTACCATACGACGTTATACGTTATATCGTAATGCTACATAACGTTATACGTTATATCGTAATGCTACATAACGTTATACGTTATATCGTAATGCTACATGACGTTATACGTTATATCGCAATGCTACATAACGTTATACGTCATAACGTAATACTACATAACGTTATACGTTATAAAGTATTACCATATAACTTTACACATTATATCGTAATGCTACATAACGTTATACGTTATAACATAATACTACATAACGTTATACGTTATAACGTAATACCATATAACGTTATACGTTATATCGTAATGCTACATAACGTTATACGTTATATCGTAATGCTACATAACGTTATACGATATAACATCTTACCATATAACGATATACGTTATATCGTAATGCTACATAACGTTATACGTTATATCGTAATGCTACATAACGTTATACGTTATAACATAATACTACATAACGTTATACGTTATAACGTTATACGTTATATCGTAATGCTACATAACGTTATACGATATAACGTCTTACCATATAACTTTATAGTTATAACGTAATGCTACATAACGTTATACGTTATATCGTAATGCTACATAACTTTATACGTTATAACGTCTTACCATACGACGTTATACCTTATATCGTAATGCTACATAACGTTATACGTTATAACGTAATGCTACATAACGTTATACGTTATAACGTAATACTACATAACGTTATACGTTATAACGTATTACCATATAACGTTACACGTTATATCGTAATGCTACATAACGTTATACGTTATAACATAATACTACATAACGTTATACGTTATAACGTATTACCATATAACGTTATACGTTATATCGTAATGCTACATAACGTTATACGTTATATCGTAATGCTACATAACGTTATACGTTATAACATAATACTACATAACGTTATACGTTATAACGTTATACGTTATATCGTAATGCTACATAACGTTATACGATATAACGTCTTACCATATAACTTTATAGTTATAACGTAATGCTACATAACGTTATACGTTATATCGTAATGCTACATAACGTTATACGTTATAACGTCTTACCATACGACGTTATACGCTATATCGTAATGCTACATAACGTTATACGTTATAACGTAATGCTACATAACGTAATACGTTATATCGTAATGCTACATAACGTTATACGATATAACGTCTTACCATATTACGTTTTACGTTATATCGTAATGCTACATAACGTAATACGTTATATCGTAATGCTACATAACGTTATACGTTATATCGCAATGCTACATAACGTTATACGTTATATCGTAATGCTACATAACGTTATACGTTATATCGCAATGCTACATGACGTTATACGTTATATCGTAATGCTACATGACGTTATACGTTATATCGTAATACTACATAATGTTATGCGTTATAACGTAATACTTTATAACGTTATAAATTATATCGTTTTGCTACATTACGTCATACGTTATATCGTAATACTACATAACGTTATACGTTATATCGTAACAATACATAACGTTATACGTTATAACGTAATACTACATAACGTTATACGTTATAACGTATTACCATATAACGTTACACGTTATATCGTAATGCTACATAACGTTATACGTTATAACATAATACTACATAACGTTATACGTTATAACGTATTACCATATAACGTTATACGTTATATCGTAATGCTACATAACGTTATACGTTATATCGTAATGCTACATAACGTTATACGTTATAACATAAAACTACATGACGTTATACGTTATAACGTTATACGTTATATCGTAATGCTACATAACGCTATACGATATAACGTCTTACCATATAACTTTATAGTTATAACGTAATGCTACATAACGTTATACGTTATATCGTAATGCTACATAACGTTATACGTTATAACGTCTTACCATACGACGTTATACGTTATATCGTAATGCTACATAACGTTATACGTTATATCGTAATGCTACATAACGTTATACGTTATATCGTAATGCTACATAACGTTATACGTTATATCGTAATGCTACATAACGTTATGCGTTATAACGTATTACCATATAGCATTATCCGTTATATCGTAATGCTACTCAACGTTCTATGTTATATCGTAAAGCTACATAACATTATACGTTATATCGTAATACTACATAACGTTATACGTTACATCGTAATGCGACATAGCGTTATACGCTATATCGTAATACTACATAACGTTATACGTTATAACGTAATGCTACATAACGTTATACGTTATATCGTAATGCTACATAACGTTATCCGTTATATCGTAATGCTACATAACGTTATACGTTATATCGTAATTCTACATAACGTTATCCGTTATATCGTAATGCTACATAACGCTATACGTTATATCGTAATGCTACATATTGTTATACGTTATATCGTAATGCTACATAACGTTATACGTCATATCGTAATGCTACATAACGATATACGCTATAACGTACTACCATATAACGTTATACGTAATATCGTATTGCTACATAATGCTATACGTTAAAACGTAATACTACATAACGTTATACGTTATAACGTAATGCTACATAACGTTATAAGTTATATCGTAATGCTACATAACGTTATACGGTATAATGTATTACCATATAACATTATACGTTATATCGTAATGCTACATAACGTTCTATGATATATCGTAATGCTACATAACGTTATACGATATATCGTAATACTACATAACGTTATGCGTTATAACGTAATACTTTATAACGTTATATACTATATCGTTATGCTACATTACGTCATACGTTATATCGTAATGTCACATAACTTTATACGTTATATCGTTATGCTACATAACGTTATACGTTATAACGTATTACCATATAATATTATACGTTATATCGTAATTCTACATAACGTTCTATGTTATATCGTAAAGCTACATAACGTTATACGTTATATCGTAATACTACATAACTTTATACGTTACATCGTAATGCGACATAACGTTATACGTTATATCGTAATACTACATAACGTTATACGTTATAACGTAATCCTACATAACGTTATACGTTATATCGTAATGCTACATAGTGTTATACGTTATAACGTATTACAATATAACATTATACGTTATCATTATACATTATCGTAATGCTACATAACGTTCTATGTTATATCGTAAAGCTACATAACGTTATACGTTATATCGTAATACTACATAACGTTATACGTTATAACGTAATCCTACATAACGTTATACGTTATATCGTAATGCTACATAACGTTATACGTTATATCGTAATGCTACATAAAACTATACGTCATATCGTAATGCTACGTAATGTTATACGTTATAACGTATTACCATATAACGTTATACGTTATAACGTATTACCATGTAACGTCATGCGTTAAATCGTATTGCTACGTAACGTATTACGTTATAGCATAATGCTACATAACGTTATACGTTATAACGTAATCCTACATAACGTTATACGTTATATCGTAATGCTACATAGTGTTATACGTTATAACGTATTACAATATAACATTATACGTTATCATTATACATTATCGTAATGCTACATAACGTTCTATGTTATATCGTAAAGCTACATAACGTTATACGTTATATCGTAATACTACATAACGTTATACGTTATAACGTAATACTACATAACGTTATACGTTATAAAGTAATACTATATAACGTTGTACGTTATATCGTTATGCTACATAACGGACTAGATAATCCCAATAGCAGCGGAGATACGTTCAATTATATTTATTTGGCCTTGAAAATTTAAAAACTATAATTGCATTGGGTATGACAGTGAAGAGTGTTAACGTAGGGCAAACCGAACAGTGTGCGCTGTATAAAGAATCAAATGTGGAGTATAACGCGATCCGAAATGTCTTCGTAACCCCAATAGCAGCGGAGATACGTTGAATTAGATTTATTTGGCCCTGAAAAAATAAAAACATTAATTCGATTGGATTTGACAGGGAAGAGAGTTAACGTAGGGCAAACCCAACGGCGTGTCCTGTATAAAGAATCAAATGTGGAGTATAACGCGCATCGAATTGCCTAGATACCCCAATAGCAGCGGAGATACGATCAATTAGATTTATTTGGCCTTGAAAATTTAAATACTATAATTGCATTAGATTTGACAGGGAAGAATGTTAACGTAGGGCAAACCGAACGATGTGCCCTGTATAAAGAATCAAATGTGGAGTATAACGCGCTGCTAATTGCCTAGATAACCCGAATAGCAGCGGAGATACGATCAATTAGATTTATTTGGCCTTGAAAATTTAAATAATATAATTGCAATGCATATGACAGGGAAGAGTGTTAACGTTGGGCACACCGAACGATGTGTCCTGTATAAAGAATCAAATGTGGAATATAACGCGCCCCGAATTGTCTTCGTAACCCCAATAGCAGCGGAGATACGATCAATTAGATTTATTTGGCCTTGAAAATTTAAATACTATAATTGCATTAGATTTGACAGGGAAGAATGTTAACGTAGGGCAAACCGAACGATGTGCCCTGTATAAAGAATCAAATGTGGAGTATAACGCGCTGCTAATTGCCTAGATAACCCGAATAGCAGCGGAGATACGATCAATTAGATTTATTTGGCCATGAAAATTTAAATAATATAATTGCATTGGATATGACAGGGAAGAGTGTTAACATTGTGCAAACCGAACGATGTGTCCTGTATAAGAAATCAAATGTGGAGTGTAACGCGCCTCGAATTGGCTAGATAACGCCAATAGCAGCGGAGATACGATCAATTAGATTTATTTGGCCTTGATAATTTAAACCCTATAACTGCTTTTGATTTGACAGGGAAGAGTGTTAACATTGTGCAAACTGATCGATGTTTCCTGTATAAAGAATCAAATGTGGAGTATAACGCGCATAGAGTTGCCTAGATAACCCGAATAGCAGCGGAGATACGATCAATTAGATTTATTTGACCTTGAGGATTTAAAAACTATAATTGCTTTTGATTTGACAGAGAAGAGTGTTAACGTAGGGCGAACCGAACGATGTGCCCTGTATAAAGAAACAAATGTGGAGTATAACGCGCCCCGAATTGCCTAGATAACCGCAATAGCAGTGGAGGTACGACTAATTAGATTTATTTGGCCCTGAAAATTTAAAAAATTTAATTGCTTTGGAGCTGACAGGGAACACAGTTAACGTAGGGCAAACCCAACGATTTGCCCTGTATAAAGAATCAAATGTGGAGTATAACGCGCATCGAATTGCCTAGGTAACCCCAATGGCAGCGGAGATACGATCAATTAGATTTATTTGGCCTTGAAAATTTAAATACTATAATTGCATTGGATTTGACAGGGAAGAGTGTTAACGTAGGGCAAACCGAACAGTGTGCGCTGTATAAAGAATCAAATGTGGAGTATAACGCGATCCGAAATGTCTTCGTAACCCCAATAGCAGCGGAGATACGTTGAATTAGATTTATTTGGCCCTGAAAAAATAAAAACATTAATTCGATTGGATTTGACAGGGAAGAGAGTTAACGTAGGGCAAACCCAACGGCGTGTCCTGTATAAAGAATCAAATGTGGAGTATAACGCGCATCGAATTGCCTAGATACCCCAATAGCAGCGGAGATACGATCAATTAGATTTATTTGGCCTTGAAAATTTAAATACTATAATTGCATTAGATTTGACAGGGAAGAATGTTAACGTAGGGCAAACCGAACGATGTGCCCTGTATAAAGAATCAAATGTGGAGTATAACGCGCTGCTAATTGCCTAGATAACCCGAATAGCAGCGGAGATACGATCAATTAGATTTATTTGGCCTTGAAAATTTAAATAATATAATTGCAATGCATATGACAGGGAAGAGTGTCAACGTTGGGCACACCGAACGATGTGTCCTGTATAAAGAATCAAATGTGGAATATAACGCGCCCCGAATTGTCTTCGTAACCCCAATAGCAGCGGAGATACGATCAATTAGATTTATTTGGCCTTGAAAATTTAAATACTATAATTGCATTAGATTTGACAGGGAAGAATGTTAACGTAGGGCAAACCGAACGATGTGCCCTGTATAAAGAATCAAATGTGGAGTATAACGCGCTGCTAATTGCCTAGATAACCCGAATAGCAGCGGAGATACGATCAATTAGATTTATTTGGCCTTGAAAATTTAAATAATATAATTGCATTGGATATGACAGGGAAGAGTGTTAACATTGTGCAAACCGAACGATGTGTCCTGTATAAGAAATCAAATGTGGAGTGTAACGCGCCTCGAATTGGCTAGATAACGCCAATAGCAGCGGAGATACGATCAATTAGATTTATTTGGCCTTGATAATTTAAACCCTATAACTGCTTTTGATTTGACAGGGAAGAGTGTTAACATTGTGCAAACTGATCGATGTTTCCTGTATAAAGAATCAAATGTGGAGTATAACGCGCATAGAGTTGCCTAGATAACCCGAATAGCAGCGGAGATACGATCCATTAGATTTATTTGACCTTGAGGATTTAAAAACTATAATTGCTTTTGATTTGACAGAGAAGAGTGTTAACGTAGGGCGAACCGAACGATGTGCCCTGTATAAAGAAACAAATGTGGAGTATAACGCGCCCCGAATTGCCTAGATAACCGCAATAGCAGTGGAGGTACGACTAATTAGATTTATTTGGCCCTGAAAATTTAAAAAATTTAATTGCTTTGGAGCTGACAGGGAACACAGTTAACGTAGGGCAAACCCAACGATTTGCCCTGTATAAAGAATCAAATGTGGAGTATAACGCGCATCGAATTGCCTAGGTAACCCCAATGGCAGCGGAGATACGATCAATTAGATTTATTTGGCCTTGAAAATTTAAATACTATAATTGCATTGGATTTGACAGGGAAGAATGTTAACGTAGGGCAAACCGAACGATGTGCCCTGTATAAAGAATCAAATGTGGAGTATAACGCGCTGCGAATTGCCTAGATAACGCCAATAGCAGTGGAGATACGACCAATTAGATTTATTTGGCCCTGAAAATTTAAAAAATTTAATTGCTTTGGAGCTGACAGGGAAGACAGTTAACGTAGGGCAAACCCAACGATTTGCCCTGTATAAAGAATCAAATGTGGAGTGTAACGCGCATCGAATTGCCTAGATAACCCCAATAGCAGCGGAGATGCGATCAATTAGACTTATTTGGCCTTGAAAATTTAAATACTATAATTGCATTGGATTTGACAGGGAAGAATGTTAACGTAGGGCAAACCGAACGATGTGCCCTGTATAAAGAATCAAATGTGGAGTATAACGCGCTGCGAATTGCCTAGATAACGCCAATAGCAGTGGAGATACGACCAATTAGATTTATTTGGCCCTGAAAATTTAAAAAATTTAATTGCTTTGGAGCTGACAGGGAAGACAGTTAACGTAGGGCAAACCCAACGATTTGCCCTGTATAAAGAATCAAATGTGGAGTATAACGCGCATCGAATTGCCGAGATAACCCCAATAGCAGCGGAGATGCGATCAATTAGACTTATTTGGCCTTGAAAATTTAAATACTATAATTGCATTGGATTTGACAGGGAAGAGAGTTAACGTAGGGCAAACCCAACGGCGTGTCCTGTATAAAGAATCAAATGTGGAGTATAACGCGCATCGAATTGCCTAGATACCCCAATAGCAGCGGAGATACGATCAATTAGATTTATTTGGCCTTGAAAATTTAAATACTATAATTGCATTAGATTTGACAGGGAAGAATGTTAACGTAGGGCAAACCGAACGATGTGCCCTGTATAAAGAATCAAATGTGGAGTATAACGCGCTGCTAATTGCCTAGATAACCCGAATAGCAGCGGAGATACGATCAATTAGATTTATTTGGCCTTGAAAATTTAAATAATATAATTGCAATGCATATGACAGGGAAGAGTGTTAACGTTGGGCACACCGAACGATGTGTCCTGTATAAAGAATCAAATGTGGAATATAACGCGCCCCGAATTGTCTTCGTAACCCCAATAGCAGCGGAGATACGATCAATTAGATTTATTTGGCCTTGAAAATTTAAAAACTATAATTGCATTGGATATGACAGGGAAGAGTGTCAACATTGTGCAAACCGAACGATGTGTCCTGTATAAGAAATCAAATGTGGAGTGTAACGCGCCTCGAATTGGCTAGATAACGCCAATAGCAGCGGAGATACGATCAATTAGATTTATTTGGCCTTGATAATTTAAACCCTATAACTGCTTTTGAATTGACAGGGAAGAGTGTTAACATTGTGCAAACTGATCGATATTTCCTGTATAAAGAATCAAATGTGGAGTATAACGCGCATAGAGTTGCCTTGATAACCCCAATAGCAGTGGAGATACGATCAATTAGATTTATTTGGCCCTGAAAATTTTAAAGCTATAATTGCTTTTGATTTGACAGAGAAGAGTGTTAATGTAGGGCGAACCGAACGATGTGCCCTGTATAAAGAAACAAATGTGGAGTATAACGCGCCCCGAATTGCCTAGATAACCGCAATAGCAGTGGAGGTACGACTAATTAGATTTATTTGGCCCTGAAAATTTAAAAAATTTAATTGCTTTGGAGCTGACAGGGAAAACAGTTAACGTAGGGCAAACCCAACGATTTGCCCTGTATAAAGAATCAAATGTGGAGTATAACGCGCATCGAATTGCCTAGGTAACCCCAATGGCAGCGGAGATACGATCAATTAGATTTATTTGGCCTTGAAAATTTAAATACTATAATTGCATTGGATTTAACAGGGAAGAATGTTAACGTAGGGCAAACCGAACGATGTGCCCTGTATAAAGAATCAAATGTGGAGTATAACGCGCTGCGAATTGCCTAGATAACGCCAATAGCAGTGGAGATACGACCAATTAGATTTATTTGGCCCTGAAAATTTAAAAACTTTAATTGCTTTGGAGCTGACAGGGAAGACAGTTAAGGTAGGGCAAACCCAACGATTTGCCCTGTATAAAGAATCAAATGTGGAGTATAACGCGCTACTAATTGCCTAGATAACTCCAATAGCACAGGAGATACGATCAATTAGATTTATTTGACCTTGAGGATTTAAAAACTATAATTGCTTTAGATTTGACAGGGAAGAGTGTTAACATTGTGCAAACCGAACGATGTGTCTTGTATAAAGAATCAAATGTGGAGTATTACGCGCATCGAGTTGCCTAGATAACCCCAATAGCAGTGGAGATACGACCAATTAGATTTATTTGGCCCTGAAAATTTTAAAACTATAATTGCTTTTGATTTGTCAGAGAAGAGTGTTAACGTAGGGCGAACCGAATGATGTGCCCTGTATAAAGCAACAAATGTGGAGTATAACGCGCCCCGAATTGCCTAGATAACACCAATAGCAGTGGAGATACGAGCAATTAGATTTATTTGTTCCTGAAAATTTAAAAACTATAATTGCATTGGATTTGACAGGGAAGAATGTTAACGTAGGGCAAACCTAACGATGTGCCCTGTATAAAGAAACAAATGTGGAGTATAACGCGACCCGAATTGCCTAGATAACCCCAATAGCAGTGGAGATACGACCAATTAGATTTATTTGGCCTTGAAAATTTAAAAACTATATTTGCATTTGATATGACAGGGAAGAGTGTTAACTTTGTGCAAACCGAACGATGTGTCCTGTATAAAGAATCAAATGTGGAATATAACGCGCCCCGAATTGTCTTCGTAACCCCAATAGCAGCGGAGATACGATCAATTAGATTTATTTGGCCTTGAAAATTTAAAAACTATAATTGCATTGGATATGACAGGGAAGAGTGTTAACTTTGTGCAAATCGAACGATGTGTCCTGTATAAGAAATCAAATGTGGATTATAACGCGCATCGAATTGCCTAGATAACTCCAATAGCACAGGAAATACGATCAATTAGATTTATTTGACCTTGAGGATTTAAAAACTATAATTGCTTTTGATTTGACAGGGAAGAGTGTTAACGTTGGGCAAACCGAACGATGTGTCCGGTATAAAGAATCAAATGTGGAATATAACGCGCCCCGAATTGCCTAGATAACCCGAATAGCAGCGGAGATACGACCAATCAGATTTATTTGGCCCTGAAAATTTAAAAACTATAATTGCATTGGATTTGACAGGGAAGAATGTTAACGTAGGGCAAACCGAATTATGTGCCCTGTATAAAGAATCATATGTGGAGCATAACGCGCTGCGAATTGCCTAGATAACCCGAATAGCAGTGGAGATACGATCAATTAGATTTATTTGGCCCTGAAAATTTTAAAACTATAATTGCTTTTGATTTGACAGGGAAGAGTGTTAACTTTGTGCAAACCGAACGTTGTGTCCTGTATAAAGAATCAAATGTGGAGTATAACGCGCATCGAGTTGCCTAGATAACCCCAATAGTAGTGGAGATACGATCAATTAGATTTATTTGGCCCTGAAAATTAAAAAACTATAATTACATTGAATCTGACAGGGAAGACAGTTAACGTCGGGCAAACCCAACGATTTGCCCTGTATAAAGAATCAAATGTGGAGTATAACGCGCTGCTAATTGCCTAGATAACTCCAATAGCACAGGAGATACGATCAATTAGATTTATTTGGCCCTGAAAATTTTAAAACTATAATTGCATTGGATTTGACAGGGAAGAATGTTAACGTAGGGCAAACCTAACGATGTGCCCTGTATAAAGAAACAAATGTGGAGTATAACGCGACCCGAATTGCCTAGATAACCCCAATAGCAGTGGAGATACGACCAATTAGATTTATTTGGCCTTGAAAATTTAAAAACTATATTTGCATTTGATATGACAGGGAAGAGTGTTAACTTTGTGCAAACCGAACGATGTGTCCTGTATAAAGAATCAAATGTGGAATATAACGCGCCCCGAATTGTCTTCGTAACCCCAATAGCAGCGGAGATACGATCAATTAGATTTATTTGGCCTTGAAAATTTAAAAACTATAATTGCATTGGATATGACAGGGAAGAGTGTTAACTTTGTGCAAACCGAACGATGTGTCCTGTATAAGAAATCAAATGTGGATTATAACGCGCATCGAATTGCCTAGATAACTCCAATAGCACAGGAAATACGATCAATTAGATTTATTTGACCTTGAGGATTTAAAAACTATAATTGCTTTTGATTTGACAGGGAAGAGTGTTAACGTTGCGCAAACCGAACGATGTGTCCTGTATAAAGAATCAAATGTGGAATATAACGCGCCCCGAATTGCCTAGATAACCCGAATAGCAGCGGAGATACGACCAATCAGATTTATTTGGCCCTGAAAATTTAAAAACTATAATTGCATTGGATTTGTCAGGGAAGAATGTTAACGTAGGGCAAACCGAATTATGTGCCCTGTATAAAGAATCATATGTGGAGTATAACGCGCTGCGAATTGCCTAGATAACCCGAATAGCAGTGGAGATACGATCAATTAGATTTATTTGGCCCTGAAAATTTTAAAACTATAATTGCTTTTGATTTGACAGGGAAGAGTGTTAACTTTGTGCAAACCGAACGTTGTGTCCTGTATAAAGAATCAAATGTGGAGTATAACGCGCATCGAGTTGCCTAGATAACCCCAATAGTAGTGGAGATACGATCAATTAGATTTATTTGGCCCTGAAAATTAAAAAACTATAATTACATTGAATCTGACAGGGAAGACAGTTAACGTCGGGCAAACCCAACGATTTGCCCTGTATAAAGAATCAAATGTGGAGTACAACGCGCTGCTAATTGCCTAGATAACTCCAATAGCACAGGAGATACGATCAATTAGATTTATTTGGCCCTGAAAATTTTAAAACTATAATTGCTTTTGATTTGACAGGGAAGAATGTTAACATTGTGCAACCGAACGTTGTGTCCTGTATAAAGAATCAAATGTGGAGTATAACGCGCATCGAATTGCCTAGATAACCCCAATAGCAGTGGGGATACGATCAATTAGATTTATTTGGCCCTGAAAATTTAAAAACTATAATTGCATTGCATATGACAGGGAAGAGTGTTAACGTTGGGCAAACCGAACGATGTGTCCTGTATAAAGAATCAAATGTGGATTATAACGCGCATCGAATTGCCTAGATAACTCCAATAGCACAGGAGATACGATCAATTAGATTTATTTGACCTTGAGGATTTAAAAACTATAATTGCTTTTGATTTGACAGGGAAGAATGTTAACGTAGGGCAAACCGAACTATGTGCCCTGTATAAAGAATCAAATGTGGAGTATAACGCGCTGCGAATTGCCTAGATAACCCCAATAGCAGTGGAAATGCGACCAATTAGATTTATTTGGACCTGAAAATTTAAAAACTATAATTGCTTTGGATCTGACAGGGAAGACAGTTAACGTTGGGCAAACCCAACGATTTGTCCTGTATAAAGAATCAAATGTGGAGTATAACGCGCTGCTAATTGCCTAGATAACTCCAATAGCACAGGAGATACGATCAATTAGATTTATTTGACCTTGAGGATTTAAAAACTATAATTGCTTTTGATTTGACAGGGAAGAGTGTTAACATTGTGCAAACCGAACGATGTGTCCTGTACAAACAGTCAAATGTGGAGTATAACGCGCATCGAGTTGCCTAGATAACCCCAATAGCAGTGGAGATACGATCAATTAGATTTATTTGGCCCTGAAAATTTTAAAACTATAATTGCTTTTGATTTGACAGAGAAGAGTGTTAACGTAGGGCGAACCGAACGATATGCCCTGTATAAAGCAACAAATGTGGAGTATAACGCGCCCCGAATTGCCTAGATAACTCCAATAGCACAGGAGATACGATCAATTAGATTTATTTGGCACTGAAAATTTAAAAACTATAATTTCATTGCATATGACAGGGAAGAGTGTTAACGTTGGGCAAACCGAACGATGTGTCCTGTATAAAGAATTAAATGTGGATTATAACGCGCATCGAATTGCCTAGATAACTCCAATAGCACAGGAGATACGGTCAATTAGATTTATTTGACCTTGAGGATTTAAAAACTATAATTGCTTTTGATTTGACAGGGAAGAATGTTAACGTAGGGCAGACCGAACGATGTGTCCTGTATAAAGAATCAAATGTGGAGTATAACGCGCATCGAATTGCTTAGATAACCCCAATAGCAGCGGAGATACGATCAATTAGATTTATTTGGCCTTGAAAATTTAAATACTATAACAGCATTGGATTTGACAGGGAAGAATGTTAACATTGTGCAAACCGAACGATGTGTCCTGTATAAAGAATCAAATGTGGAGTATAACGCGCTGCTAATTGCCTAGATAACTCCAATAGCACAGGAGATACGATCAATTAGATTTATTTGAGCTTGAGGATTTAAAAACTATAATTGCTTTTGATTTGACAGGGAAGAGTGTTAACATTGTGCAAACCGAACGATGTGTCCTGTACAAACAATCAAATGTGGAGTATAACGCGCATCGAGTTGCCTAGATAACCCCAATAGCAGTGGAGATACGATCAATTAGATTTATTTGGCCCTGAAAATTTTAAAACTATAATTGCTTTTGATTTGACAGGGAAGAGTGTTAACATTGTGCAAACCGAACGATGTGTCCTGTATAAAGAATCAAATGTGGAGTATAACGCGCTACAAATTGCCTAGATGACCACAATAGCAGTGGAGATACGATCAAATAGATTTATTTGGCCTAGAAAATTTAAAAACTATAATTGCATTGGATATGACAGGGAAGAGTGTTAACATTGTGCAAACCGAACGATGTGTCCTGTATAAGGAATCAAATGTGGAGAATAACTCGCATCGAATTGCCTAGATAACCCCAATAGCAGTGGAGATACGACCAATTAGATTTATTTGGCCTTGAAAATTTAAATAATATAACTGCATTGCATATGTCAGGGAAGAGTGTTAGCGTTGGGCAAACCGAACGATGTGTCCTCCATAAAGAATCAAATGTGGAGTATAACGCGCATCGAATTGCGTAGATAACCACAATAGCAGTGGAAATACGACCAATTAGATTTATTTGGCCCTGAAAATTTAAGAACTATAATTGCTTTGGATCTGACACGGAAGACAGTTAACATTGTGCAAACCGAACGATGTGTCCTGTATAAAGAATCAAATGTGGAGTATTACGCGCATCGAGTTGCCTAGATAACCCCAATAGCAGTAGAGATACGATCAATTAGATTTATTCGGCCCTGAAAATTTTAAAACTATAATTGCTTTTGATTTGACAGAGAAGAGTGTTAACGTAGGACGAACCGAATGATGTGCCCTGTATAAAGCAACAAATGTGGAGTATAACGCGCCCCGAATTGCCTAGATAACCCCAATAGCAGTGGAGATGCGAGCAATTAGATTTATTTGGTCAAGAAAATTAAAAAACTATAATTGCTTTGGATCTGACAGGGAAGACAGTTAACGTTGGGCAAACCCAACGATTTGCCCTGTATAAAGATTCAAATGTGGAGTATAACCCGCTGCTAATTGCCTAGATAACTCCAATAGCACAGGAGATACGATCAATTAGATTTATTTGAGCTTGAGGATTTAAAAACTATAATTGCTTTTGATTTGACAGGGAAGAGTGTTAACATTGTGCAAACCGAACGATGTGTCCTGTACAAACAATCAAATGTGGAGTATAACGCGCATCGAGTTGCCTAGATAACCCCAATAGCAGTGGAGATACGATCAATTAGATTTATTTGGCCCTGAAAATTTTAAAACTATAATTGCTTTTGATTTGACAGGGAAGAGTGTTAACATTGTGCAAACCGAACGATGTGTCCTGTATAAAGAATCAAATGTGGAGTATAACGCGCTACAAATTGCCTAGATGACCACAATAGCAGTGGAGATACGATCAAATAGATTTATTTGGCCTAGAAAATTTAAAAACTATAATTGCATTGGATATGACAGGGAAGAGTGTTAACATTGTGCAAACCGAACGATGTGTCCTGTATAAGGAATCAAATGTGGAGAATAACTCGCATCGAATTGCCTAGATAACCCCAATAGCAGTGGAGATACGACCAATTAGATTTATTTGGCCTTGAAAATTTAAATAATATAACTGCATTGCATATGTCAGGGAAGAGTGTTAGCGTTGGGCAAACCGAACGATGTGTCCTCCATAAAGAATCAAATGTGGAGTATAACGCGCATCGAATTGCGTAGATAACCACAATAGCAGTGGAAATACGACCAATTAGATTTATTTGGCCCTGAAAATTTAAGAACTATAATTGCTTTGGATCTGACACGGAAGACAGTTAACATTGTGCAAACCGAACGATGTGTCCTGTATAAAGAATCAAATGTGGAGTATTACGCGCATCGAGTTGCCTAGATAACCCCAATAGCAGTAGAGATACGATCAATTAGATTTATTCGGCCCTGAAAATTTTAAAACTATAATTGCTTTTGATTTGACAGAGAAGAGTGTTAACGTAGGACGAACCGAATGATGTGCCCTGTATAAAGCAACAAATGTGGAGTATAACGCGCCCCGAATTGCCTAGATAACCCCAATAGCAGTGGAGATACGAGCAATTAGATTTATTTGGTCAAGAAAATTAAAAAACTATAATTGCTTTGGATCTGACAGGGAAGACAGTTAACGTTGGGCAAACCCAACGATTTGCCCTGTATAAAGATTCAAATGTGGAGTATAACCCGCTGCTAATTGCCTAGATAACTCCAATAGCACAGGAGATACGATCAATTAGATTTATTTGACCTTGAGGATTTAAAAACTATAATTGCTTTAGATTTGACAGGGATGAGTGTTAACATTGTGCAAACCGAACGATGCGTCCTGTATAAAGAATCAAATGTGGAGTATTACGCGCATCGAGTTGCCTAGATAACCCCAATAGCAGTGGAGATACGATCAATTAGATTTATTTGGCCTGAAAATTTTAAAACTATAATTGCTTTTGATTTGACAGAGAAGAGTGTTAACGTAGGGCGAAGCGAATGATGTGCCCTGTATAAAGCAACAAATGTGGAGTATAACGCGCCACGAATTGCCTAGATAACCCCAATAGCAGTGGAGATACGAGCAATTAGATTTATTTGTTCCTGAAAATTTAAAAACTATAATTGCATTGGATTTGACAGGGAAGAATGTTAACGTAGGGCAAACCGGACGATGTGCCCTGTATAAAGAATCAAATGTGGAGTATAACGCGCTGCGAATTGCCTAGATATCCCCAATAGTAGTGGACATACGATCAATTAGATTTATTTGGCCCTGAAAATTTAAGAACTATAATTGCTTTGGATCTGACAGGGAAGACAGTTAACATTGTGCAAACCGAACGATGTGTCCTGTATAAAGAATCAAATGTGGAGTATTATGCGCATCGAGTTGCCTAGATAACCCCAATAGCAGTGGAGATACGATCAATTAGATTTATTTGGCCCTGAAAATTTTAAAACTATAATTGCTTTTGATTTGACAGAGAAGAGTGTTAACGTAGGCCGAACCGAATGATGTGCCCTGTATAAAACAACAAATGTGGAGTATAACGCGCCCCGAATTGCCCAGATAACCCCAATAGCAGTGGAGATACGAGCAATTAGATTTATTTGGTCAAGAAAATTTAAAAACTATAATTGCTTTGGATCTGACAGGGAAGACAGTTAACGTACGGCAAACGCAACGATTTGCCCTGTATGAAGAATCAAATGCGGTGTATAACGCGGTGCTAATTTCCTAGATAACTCCAATAGCACAGGAGATACGATCAATTAGATTTATTTGACCTTGAGGATTTAAAAACTATAATTGCTTTTATTTGACAGGGAAGAGTGTTAACATTGTGCAAACCGAACGATGTGTCCTGTATAAAGAATCAAATGTGGAGTATAACGCGCATCGAGTTGCCTAGATAACCCCAATAGCAGTGGAGATACGATCAATTAGATTTATTTGGCCCTGAAAATTTAAAAACTATATTTGCATTGGATTTGACACGGAAGAGAGTTAACGTAGGGCAAACCCACCGATTTGCTCTGTATAAAGAATCAAATGTGGAGTATAGCGCGCTACAAATTGCCTAGATGTCCCCAATAGCAGCGGAGATACGATCAAATAGATTTATTTGGCCTAGAAAATTTAAAAACTATAATTGCATTGGATATGACAGGGAGGACTGTTAACATTGTGCAAACCGAACGATGTGTCCTGTATAAGGAATCAAATGTGGAGTATAACGCGCATCGAATTGCCTAGATAACCCCAATAGCAGTGGAGATACGACCAATTAGATTTATTTGGCCTTGAAAATTTAAATAATATAACTGCATTGCATATGTCAGGGAAAAGTGTTAACGTTGGGCAAACCGAACGATGTGTCCTCTATAAAGAATCAAATGTGGATTATAACGCGCGTCGAATTGCCTAGATAACTCCAATAGCACAGGAGATACGATCAATTAGATTTATTTGACCTTGAGGATTTAAAAACTATAATTGCTTTTGATTTGACAGGGAAGAATGTTAACGTAGGGCAAACCGAACGATGTGTCCTGTATAAAGAATCAAATTTGGAGTATAACGCGCATCGAATTGCCTAGATAACCCCAATAGCAGCGGAGATACGATCAATTAGATTTATTTCTCCCTTAAAATTTAAAAACTATAATTGCATTGGATCTGACAGGGAAGACAGTTAACATTGTGCAAACCGAACGATGTGTCCTGTATAAAGAATCAAATGTGGAGTATAACGCGCTGCGAATTGCCTAGATAACCCCAATAGCAGTGGAAATACGACCAATTAGATTTATTTGGCCCTTAAAATTTAAAAACTATAATTGCTTTGGATCTGACAGGGAAGACAGTTAACGTAGGGCAAACCCAACGATTTGCCCTGTATGAAGAATCAAATGTGGAGTATAACGCGCATCGAATTGCCTAGATAACCCCAATAGCAGGGGAGATACGATCAATTAGATTTATTTGGCCTTGAGAATTTAAAAACTATAATTGCATTGCATATGACAGGGAAGAGTGTTAACGTTGGGCAAACCGAACGATGTGTCCTGTATAAAGAATCAAATGTGGAGTATAACGCGCCCCGAATTGCCTTCGCAACCCCAATAGCAGCGGAGATACGATCAATTAGATTTATTTGGCCTTGAAAATTTAAATACTATAATAGCATTAGATTTGACAGGGAAGAATGTTACCGTAGGGCAAACCGGACGATGTGCCCTGTATAAAGAATCAAATGTGGAGTATAACACGCTGCGAATTGCCTAGATATCCCCAATAGTAGTGGACATACGATCAATTAGATTTATTTTGCCCTGAAAATTTAAAAACTATATTTGCATTGGATTTGACACGGAAGAGAGTTAACGTAGGGCAAACCCACCGATTTGCTCTGTATAAAGAATCAAATGTGGAATATAACGCGCTACAAATTGCCTAGATGACCCCAATAGCAGTGGAGATACGACCAATTAGATTTATTTGGCCTTGAAAATTTAAATAATATAACTGCATTGCATATGTCAGGGAAAAGTGTTAACGTTGGGCAAACCGAACGATGTGTCCTCTATAAAGAATCAAATGTGGATTATAACGCGCGTCGAATTGCCTAGATAACTCCAATAGCACAGGAGATACGATCAATTAGATTTATTTGACCTTGAGGATTTAAAAACTATAATTGCTTTTGATTTGACAGGGAAGAATGTTAACGTAGGGCAAACCGAACGATGTGTCCTGTATAAAGAATCAAATTTGGAGTATATCGCGCATCGAATTGCCTAGATAACCCCAATAGCAGCGGAGATACGATCAATTAGATTTATTTGGCCTTGAAAATTTAAATACTATAATTGCATTGGATTTGACAGGGTAGAATGTTAACATTGTGCAAACCGAACGATGTGTCCTGTATAAAGAATCAAATGTGGATTATAACGCGCGTCGAATTGCCTAGATAACTCCAATAGCACAGGAGATACGATCAATTAGATTTATTTGACCTTGAGGATTTAAAAACTATAATTGCTTTTGATTTGACAGGGAAGAATGTTAACGTAGGGCAAACCGAACGATGTGTCCTGTATAAAGAATCAAATTTGGAGTATAACGCGCATCGAATTGCCTAGATAACCCCAATAGCAGCGGAGATACGATCAATTAGATTTATTTGGCCTTGAAAATTTAAATACTATAATTGCATTGGATTTGACAGGGTAGAATGTTAACATTGTGCAAACCGAACGATGTGTCCTGTATAAAGAATCAAATGTGGAGTATAACGCGCTGCGAATTGCCTAGATAACCCCAATAGCAGTGGAAATACGACCAATTAGATTTATTTGGCCCTTAAAATTTAAAAACTATAATTGCTTTGGATCTGACTGGGAAGACAGTTAACGTAGGGCAAACCCAACGATTTGCCCTGTATGAAGAATCAAATGTGGAGTATAACGAGCTGCTAATTGCCTAGATAACTCCACTAGCACAGGAGATATGATCAATTAGATTTATTTGACCTTGAGGATTTAAAAACTATAATTGCTTTTGATTTGACAGGGAAGAGTGTTAACATTGTGCAAACCGAACGATGTGTCCTGTATAAAGGATCAAATGTGGAGTATAACGCGCATCGAATTGCCTAGATAACCCCAATAGCAGGGGAGATACGATCAATTAGATTTATTTGGCCTTGAGAAATTAAAAACTATAATTGCATTGCATATGACAGGGAAGAGTGTTAACGTTGGGCAAACCGAACGATGTGTCCTGTATAAAGAATCAAATGTGGAGTATAACGCGCCCCGAATTGCCTTCGCAACCCCAATAGCAGCGGAGATACGATCAATTAGATTTATTTGGCCTTGAAAATTTAAATACTATAATAGCATTAGACTTGACAGGGAAGAATGTTACCGTAGGGCAAACCGGACGATGTGCCCTGTATAAAGAATCAAATGTGGAGTATAACACGCTGCGAATTGCCTAGATATCCCCAATAGTAGTGGACATACGATCAATTAGATTTATTTTGCCCTGAAAATTTAAAAACTATATTTGCATTGGATTTGACACGGAAGAGAGTTAACGTAGGGCAAACCCACCGATTTGCTCTGTATAAAGAATCAAATGTGGAATATAACGCGCTACAAATTGCCTAGATGATCCCAATAGCAGTGGAGATACGACCAATTAGATTTATTTGGCCTTGAAAATTTAAATAATATAACTGCATTGCATATGTCAGGGAAAAGTGTTAACGTTGGGCAAACCGAAAGATGTGTCCTCTATAAAGAATCAAATGTGGAGTATAACGCGCTGCGAATTGCCTAGATAACCCCAATAGCAGTGGAAATACGACCAATTAGATTTATTTGGCCCTTAAAATTTAAAAACTATAATTGCTTTGGATCTGACTGGGAAGACAGTTAACGTAGGGCAAACCCAACGATTTGCCCTGTATGAAGAATCAAATGTGGAGTATAACGCGCTGCTAATTGCCTAGATAACTCCACTAGCACAGGAGATATGATCAATTAGATTTATTTGACCTTGAGGATTTAAAAACTATAATTGCTTTTGATTTGACAGGGAAGAGTGTTAACATTGTGCAAACCGAACGATGTGTCCTGTATAAAGGATCAAATGTGGAGTATAACGCGCATCGAATTGCCTAGATAACCCCAATAGCAGGGGAGATACGATCAATTAGATTTATTTGGCCTTGAGAATTTAAAAACTATAATTGCATTGCATATGACAGGGAAGAGTGTTAACGTTGGGCAAACCGAACGATGTGTCCTGTATAAAGAATCAAATGTGGAGTATAACGCGCCCCGAATTGCCTTCGCAACCCCAATAGCAGCGGAGATACGATCAATTAGATTTATTTGGCCTTGAAAATTTAAATACTATAATAGCATTAGACTTGACAGGGAAGAATGTTACCGTAGGGCAAACCGGACGATGTGCCCTGTATAAAGAATCAAATGTGGAGTATAACACGCTGCGAATTGCCTAGATATCCCCAATAGTAGTGGACATACGATCAATTAGATTTATTTTGCCCTGAAAATTTAAAAACTATATTTGCATTGGATTTGACACGGAAGAGAGTTAACGTAGGGCAAACCCACCGATTTGCTCTGTATAAAGAATCAAATGTGGAATATAACGCGCTACAAATTGCCTAGATGATCCCAATAGTAGTGGAGATACGACCAATTAGATTTATTTGGCCTTGAAAATTTAAATAATATAACTGCATTGCATATGTCAGGGAAAAGTGTTAACGTTGGGCAAACCGAAAGATGTGTCCTCTATAAAGAATCAAATGTGGAGTATAACGCGCATCGAATTGCCTAGATAACTCCAATAGCACAGGAGATACGATCAATTAGATTTAGTTGACCTTGAGGATTTAAAAACTATAATTGCTTTTGATTTGACAGGGAAGACAGTTAACGTAGGGCAAACCCAACGATTTGCCCTGTATGAAGAATCAAATGTGGAGTATAACGCGCTGCTAATTGCCTAGATAACTCCAATCGCACAGGAGATACGATCAATTAGATTTATTTGACCTTGAGGATTTAAAAACTATAATTGCTTTTGATTTGACAGGGAAGAGTGTTAACATTGTGCAAACCGAACGATGTGTCCTGTATAAAGAATCAAATGTGGATTATAACGAGCATCGAATTGCCTAGATAACTCCAATAGCACAGGAGATACGATCAATTAGATTTATTTGACCTTGAGGATTTAAAAACTATAATTGCTTTTGATTTGACAGGGAAAAGTGTTAACATTGTGCAAACCGAACGATGTGTCCTGTACAAACAATCAAATGTGGAGTATAACGCGCATCGAGTTGCCTAGATAACCCCAATAGCAGTGGAGATACGATCAATTAGATTCATTTGGCCCTGAAAATTTTAAAACTATAATTGCTTTTGATTTGACAGAGAAGAGTGTTAACGTAGGGCGAACCGAACGATATGCCCTGTATAAAGCAACAAATGTGGAGTATAACGCGCCCCGAATTGCCTAGATAACTCCAATAGCACAGGAGATACGATCAATTAGATTTATTTGGCACTGAAAATTTAAAAACTATAATTTCATTGCATATGACAGGGAAGAGTGTTGACGTTGGGCAAACCGAACGATGTGTCCTGTATAAAGAATTAAATGTGGATTATAACGCGCATCGAATTGCCTAGATAACTCCAATAGCACAGGAGATACGATCAATTAGATTTATTTGACCTTGAGGATTTAAAAACTATAATTGCTTTTGATTTGACAGGGAAGAATGTTAACGTAGGGCAGACCGAACGATGTGTCCTGTATAAAGAATCAAATGTGGAGTATAACGCGCACCGAATTGCCTAGATAACCCCAATAGCAGCGGAGATACGATCAATTAGATTTATTTGGCCTTGAAAATTTAAATACTATAATTGCATTGGATTTGACAGGGAAGAATGTTAACATTGTGCAAAGCGAACGATGTGTCCTGTATAAAGAATCAAATGTGGAGTATAACGCGCATCGAATTGCCTAGATAACCCCAATAGCAGTGGGGATACGATCAATTAGATTTATTTGGCCCTGAAAATTTTAAAACTATAATTGCTTTTGATTTGACAGGGAAGAGTGTTAACATTGTGCAAACCGAACGATGTGTCCTGTATAAAGAATCAAATGTGGAGTATAACGCGCTACAAATTGCCTAGATGACCACAATAGCAGTGGAGATACGACCAATTAGATTTATTTGGCCTTGAAAATTTAAATAATATAACTGCATTGCATATGTCAGGGAAAAGTGTTAACGTTGGGCAAACCGAACGATGTGTCCTGTATAAAGAATCAAATGTGGAGTATAACGCGCATCGAATTGCCTAGATAACCCCAATAGCAGCGGAGATACGATCAATTAGATTTATTTGACCTTGAGGATTTAAAAACTATAATTGCTTTTGATTTGACAGGGAAGAGTGTTAACGTTGGGCAAACCGAACGATGTGTCCTCTATAAAGAATCAAATGTGGAGTATAACGCGCATCGAATTGCCTAGATAACCCCAATAGCAGTGGAAATACGACCAATTAGATTTATTTGGCCCTGAAAATTTAAGAACTATAATTGCTTTGGATCTGACAGGGAAGACAGTTAACATTGTGCAAACCGAACGATGTGTCCTGTATAAAGAATCAAATGTGGGATATTACGCGCATCGAGTTGCCTAGATAACCCCAATAGCACAGGAGATACGATCAATTAGATTTATTTGACCTTGAGGATTTAAAAACTATAATTGCTTTTGATTTGACAGGGAAGAATGTTAACGTAGGGCGAACAGACCGATGTGTCCTGTATAAAGAATCAAATGTGGAGTATAGCGCGCATCGAGTTGCCTAGATAACCCCAATAGCAGTGGAGATACGATCAATTAGATTTATTTGGCCCTGAAAATTTAAAAACTATAATTGCATTGGATTTGACAGGGAAGAATGTTAACGTAGGGCGAACCGACCGATGTGCCCTGTATAAAGCAACAAATGTGGTGTATAACGCGCATCGAATTGCCTAGATAACCCCAATAGCAGCGGAGATACGATCAATTAGGTTTATTTGGCCTTGAAAATTTAAATACTATAATTGCATTGGATTTGACAGGGAAGAATGTTAACATTGTGCAAACCGAACGATGTGTCCTGTATAAAGAATCAAATGTGGAGTATAACGCGCATCGAATTGCCTAGATAACCCCAATAGCAGTGGGGATACGATCAATTAGATTTATTTGACCTTGAGGATTTAAAAACTATAATTGCTTTTGATTTGACAGGGAAGAGTGTTAACATTGTGCAAACCGAACGATGTGTCCTGTACAAACAATCAAATGTGGAGTATAACGCGCATCGAGTTGCCTAGATAACCCCAATAGCAGTGGAGATACGATCAATTAGATTTATTTGGCCCTGAAAATTTTAAAACTATAATTGCTTTTGATTTGACAGAGAAGAGTGTTAACGTAGGGCGAACCGAACGATATGCCCTGTATAAAGCAACAAATGTGGAGTATAACGCGCCCCGAATTGCCTAGATAACTCCAATAGCACAGGAGATACGATCAATTAGATTTATTTGGCACTGAAAATTTAAAAACTATAATTTCATTGCATATGACAGGGAAGAGTGTTAACGTTGGGCAAACCGAACGATGTGTCCTGTATAAAGAATTAAATGTGGATTATAACGCGCATCGAATTGCCTAGATAACTCCAATAGCACAGGAGATACGATCAATTAGATTTATTTGACCTTGAGGATTTAAAAACTATAATTGCTTTTGATTTGACAGGGAAGAATGTTAACGTAGGGCAGACCGAACGATGTGTCCTGTATAAAGAATCAAATGTGGAGTATAACGCGCATCGAATTGCCTAGATAACCCCAATAGCAGCGGAGATACGATCAATTAGATTTATTTGGCCTTGAAAATTTAAATACTATAACAGCATTGGATTTGACAGGGAAGAATGTTAACATTGTGCAAACCGAACGATGTGTCCTGTATAAAGAATCAAATGTGGAGTATAACGCGCTGCTAATTGCCTAGATAACTCCAATAGCACAGGAGATACGATCAATTAGATTTATTTGAGCTTGAGGATTTAAAAACTATAATTGCTTTTGATTTGACAGGGAAGAGTGTTAACATTGTGCAAACCGAACGATGTGTCCTGTATAAAGAATCAAATGTGGAGTATAACGCGCTACAAATTGCCTAGATGACCCCAATAGCAGTGGAGATACGACCAATTAGATTTATTTGGCCTTGAAAATTTAAATAATATAACTGCATTGCATATGTCAGGGAAAAGTGTTAACGTTGGGCAAACCGAACGATGTGTCCTGTATAAAGAATCAAATGTGGAGTATAGCGCGCATCGAATTGCCTAGATAACTCCAATAGCACAGGAGATACGATCAATTAGATTTATTTGACCTTGAGGATTTAAAAACTATAATTGCTTTTGATTTGACAGGGAAGAGTGTTAACATTGTGCAAACCGAACGATGTGCCCAGTATAAAGAATCAAATGTGGAGTATAACGCGCTGCGAATTGCCTAGATGACCCCAATAGCAGTGGAGATACGATCAATTAGATTTATTTGGCCCTGAAAATTTAAAAACCATAATTGCATTGCATATGACAGGGAAGAGTGTTAACGTTGGGCAAACCGAACGATGTGTCCTGTATAAAGAATCAAATGTGGATTATAACGAGCATCGAATTGCCTAGATAACTCCAATAGCACAGGATATACGATCAATTAGATTTATTTGACCTTGAGGATTTAAAAACTATAATTGCTTTTGATTTGACAGGGAAAAGTGTTAACATTGTGCAAACCGAACGATGTGTCCTGTATAAAGAATCAAATGTGGAGTATAGCGCGCATCGAGTTGCCTAGATAACCCCAATAGCAGTGGAGATACGATCAATTACATTTATTTGGCCCTGAAAATTTAAAAACTATAATTGCATTGGATTTGACAGGTTAGAATGTTAACGTAGGGCGAACCGACCGATGTGCCCTGTATAAAGCAACAAATGTGGTGTATAACGCGCATCGAATTGCCTAGATAACCCCAATAGCAGCGGAGATACGATCAATTAGATTTATTTGGCCTTGAGAATTTAAAAACTATAATTGCATTGCATATGACAGGGAAGAGTGTTAACGTTGGGCAAACCGAACGATGTGTCCTGTATAAAGAATCAAATGTGGAGTATAACGCGCTGCGAATTGCCTAGATAACCCCAATAGCAGTGGGGATACGATCAATTAGATTTATTTGACCTTGAGGATTTAAAAACTATAATTGCTTTTGATTTGACAGGGAAGAGTGTTAACATTGTGCAAACCGAACGATGTATCATGTATAAACAATCAAATGTGGAGTATAACGCGCATCGAGTTGCCTAGATAACCCCAATAGCAGTGGAGATACGATCAATTAGATTTATTTGGCCCTGAAAATTTTAAAACTATAATTGCTTTTGATTTGACAGAGAAGAGTGTTAACGTAGGGCGAACCGAACGATATGCCCTGTATAAAGCAACAAATGTGGAGTATAACGCGCCCCGAATTGCCTAGATAACCCCAATAACAGTGGAAATACGACCAATTAGATTTATTTGGCACTGAAAATTTAAAAACTATAATTGCTTTGGATCTGACAGGGAAGACAGTTAACGTAGGGCAAACCCAACGATTTGCCCTGTATGAAGAATCAAATGTGGAGTATAACGCGCTGCTAATTGCCTAGATAACTCCAATAGCACAGGAGATACGATCAATTAGATTTATTTGACCTTGAGGATTTAAAAACTATAATTGCTTTTGATTTGACAGGGAAGAGTGTTAACATTGTGCAAACCGAACGATGTGTCCTGTATAAAGAATCAAATGTGGAGTATAACGCGCATCGAATTGCCTAGATAACCCCAATAGCAGCGGAGATACGATCAATTAGATTTATTTGGCCTTGAGAATTTAAAAACTATAATTGCATTGCATATGACAGGGAAGAGTGTTAACGTTGGGCAAACCGAACGATGTGTCCTGTATAAAGAATCAAACGTGGAGTATAACGCGCTGCGAATTGCCTAGATATCCCCAATAGTAGTGGACATACGATCAATTAGATTTATTTGGCCCTGAAAATTTAAAAACTATATTTGCATTGGATTTGACACGGAAGAGAGTTAACGTAGGGCAAACCCACCGATTTGCTCTGTATAAAGAATCAAATGTGGAGTATAACGCGCTACAAATTGCCTAGATGACCCCAATTGCAGTGGAGATACGACCAATTCGATTTATTTGGCCTTGAAAATTTAAATAATATAACTGCATTGCATATGTCAGGGAAAAGTGTTAACGTTGGGCAAACCGAACGATGTGTCCTCTATAAAGAATCAAATGTGGAGTATAACGCGCATCGAATTGCCTAGATAACTCCAATAGCACAGGAGATACGATCAATTAGATTTATTTGACCTTGAGAATTTAAAAACTATAATTGCATTGCATATGACAGGGAAGAGTGTTAACGTTGGGCAAACCGAATGATGTGTCATGTATAAAGAATCAAATGTGGATTATAACGCGCATCGAATTGCCTAGATAACTCCAATAGCACAGGAGATACGATCAATTAGATTTATTTGACCTTGAGGATTTAAAAACTATAATTGCTTTTGATGTGACAGGGAAGAATGTTAACGTAGGGCAGACCGAACGATGTGTCCTGTATAAAGAATCAAATGTGGAGTATAACGCGCATCGAATTGCCTAGATAACCCCAATAGCAGCGGAGATACGATCAATTAGATTTATTTGGCCTTGAAAATTTAAATACTATAACAGCATTGGATTTGACAGGGAAGAATGTTAACATTGTGCAAACCGAACGATGTGTCCTGTATAAAGAATCAAATGTGGAGTATAACGCGCTGCTAATTGCCTAGATAACTCCAATAGCACAGGAGATACGATCAATTAGATTTATTTGAGCTTGAGGATTTAAAAACTATAATTGCTTTTGATTTGACAGGGAAGAGTGTTAACATTGTGCAAACCGAACGATGTGTCCTGTATAAAGAATCAAATGTGGAGTATAACGCGCTACAAATTGCCTAGATGACCCCAATAGCAGTGGAGATACGACCAATTAGATTTATTTGGCCTTGAAAATTTAAATAATATAACTGCATTGCATATGTCAGGGAAACGTGTTAACGTTGGGCAAACCGAACGATGTGTCCTGTATAAAGAATCAAATGTGGAGTATAACGCGCATCGAATTGCCTAGATAACTCCAATAGCACAGGAGATACGATCAATTAGATTTATTTGACCTTGAGGATTTAAAAACTATAATTGCTTTTGATTTGACAGGGAAGAGTGTTAACATTGTGCAAACCGAACGATGTGCCCTGTATAAAGAATAAAATGTGGAGTATAACGCGCTGCGAATTGCCTAGATGACCCCAATAGCAGTGGAGATACGATCAATTAGATTTATTTGGCCCTGAAAATTTAAAAACCATAATTGCATTGCATATGACAGGGAAGAGTGTTAACGTTGGGCAAACCGAACGATGTGTCCTGTATAAAGAATCAAATGTGGAGTATAACGCGCATCGAATTGCCTAGATAACTCCAATAGCACAGGAGATACGATCAATTAGATTTATTTGACCTTGAGGATTTAAAAACTATAATTGCTTTTGATTTGACAGGGAAGAGTGTTAACATTGTGCAAACCGAACGATGTGCCCTGTATAAAGAATCAAATGTGGAGTATAACGCGCTGCGAATTGCCTAGATAACCCCAACAGCAGTGGGGATACGATCAATTAGATTTATTTGGCCCTGAAAATTTAAAAACCATAATTGCATTGCATATGACAGGGAAGAGTGTTAACGTTGGGCAAACCGAACGATGTGTCCTGTATAAAGAATCAAATGTGGATTATAACGAGCATCGAATTGCCTAGATAACTCCAATAGCACAGGATATACGATCAATTAGATTTAATTGACCTTGAGGATTTAAAAACTATAATTGCTTTTGATTTGACAGGGAAAAGTGTTAACATTGTGCAAACCGAACGATGTGTCCTGTATAAAGAATCAAATGTGGAGTATAGGGCGCATCGAGTTGCCTAGATAACCCCAATAGCAGTGGAGATACGATCAATTAGATTTATTTGGCCCTGAAAATTTAAAAACTATAATTGCATTGGATTTGACAGGGAAGAATGTTAACGTAGGGCGAACCGACCGATGTGCCCTGTATAAAGCAACAAATGTGGTGTATAACGCGCATCGAATTGCCTAGATAACCCCAATAGCAGCGGAGATACGATCAATTAGATTTATTTGGCCTTGAGAATTTAAAAACTATAATTGCATTGCATATGACAGGGAAGAGTGTTAACGTTGGGCAAACCGAACGATGTGTCCTGTATAAAGAATCAAATGTGGAGTATAACGCGCTGCGAATTGCCTAGATAACCCCAATAGCAGTGGGGATACGATCAATTAGATTTATTTGACCTTGAGGATTTAAAAACTATAATTGCTTTTGATTTGACAGGGAAGAGTGTTAACATTGTGCAAACCGAACGATGTATCATGTATAAACAATCAAATGTGGAGTATAACGCGCATCGAGTTGCCTAGATAACCCCAATAGCAGTGGAGATACGATCAATTAGATTTATTTGGCCCTGAAAATTTTAAAACTATAATTGCTTTTGATTTGACAGAGAAGAGTGTTAACGTAGGGCGAACCGAACGATATGCCCTGTATAAAGCAACAAATGTGGAGTATAACGCGCCCCGAATTGCCTAGATAACCCCAATAACAGTGGAAATACGACCAATTAGATTTATTTGGCACTGAAAATTTAAAAACTATAATTGCTTTGGATCTGACAGGGAAGACAGTTAACGTAGGGCAAACCCAACGATTTGCCCTGTATGAAGAATCAAATGTGGAGTATAACGCGCTGCTAATTGCCTAGATAACTCCAATAGCACAGGAGATACGATCAATTAGATTTATTTGACCTTGAGGATTTAAAAACTATAATTGCTTTTGATTTGACAGGGAAGAGTGTTAACATTGTGCAAACCGAACGATGTGTCCTGTATAAAGAATCAAATGTGGAGTATAACGCGCATCGAATTGCCTAGATAACCCCAATAGCAGCGGAGATACGATCAATTAGATTTATTTGGCCTTGAGAATTTAAAAACTATAATTGCATTGCATATGACAGGGAAGAGTGTTAACGTTGGGCAAACCGAACGATGTGTCCTGTATAAAGAATCAAATGTGGAGTATAACGCGCTGCGAATTGCCTAGATATCCCCAATAGTAGTGGACATACGATCAATTAGATTTATTTGGCCCTGAAAATTTAAAAACTATATTTGCATTGGATTTGACACGGAAGAGAGTTAACGTAGGGCAAACCCACCGATTTGCTCTGTATAAAGAATCAAATGTGGAGTATAACGCGCTACAAATTGCCTAGATGACCCCAATTGCAGTGGAGATACGACCAATTCGATTTATTTGGCCTTGAAAATTTAAATAATATAACTGCATTGCATATGTCAGGGAAAAGTGTTAACGTTGGGCAAACCGAACGATGTGTCCTCTATAAAGAATCAAATGTGGAGTATAACGCGCATCGAATTGCCTAGATAACTCCAATAGCACAGGAGATACGATCAATTAGATTTATTTGACCTTGAGAATTTAAAAACTATAATTGCATTGCATATGACAGGGAAGAGTGTTAGCGTTGGGCAAACCGAATGATGTGTCATGTATAAAGAATCAAATGTGGATTATAACGCGCATCGAATTGCCTAGATAACTCCAATAGCACAGGAGATACGATCAATTAGATTTATTTGACCTTGAGGATTTAAAAACTATAATTGCTTTTGATGTGACAGGGAAGAATGTTAACGTAGGGCAGACCGAACGATGTGTCCTGTATAAAGAATCAAATGTGGAGTATAACGCGCATCGAATTGCCTAGATAACCCCAATAGCAGCGGAGATACGATCAATTAGATTTATTTGGCCTTGAAAATTTAAATACTATAACAGCATTGGATTTGACAGGGAAGAATGTTAACATTGTGCAAACCGAACGATGTGTCCTGTATAAAGAATCAAATGTGGAGTATAACGCGCTGCTAATTGCCTAGATAACTCCAATAGCACAGGAGATACGATCAATTAGATTTATTTGAGCTTGAGGATTTAAAAACTATAATTGCTTTTGATTTGACAGGGAAGAGTGTTAACATTGTGCAAACCGAACGATGTGTCCTGTATAAAGAATCAAATGTGGAGTATAACGCGCTACAAATTGCCTAGATGACCCCAATAGCAGTGGAGATACGACCAATTAGATTTATTTGGCCTTGAAAATTTAAATAATATAACTGCATTGCATATGTCAGGGAAACGTGTTAACGTTGGGCAAACCGAACGATGTGTCCTGTATAAAGAATCAAATGTGGAGTATAACGCGCATCGAATTGCCTAGATAACTCCAATAGCACAGGAGATACGATCAATTAGATTTATTTGACCTTGAGGATTTAAAAACTATAATTGCTTTTGATTTGACAGGGAAGAGTGTTAACATTGTGCAAACCGAACGATGTGCCCTGTATAAAGAATAAAATGTGGAGTATAACGCGCTGCGAATTGCCTAGATGACCCCAATAGCAGTGGAGATACGATCAATTAGATTTATTTGGCCCTGAAAATTTAAAAACCATAATTGCATTGCATATGACAGGGAAGAGTGTTAACGTTGGGCAAACCGAACGATGTGTCCTGTATAAAGAATCAAATGTGGAGTATAACGCGCATCGAATTGCCTAGATAACTCCAATAGCACAGGAGATACGATCAATTAGATTTATTTGACCTTGAGGATTTAAAAACTATAATTGCTTTTGATTTGACAGGGAAGAGTGTTAACATTGTGCAAACCGAACGATGTGCCCTGTATAAAGAATCAAATGTGGAGTATAACGCGCTGCGAATTGCCTAGATAACCCCAACAGCAGTGGGGATACGATCAATTAGATTTATTTGGCCCTGAAAATTTAAAAACCATAATTGCATTGCATATGACAGGGAAGAGTGTTAACGTTGGGCAAACCGAACGATGTGTCCTGTATAAAGAATCAAATGTGGATTATAACGAGCATCGAATTGCCTAGATAACTCCAATAGCACAGGATATACGATCAATTAGATTTATTTGACCTTGAGGATTTAAAAACTATAATTGCTTTTGATTTGACAGGGAAAAGTGTTAACATTGTGCAAACCGAACGATGTGTCCTGTATAAAGAATCAAATGTGGAGTATAGGGCGCATCGAGTTGCCTAGATAACCCCAATAGCAGTGGAGATACGATCAATTAGATTTATTTGGCCCTGAAAATTTAAAAACTATAATTGCATTGGATTTGACAGGGAAGAATGTTAACGTAGGGCGAACCGACCGATGTGCCCTGTATAAAGCAACAAATGTGGTGTATAACGCGCATCGAATTGCCTAGATAACCCCAATAGCAGCGGAGATACGATCAATTAGATTTATTTGGCCTTGAGAATTTAAAAACTATAATTGCATTGCATATGACAGGGAAGAGTGTTAACGTTGGGCAAACCGAACGATGTGTCCTGTATAAAGAATCAAATGTGGAGTATAACGCGCTGCGAATTGCCTAGATAACCCCAATAGCAGTGGGGATACGATCAATTAGATTTATTTGACCTTGAGGATTTAAAAACTATAATTGCTTTTGATTTGACAGGGAAGAGTGTTAACATTGTGCAAACCGAACGATGTATCATGTATAAACAATCAAATGTGGAGTATAACGCGCATCGAGTTGCCTAGATAACCCCAATAGCAGTGGAGATACGATCAATTAGATTTATTTGGCCCTGAAAATTTTAAAACTATAATTGCTTTTGATTTGACAGAGAAGAGTGTTAACGTAGGGCGAACCGAACGATATGCCCTGTATAAAGCAACAAATGTGGAGTATAACGCGCCCCGAATTGCCTAGATAACCCCAATAACAGTGGAAATACGACCAATTAGATTTATTTGGCACTGAAAATTTAAAAACTATAATTGCTTTGGATCTGACAGGGAAGACAGTTAACGTAGGGCAAACCCAACGATTTGCCCTGTATGAAGAATCAAATGTGGAGTATAACGCGCTGCTAATTGCCTAGATAACTCCAATAGCACAGGAGATACGATCAATTAGATTTATTTGACCTTGAGGATTTAAAAACTATAATTGCTTTTGATTTGACAGGGAAGAGTGTTAACGTTGGGCAAACCGAACGATGTGTCCTGTATAAAGAATCAAATGTGGAGTATAACGCGCTGCGAATTGCCTAGATATCCCCAATAGTAGCGGACATACGATCAATTAGATTTATTTGGCCCTGAAAATTTAAAAACTATATTTGCATTGGATTTGACACGGAAGAGAGTTAACGTAGGGCAAAGCCACCGATTTGCTCTGTATAAAGAATCAAATGTGGAGTATAACGCGCTACAAATTGCCTAGATGACCCCAATTGCAGTGGAGATACGACCAATTCGATTTATTTGGCCTTGAAAATTTAAATAATATAACTGCATTGCATATGTCAGGGAAAAGTGTTAACGTTGGGCAATCCGAACGATGTGTCCTCTATAAAGAATCAAATGTGGAGTATAACGCGCATCGAATTGCCTAGATAACTCCAATAGCACAGGAGATACGATCAATTATATTTATTTGACCTTGAGAATTTAAAAACTATAATTGCATTGCATATGACAGGGAAGAGTGTTAACGTTGGGCAAACCGAATGATGTGTCCTGTATAAAGAATCAAATGTGGAGTATAACGCGCTGCGAATTGCCTAGATAACCCCAATAGCAGTGGAAATACGACCAATTAGATTTATTTGGCCCTTAAAATTTAAAAACTATAATTGCTTTGGATCTGACAGGGAAGACAGTTAACGTAGGGCAAACCCAACGATTTGCCCTGTATGAAGAATCAAATGTGGAGTATAACGCGCTGCTAATTGCCAAGATAACTCCAATAGCACAGGAGATACGACCAATTAGATTTATTTGGCCCTTAAAATTTAAAAACTATAATTGCTTTGGATCTGACAGGGAAGACAGTTAACGTAGGGCAAACCCAACGATTTGCCCTGTATGAAGAATCAAATGTGGAGTATAACGCGCTGCTAATTGCCTAGATAACTCCAATAGCACAGGAGATACGATCAATTAGATTTATTTGACCTTGAGGATTTAAAAACTATAATTGCTTTGGATCTGACAGGGAAGACAGTTAACGTAGGGCAAACCCAACGATTTGCCCTGTATGAAGAATCAAATGTGGAGTATAACGCGCTGCTAATTGCCTAGATAACTCCAATAGCACAGGAGATACGACCAATTAGATTTATTTGGCCCTTAAAATTTAAAAACTATAATTGCTTTGGATCTGACAGGGAAGACAGTTAACGTAGGGCAAACCCAACGATTTGCCCTGTATGAAGAATCAAATGTGGAGTATAACGCGCTGCTAATTGCCTAGATAACTCCAATAGCACAGGAGATACGATCAATTAGATTTATTTGACCTTGAGGATTTAAAAACTATAATTGCTTTTGATTTGACAGGGAAGAGTGTTAACATTGTGCAAACCGAACGATGTGCCCTGTATAAAGAATCAAATGTGGAGTATAACGCGCTGCGAATTGCCTAGATAACCCCAATATTAGTGGGGATACGATCAATTAGATTTATTTGGCCCTGAAAATTTAAAAACTATAATTGCATTGCATATGACAGGGAAGAGTGTTAACGTTGGGCAAACCGAACGATGTGTCCTGTATAAAGAATCAAATGTGGATTATAACGAGCATCGAATTGCCTAGATAACTCCAATAGCACAGGAGATACGATCAATTAGATTTATTTGACCTTGAGGATTTAAAAACTATAATTGCTTTTGATTTGACAGGGAAAAGTGTTAACATTGTGCAAACCGAACGATGTGTCCTGTATAAAGAATCAAATGTGGAGTATAACGCGCATCGAATTGCCTAGATAACCCCAATAGCAGCGGAGATAAGATCAATTAGATTTATTTGACCTTGAGGATTTAAAAACTATAATTGCTTTTGATTTGACAGGGAAGAGTGTTAACGTTGGGCAAACCGAACGATGTGTCCTCTATAAAGAATCAAATGTGTAGTATAACGCGCATCGAATTGCCTAGATAACCCCAATAGCAGTGGAAATACGACCAATTAGATTTATTTGGCCCTGAAAATTTAAAAACTATAATTGCATTGGATTTGACAGGGAAGAATGTTAACGTAGGGCGAACCGACCGATGTGTCCTCTATAAAGCAACAAATGTGGTGTATAACGCGCATCGAATTGCCTAGATAACCCCAATAGCAGCGGAGATACGATCAATTAGATTTATTTGGCCTTGAAAATTTAAATACTATAATTGCATTGGATTTGACAGGGAAGAATGTTAACATTGTGCAAACCGAACGATGTGTCCTGTATAAAGAATCAAATGTGGAGTATAACGCGCATCGAATTCCCTAGATAACAACAATAGCAGTGGGGATACGATCAATTAGATTTATTTGACCTTGAGGATTTAAAAACTATAATTGCTTTTGATTTGACAGGGAAGAGTGTTAACATTGTGCAAACCGAACGATGTGTCCTGTACAAACAATCAAATGTGGAGTATAACGCGCATCGAATTGCCTAGATAACCCCAATAGCAGCGGAGATACGATCAATTAGATTTATTTGACCTTGAGGATTTAAAAACTATAATTGCTTTTGATTTGACAGGGAAGAGTGTTAACATTGTGCAAACCGAACGATGTGTCCTGTATAAAGAATCAAATGTGGAGTATAACGCGCTACAAATTGCCTAGATGACCCCAATAGCAGTGGAGATACGACCAATTAGATTTATTTGGCCTTGAAAATTTAAATAATATAACTGCATTGCATATGTCAGGGAAAAGTGTTAACGTTGGGCAAACCGAACGATGTGTCCTGTATAAAGAATCAAATGTGGAGTATAACGCGCATCGAATTGCCTAGATAACTCCAATAGCACAGGAGATACGATCAATTAGATTTATTTGACCTTGAGGATTTAAAAACTATAATTGCTTTTGATTTGACAGGGAAGAGTGTTAACATTGTGCAAACCGAACGATGTGCCCTGTATAAAGAATCAAATGTGGAGTATAACGCGCTGCGAATTGCCTAGATAACCCCAATAGCAGTGGGGATACGATCAATTAGATTTATTTGGCCCTGAAAATTTAAAAACCATAATTGCATTGCATATGACAGGGAAGAATGTTAACATTGTGCAAACCGAACGATGTGTCCTGTATAAAGAATCAAATGTGGAGTATAACGCGCATCGAATTGCCTAGATAACCCCAATAGCAGTGGGGATACGATCAATTAGATTTATTTGACCTTGAGGATTTAAAAACTATAATTGCTTTTGATTTGACAGGGAAGAGTGTTAACATTGTGCAAACCGAACGATGTGTCATGTATAAACAATCAAATGTGGAGTATAACGCGCATCGAGTTGCCTAGATAACCCCAATAGCAGTGGAGATACGATCAATTAGATTTATTTGGCCCTGAAAATTTTAAAACTATAATTGCTTTTGATTTGACAGAGAAGAGTGTAAACGTAGGGCGAACCGAACGATGTGCCCTGTATAAACAATCAAATGTGGAGTATAACGCGCATCGAATTGCCTAGATAACCCCAATAGCAGCGGAGATACGATCAATTAGATTTATTTGGCCTTGAAAATTTAAATACTATAATTGCATTGGATTTGACAGGGAAGAATGTTAACATTGTGCAAACCGAACGATGTGTCCTGTATAAAGAATCAAATGTGGAGTATAACGCGCATCGAATTGCCTAGATAACCCCAATAGCAGTGGGGATACGATCAATTAGATTTATTTGACCTTGAGGATTTAAAAACTATAATTGCTTTTGATTTGACAGGGAAGAGTGTTAACATTGTGCAAACCGAACGATGTGTCATGTATAAACAATCAAATGTGGAGTATAACGCGCATCGAGTTGCCTAGATAACCCCAATAGCAGTGGAGATACGATCAATTAGATTTATTTGGCCCTGAAAATTTTAAAACTATAATTGCTTTTGATTTGACAGAGAAGAGTGTTAACGTAGGGCGAACCGAACGATATGCCCTGTATAAAGCAACAAATGTGGAGTATAACGCGCCCCGAATTGCCTAGATAACCCCAATAGCAGTGGAAATACGACCAATTAGATTTATTTGGCACTGAAAATTTAAAAACTATAATTGCTTTGGATCTGACAGGGAAGACAGTTAACGTAGGGCAAACCCAACGATTTGCCCTGTATGAAGAATCAAATGTGGAGTATAACGCGCTGCTAATTGCCTAGATAACTCCAATAGCACAGGAGATACGATCAATTAGATTTATTTGACCTTGAGAATTTAAAAACTATAATTGCATTGCATATGACAGGGAAGAGTGTTAACGTTGGGCAAACCGAATGATGTGTCCTGTATAAAGAATCAAATGTGGAGTATAACGCGCTGCGAATTGCCTAGATAACCCCAATAGCAGTGGAAATACGACCAATTAGATTTATTTGGCCCTTAAAATTTAAAAACTATAATTGCTTTGGATCTGACAGGGAAGACAGTTAACGTAAGGCAAACCCAACGATTTGCCCTGTATGAAGAATCAAATGTGGAGTATAACGCGCTGCTAATTGCCTAGATAACTCCAATAGCACAGGAGATACGATCAATTAGATTTATTTGACCTTGAGGATTTAAAAACTATAATTGCTTTTGATTTGACAGGGAAGAGTGTTAACATTGTGCAAACCGAACGATGTGTCCTGTATAAAGAATCAAATGTGGAGTATAACGCGCATCGAATTGCGTAGATAACCCCAATAGCAGCGGAGATACGATCAATTAGATTTATTTGGCCTTGAGAATTTAAAAACTATAATTGCATTGCATATGACAGGGAAGAGTGTTAACGTTGGGCAAACCGAACGATGTGTCCTGTATAAAGAATCAAATGTGGAGTATAACGCGCTGCGAATTGCCTAGATATCCCCAATTGTAGTGGACATACGATCAATTAGATTTATTTGGCCCTGAAAATTTAAAAACTATATTTGCATTGGATTTGACACGGAAGAGAGTTAACGTAGGGCAAACCCACCGATTTGCTCTGTATAAAGAATCAAATGTGGAGTATAACGCTCTACAAATTGCCTAGATGACCCCAATTGCAGTGGAGATACGACCATTTCGATTTATTTGGCCTTGAAAATTTAAATAATATAACTGCATTGCATATGTCAGGGAAAAGTGTTAACGTTGGGCAAACCGAACGATGTGTCCTCTATAAAGAATCAAATGTGGAGTATAACGCGCATCGAATTGCCTAGATAACTCCAATAGCACAGGAGATACGATCAATTAGATTTATTTGACCTTGAGGATTTAAAAACTATAATTGCTTTTGATTTGACAGGGAAGCGTGTTGACATTGTGCAAACCGAACGATATGTCCTGTGTAACGAATCAAATGTGGAGTATAACGCGCATCGAATTGCCTAGATAACCCCAATAGCAGTGGGGATACGATCAATTAGATTTATTTGGCCCTGAAAATTTAAATACTATAATTGCATTGGATTTGACAGGGAAGAATGTTAACGTAGGGCGAACCGACCGATGTGCCCTGTATAAAGCAACAAATGTGGTGTATAACGCGCATCTAATTGCCTAGATAACCCCAATAGCAGCGGAGATACGATCAATTAGATTTATTTGGCCTTGAAAATTTAAATACTATAATTGCATTGGATTTGACAGGGAAGAATGTTAACATTGTGCAAACCGAACGATGTGCCCTGTATAAAGAATCAAATGTGGAGTATAACGCGCATCGAATTGCCTAGATAACCCCAATAGCAGTGGGGATACGATCAATTAGATTTATTTGACCTTGAGGATTTGAAAACTATAATTGCTTTTGATTAGACAGGGAAGAGTGTTAACATTGTGCAAACCGAACGATGTGCCCTGTATAAAGAATCAAATGTGGAGTATAACGCGCTGCGAATTGCCTAGATAACCCCAATAGCAGTGGAAATACGACCAATTAGATATATTTGGCCCTGAAAATTTAAATACTATAATTGCATTGGATTTGACAGGGAAGAATGTTAACATTGTGCAAACCGAACGATGTGTCCTGTTTAAAGAATCAAATGTGGAGTATAACGCGCATCGAGTTGCCTAGATAACCCCAATAGCAGTGGAGATACGATCAATTAGATTTATTTGGCCCTGAAAATTTTAAAACTATAATTGCTTTTGATTTGACAGAGAAGAGTGTTAACGTAGGGCAAACCGAACGATGTGTCCTGTATAAAGAATCAAATGTGGAGTATAACGCGCATCGAATTGCCTAGATAACTCCAATAGCACAGGAGATACGATCAATTAGATTTATTTGACCTTGAGGATTTAAAAACTATAATTGCTTTTGATTTGACACTGAAGAGTGTTAACATTGTGCAAACCGAACGATGTGTCCTGTATAAAGAATCAAATGTGGAGTATAACGCGCATCGAATTGCCTAGATAACCCCAATAGCAGCGGAGATACGATCAATTAGATTTATTTGGCCTTGAGAATTTAAAAACTATAATTGCATTGCATATGACAGGGAAGAGTGTTAACGTTGGGCAAACCGAACGATGTGTCCTGTATAAAGAATCGAATGTGGAGTATAACGCGCTGCGAATTGCCTAGATATCCCCAATAGTAGTGGACATACGATCAATTAGATTTATTTGGCCCTGAAAATTTAAAAACTATATTTGCATTGGATTTGACACGGAAGAGAGTTAACGTAGGGCAAACCCACCGATTTGCTCTGTATAGAGAATCAAATGTGGAGTATAACGCGCTACAAATTGCCTAGATGACACCAATTGCAGTGGAGATACGACCAATTCGATTTATTTGGCCTGGAAAATTTAAATAATATAACTGCATTGCATATGTCAGGGAAAAGTGTTAACGTTGGGCAAACCGAACGATGTGTCCTGTATAAAGAATCAAATGTGGAGTATAACGCGCATCGAATTGCCTAGATAACTCCAATAGCACAGGAGATACGATCAATTAGATTTATTTGACCTTGAGGATTTAAAAACTATAATTGCTTTTGATTTGACAGGGAAGCGTGTTGACATTGTGCAAACCGAACGATGTGTCCTGTATAACGAATCAAATGTGGAGTATAACGCGCATCGAATTGCCTAGATAACCCCAATAGCAGTGGGGATACGATCAATTAGATTTATTTGGCCCTGAAAATTTAAATACTATAATTGCATTGGATTTGACAGGGAAGAATGTTAACGTAGGGCGAACCGACCGATGTGCCCTGTATAAAGCAACAAATGTGGTGTATAACGCGCATCTAATTGCCTAGATAACCCCAATAGCAGCGGAGATACGATCAATTAGATTTATTTGGCCTTGAAAATTTAAATACTATAATTGCATTGGATTTGACAGGGAAGAATGTTAACATTGTGCAAACCGAACGATGTGCCCTGTATAAAGAATCAAATGTGGAGTATAACGCGCCCCGAATTGCCTTCGTAACCCCAATAGCAGCGGAGATACGATCACTTAGATTTATTTGGCCTTGAAAATTTAAAAACTATAATTGCATTGGATATGACAGGGAAGAGTGTCAACATTGTGCAAATAGAACGATGTGTCTTGTATAAAGTATCAAATGTGGAGTATAACGCGCATCGAATTGCCTAGATAACCCCAATAACAGCGGAGATACGATCAATTAGATTTATTTGGCCTTGAAAATTTAAATACTATAATTGCGTTAGATTTGACAGGGAAGAATGTTAACGTAGGGCAAACCGAAAGATGTGCCCTGTATAAAGAATCAAATGTGGAGTATAACGCGCATCGAATTGCCTAGATAACCCCAATAGCAGTGGAGATACGATCAATCAGATTTATTTGGCCTTGATAATTTAAATACTATAATTGCATTGTATTTGACAGAGAAGTCGGTTAACATAGGGCAAACCGAACAATGTGCCCTGTATAAAGAAACAAATGTGGAGTATAACGCGCCCCGAATTGTCTTCGTAACCCCAATAGCAGCGGAGATACGATCAATTAGATTTATTTGGCCTTCATAATTTAAATACTATAATTGCATTGGATTTGACAGAGAAGTCAGTTAACATAGGGCAAACCGAACGATGTGTCCTGTATAAAGAATCAAATGTGGAGTATAACGCGCTGCGAATTGCCTAGATATCCCCAATAGCAGTGGAGATACGATCAATTAGATTTATTTGGCCCTGAAAATTTAAAAACTATAATTGCTTTTGATTTGACAGGGAAGAGTGTTAACATTGTGCATACCGAACGATGTGTCCTGTATAAAGAATCAAATGTGGAGTATAACGCGCATCGAATTGCCTAGATAACCCGAATAGCAGCGGAGATACGATCAATTAGATTTATTTGGCCTTGAAAATTTAAATAATATAATTGCATTGCATATGACAGGGAAGAGCGTTAACGTTGGGCAAACCGAACGATGTGTCCTGTATAAAGAATCAAATGTGGAGTATAACGCGCATCGAATTGCCTAGATAACCCGAATAGCAGCGGAGACACGATCAATTAGATTCATTTGGCCTTGAAAATTTAAATAATATAATTGCATTGCATATGACAGGGAAGAGCGCTAACGTTGGGCAAACCGAACGATGTGTCCTGTATAAAGAATCGAATGTGGAGTATAACGCGCTGCGAATTGCCTAGATATCCCCAATAGCAGTGGAGATACGATCAATTAGATTTATTTGGCCCTGACAATTTAAAAACTATATTTGCATTGGATTTGACACGGAAGAGAGTTAACGTAGGGCAAACCCACCGATTTGCTCTGTATAAGGAATCAAATGTGGAGTATAACGCGCTACAAATTGCCTAGATGACCCCAATAGCAGTGGAGATTGGACCAATTAGATTTATTTGGCCTTGAAAATTTAAATAATATAACTGCATTGCATATGTCAGGGAATAGTGTTAACGTTGGGCAAACCGAACGATGTGTGCTCTATAAAGAATCAAATGTGGAGTATAACGCGCTGCGAATTGCCGAGATAACCCCAATAGCAGTGGAGATACGACCAATTAGATTTATTTGGTCTTGAAAATTTAAATAATATAACTGCATTCCATATGACAGGGAAGAGTGTTATCGTTGGGCAAACCGAACGATGTGTCCTGTATAAAGAATCAAATGTGGAGTATAACGCGCTGCGAATTGCCTAGATAACCCCAATAGCAGTGGAGATACGATCAATCAGATTTATTTGGCCCTGAAAATATAAAAACCATAATTGCTTTGGATTTGACAGGAAAGACAGTTAACGTAGGACAAACTCATCGATTTGCCCTGTATAAAGAAACAAATGTGGAGTATAACGCGCTCCGAAATGACATCGTAACTCCAATTGCAGCAGAACGGCGTTATAACGTAATACTACGTAACGTTATACGTTAGAACGTAATAGTACATAACGTTATACGTTATAACGTAATACAACATAACGTTATACGTTATAACGTAATACTACATAGCGTTATACGTTATATCGTAATCCTACATAACATACACGTTATATCGTAATACTACATAACGTTATACGTTATAACGTAATACTACATAACGTTATACGTTATACCGTAATACTATATAACGTTATACGTTATATCGTAATACTATATAACGTTATACGTTATATCGTAATGCTACAATCGTTATACGTTATATCGTTATGCTACAAAACGTTATACGTTATATCGTAATGCTACATAACGTTGTACGTTATATCGTAATGCTACATAACGTTATACGTTATATCTTAATGCTACATAACGTTATACGTTATATCGTAATGCTACATAACGTTATACGTTATATCGTAATGCTACATAACGTTATACGTTATATCGTTATGCTACAAAACGTTATACGTTATATCGTAATGCTACATAACGTTATACGTTATATCTTAATGCTACATAACGTTATACGTTATATCGTAATGCTACATAGCGTTATACATTATATCGTAATGCAACATAACGTTATACGATATAACGTATTAGCATAAAACGTAATACGTTATATCCTTATGCTACATAACGTTATACGTTATATCTTAATGCTACATAACGTTGTACGTTATATCGTAATGCTACATAACGTTATACGTTATATCTTAATGCTACATAACGTTATACGTTATATCGTAATGCTACATAACGTTATACGTTATATCGTAATGCTACATAACGTTATACGTTATATCGTTATGCTACAAAACGTTATACGTTATATCGTAATGCTACATAACGTTATACGTTACATCGTAATGCTACATAACGTTATGCGTTATATCGTAATGCTACATAACGTTATACGTTATATCGTAATGCTACATAACGTTATAAGATATAACCTATTAGCATATAACGTTATACGTTATATCCTTATGCTACATAACGTTATACGTTATATCGTAATGCTACCTAACGTTATACGTTATATCGTTTTGCTACATAACGTTATACGTAATATAGTAATGCTACATAACGTTATACGATATATCGTAATGCTACATAACGTTGTACGTCATATCGTAATGCTACATAACGTTATACGTTATAACGTAATACTACATAACGTTGTACGTTATAACGGAACACTGTATAACGTTGTACGTTATATCGTTAAGCTACATAACGTTATACGTTATATCGTAATACTACATAACGTTACACGTTATAACGTAATACTTCATAACATTATACGTTATAACGTAGTACTATATAACGATATACGTTATATCGTAATGCTACATAACGTTATACGTTATAACGTATTACCGTATAACGTTATACGTTATATCGTAATGCTACATAACGTTATACGTTATATCGTATTGCTACATAACGTTATACGTTATATCGTAATGCTACATAACGTTATACGTTATATCGTAATGCTACATGACGTTATACGTTATATCGTAATGCTACATAACGTTATACGTTATATCGTAATGCTACATAACGTTAGACGTCACATCGTTATGCTACACAACGTTATACGTTATATCGTAATGCTACATAACGTTATACGTTATAACGTATTACCGTATAACGTTACACGTTATATCGTAATGCTACATAACGTTATACGTTATATCGTAATGCTACATAACGTCATACGTTATATCGTAATGCTACATAACGTTATACGTTATATCGTAATGCTACATAACGTTATACGTTATATCGTAATGCTACATAACGTTATACGTTATATCGTAATGCTACATAACGTTAGACGTCACATCGTTATGCTACACAACGTTATACGTTATATCGTAATGCTACATAACGTTATACGTTATATCGTAATGCTACATAACGTTATACGCTATATCGTAATGCTACATAACGTTATACGTTATATCGTAATGCTACATAACGTTATACGTTATATCGTAATGATACATAATGTTATACGTTATATCGTAATGCTACATAGCTTTATACGTTATAACGTAATACTACATAACGTTATACGTTATAACGTAATACTACATAACGTTATACGTTATATCGTAATGCTACATAACGTCATACGCTATATCGTTATGCTACATAACGTTATACGTTATATCGTAATGCTACATAACGTTATAAGTTATATCTTAATGCTACATAACGTTGTACGTTATATCGTAATGCTACATAACGTTATACGTTATATCTTAATGCTACATAACGTTATACGTTATATCGTAATGCTACATAACGTTATACGTTATATCGTAATGCTACATATCGTTATACGTTATATCGTTATGCTACAAAACGTTATACGTTATATCGTAATGCTACATAACGTTATACGTTATATCGTAATGCTACATAACGTTATACGTTATATCGTAATGCTACATAACGTTATACGTTATATCGTAATGCTACATAACGTTATACGATATAACCTATTAGCATATAACGTTATACGTTATATCCTTATGCTACATAACGTTATACGTTATATCGTAATGCTACCTAACGTTATACGTTATATCGTTTTGCTACATAACGTTATACGTAATATAGTAATGCTACATAACGTTATACGATATATCGTAATGCTACATAACGTTGTACGTCATATCGTAATGCTACATAACGTTATACGTTATAGCGTAATACTACATAACGTTGTACGTTATAACGGAACACTGTATAACGTTGTACGTTATATCGTTAAGCTACATAACGTTATACGTTATATCGTAATACTACATAACGTTACACGTTATAACGTAATACTTCATAACATTATACGTTATAACGTAGTACTATATAACGTTATACGTTATATCGTAATGCTACATAACGTTATACGTTATATCGTAATGCTACATAACGTTATACGTTATAACGTATTACCGTATAACGTTATACGTTATATCGTAATGCTACATAACGTTATACGTTATATCGTATTGCTACATAACGTTATACGTTATATCGTAATGCTACATAACGTTATACGTTATATCGTAATGCTACATGACGTTATACGTTATATCGTAATGCTACATAACGTTATACGTTATATCGTAATGCTACATAACGTTAGACGTCACATCGTTATGCTACACAACGTTATACGTTATATCGTAATGCTACATAACGTTATACGTTATATCGTAATGCTACATAACGTTATACGTTATATCGTAATGCTACATAACGTTATACGTTATATCGTAATGCTACATAACGTTATACGTTATATCGTAATGCTACATAACGTTATGCGTTATATCGCAATGCTACATAACGTTATACGTTATATCGTAATGCTACATAACGTTATACGTCATATCGTAATGCTACATAACGTTATACGTTATAACTTATAACCATATAACGTTATACGTTATATCGTAATGCTACATAACGTTATACGTTATAACGTAATACTTCATAACGTTATACGTTATATCGTAACGCTACATAACGTTATAAGTTATATAGTAATGCTACATAACGTTATAAGATATGACGTATTACCATATCATGTTATACGGTTTAACGTATTACCATATCGCGTTATGCGTTATATCATAATACTACATAACGTTATGTGTTATACCGTAATGCTACATAAAGTTACACGTTATATCGTAATGCTACATATCGTTATACGTTTTATCGTAATGCTACATAACGTTATACGTTATATCGTAATACTACATAACGTTATACGGTATAACGTAATACTACATAACGATGTACGTTATAACGGAACACTGTATAACGTTGTACGTTATATTGTTATGCTACATAACGTTATACGTTATAACGCATTACCATATAACGTTATACGTTATATCGTAAAGCTACATAACGTTATACGTTATATCGTAATGCTACATAACGTTATACGTCATATCGTAATGCTACATAACGTTATACGTTATAACGTATAACCATATAACGTTATACGTTATATCATAATGCTACATAACGTTATACGTTATAACGTTCTACTTCATAACGTTATACGTTATATCGTAATGGAACATAACGTTATGTGTTATACCGTAATGCTACATGAAGTTCCACGTTATATCGTTATGCTACATAACGTTATACGTTATATCGTAATGCTACATAACGTTATACGTTATATCGTAATGCTACATAACGTTATGTGTTATACCGTAATGCTACATAAAGTTACACGTTATATCGTTATGCTACATAACGTTATACGTTATATCGTAATGCTACATAACGTTATACGTTATATCGTAATGCTACATAACGTTATACGTTATATCGTAATGCTACATAACGTTATACGTTATATCGTAATGCTACATAACGTTATACGTTATATCGTATTACCATATCACGTTATACGTTATAACGTATTACCATATCACGTTATACGTTATATCGTAATGCTACATAACGTTATACGTCATATCGTTATGCTACACAACGTTGTACGTTATATCGATATGCTACATAACGTTATACGTTATATCGTAATGCTACATAACGTTATACGTTATATCGTAATGCTACATAACGTTATACGTTATAACGCAGTGCTACATAACGTTATACATTATATCGTTATGCTACATAACGTTAAGCGTTAAATCGTAATGCTACATAACTTTATACGTTATAACGTAATAGTACATAACGTTATACGATATAACGTAATACTATATAACGATATACCTTATATCGTAATGCTACATAACGTTATACGTTATATCGTAATGCTACATAACGTTATGTGTTATACCGTAATGCTACATAACGTTACACGTTATATCATTATGCTACATAACGTTATATGTTATAACGTAATACTTCATAACGTTATACGTTATATCGTAACTCTACATAACGTTATACGTTATATAGTAATGCTACATAACGTTATAAGTTATAACGTATTACCATATAATGTTATACGTTTTAACGTATTACCATATCACGTTATACGTTATATAGTAATGCTACATAACGTTATAAGTTATAACGTATTACCATATAATGTTATACGTTTTAACGTATTACCATATCACGTTATACGTTATATAGTAATGCTACATAACGTTATAAGTTATAACGTATTACCATATAATGTTATACGTTTTAACGTATTACCATATCACGTTATACGTTATAACGTATTACCATATCACGTTATACGTTATAACGTAATACAACATAACGTTATACGTTATATCGTTATGCTACATAACGTTATACGTTATATCGTAATGCTACATAACGTTATAAGTTATATCTTAATGCTACATAACGTTGTACGTTATATCGTAATGCTACATAACGTTATACGTTACATCTTAATGCTACATAACGTTATACGTTATATCGTAATGCTACATAACATTATACGTTATATCGTAATGCTACATAACGTTATACGTTATATCGTTATGCTACAAAACGTTATACGCTATATCGTAATGCTACATAACGTTATACGTTATATCGTAATGCTACATAACGTTATACGTTATATCGTAATGCTACATAACGTTATACGTTATATCGTAATGCCACATAACGTTATAAGATATAACCTATTAGCATATAACGTTATACGTTATATCCTTATGCTACATAACGTTATACGTTATATCGTAATGCTACCTAACGTTATACGTTATATCGTTTTGCTACATAACGTTATACGTAATATAGTAATGCTACATAACGTTATACGATATATCGTAATGCTACATAACGTTGTACGTAATATCGTAATGCTACATAACGTTATACGTTATAACGTAATACTACATAACGTTGTACGTTATAACGGAACACTGTATAACGTTGTACGTTATATCGTTAAGCTACATAACGTTATACGTTATATCGTAATACTACATAACGTTACACGTTATAACGTAATACTTCATAACATTATACGTTATAACGTAGTACTATATAACGTTATACGTTATATCGTAATGCTACATAACGTTATACGTTATATCGTAATGCTACATAACGTTATACGTTATAACGTATTACCGTATAACGTTATACGTTATATCGTAATGCTACATAACGTTATACGTTATATCGTATTGCTTCATAACGTTATACGTTATATCGTAATGCTACATAACGTTATACGTTAGATCGTAATGCTACATGACGTTATACGTTATATCGTAATGCTACATAGCGTTATACGTTATATCGTAATGCTACATAACGTTAGACGTCACATCGTTATGCTACACAACGTTATACGTTATATCGTAATGCTACATAACGTTATACGTTATATCGTAATGGAACATAACGTTATGTGTTATACCGTAATGCTACATGAAGTTCCACGTTATATCGTTATGCTACATAACGTTATACGTTATATCGTAATGCTACATAACGTTATACGTTATATCGTAATGCTACATAACGTTATGTGTTATACCGTAATGCTACATAAAGTTACACGTTATATCGTTATGCTACATAACGTTATACGTTATATCGTAATGCTACATAACGTTATACGTTATATCGTAATGCTACATAACGTTATACGTTAAATCGTAATGCTACATAACTTTATACGTTATAACGTAATAGTACATAACGTTATACGATATAACGTAATACTATATAACGATATACCTTATATCGTAATGCTACATAACGTTATACGTTATATCGTAATGCTACATAACGTTATGTGTTATACCGTAATGCTACATAACGTTACACGTTATATCGTTATGCTACATAACGTTATACATTATATCGTAATGCTACATAACGTTATACGTTATATCGTAATGCTACATAACGTTATACGTTATAACGCAGTGCTACATAACGTTATACATTATATCGTTATGCTACATAACGTTAAGCGTTAAATCGTAATGCTACATAACTTTATACGTTATAACGTAATAGTACATAACGTTATACGATATAACGTAATACTATATAACGATATACCTTATATCGTAATGCTACATAACGTTATACGTTATATCGTAATGCTACATAACGTTATGTGTTATACCGTAATGCTACATAACGTTACACGTTATATCGTTATGCTACATAACGTTATACATTATATCGTAATGCTACATAACGTTATACGTTATATCGTAATGCTACATAACTTTATACGTTATAACGTAATAGTACATAACGTTATACGATATAACGTAATACTATAAGACGATATACCTTATATCGTAATGCTACATAACGTTATACGTTATATCGTAATGCTACATAACGTTATGTGTTATACCGTAATGCTACATAACGCTACACGTTATATCGTTATGCTACATAACGTTATACGTTATATCGTAATGCTACATAACGTTATACGTTATATCGTAGTGCTACATAACGTTATACGTTATATCGTAATGCTACATAACGTTATACGTTATATCGTATTACCATATCACGTTATACGTTATATCGTAATGCTACATAACGTTAGGCGTCATATCGTTATGCTACACAACGTTATACGATATAACGTAATACTATATAACGATATACCTTATATCGTAATGCTACATAACGTTATACGATATAACGTAATACTATATAACGATATACCTTATATCGTAATGCTACAAAACGTTATACGTTATATCGTAATGCTACATAACGTTATACGTTATAACGTAATACTTCATAACGTTATACGTTATATCATAACGCTACATAACGTTATACGTTATATAGTAATGCTACATAACGTTGTAAGTTATAACGTATTACCATATCATGTTATACGTTTTAACGTATTACCATATCGCGTTATACGTTATATAATAATACTACATAACGTTATGTGTTATACCGTAATGCTACATGAAGTTACACGTTATATCGTTATGCTACATAACGTTATATGTTATAACGTAATACTTCATAACGTTATACGTTATATCGTAACTCTACATAACGTTATACGTTATATAGTAATGCTACATAACGTTATAAGTTATAACGTATTACCATATAATGTTATACGTTTTAACGTATTACCATATCACGTTATACGTTATATAGTAATGCTACATAACGTTATAAGTTATAACGTATTACCATATAATGTTATACGTTTTAACGTATTACCATATCACGTTATACGTTATAACGTATTACCATATCACGTTATACGTTATAACGTAATACAACATAACGTTATACGTTATATCGTTATGCTACATAACGTTATACGTTATATCGTAATGCTACATAACGTTATACGTTATATCGTAATGCTACCTAACGTTATACGTTATATCGTTTTGCTACATAACGTTATACGTAATATAGTAATGCTACATAACGTTATACGATATATCGTAATGCTACATAACGTTGTACGTAATATCGTAATGCTACATAACGTTATACGTTATAACGTAATACTACATAACGTTGTACGTTATAACGGAACACTGTATAACGTTGTACGTTATATCGTTAAGCTACATAACGTTATACGTTATATCGTAATACTACATAACGTTACACGTTATAACGTAATACTTCATAACATTATACGTTATAACGTAGTACTATATAACGTTATACGTTATATCGTAATGCTACATAACGTTATACGTTATATCGTAATGCTACATAACGTTATACGTTATAACGTATTACCGTATAACGTTATACGTTATATCGTAATGCTACATAACGTTATACGTTATATCGTATTGCTACATAACGTTATACGTTATATCGTAATGCTACATAACGTTATACGTTATATCGTAATGCTACATGACGTTATACGTTATATCGTAATGCTACATAGCGTTATACGTTATATCGTAATGCTACATAACGTTAGACGTCACATCGTTATGCTACACAACGTTATACGTTATATCGTAATGCTACATAACGTTATACGTTATATCGTAATGGAACATAACGTTATGTGTTATACCGTAATGCTACATGAAGTTCCACGTTATATCGTTATGCTACATAACGTTATACGTTATATCGTAATGCTACATAACGTTATACGTTATATCGTAATGCTACATAACGTTATGTGTTATACCGTAATGCTACATAAAGTTACACGTTATATCGTTATGCTACATAACGTTATACGTTATATCGTAATGCTACATAACGTTATACGTTATATCGTAATGCTACATAACGTTATACGTTATATCGTAATGCTACATAACGTTATACGTTATATCGTAATGCTACATAACGTTATACGTTATATCGTATTACCATATCACGTTATACGTTATAACGTATTACCATATCACGTTATACGTTATATCGTAATGCTACATAACGTTATACGTCATATCGTTATGCTACACAACGTTGTACGTTATATCGATATGCTACATAACGTTATACGTTATATCGTAATGCTACATAACGTTATACGTTATATCGTAATGCTACATAACGTTATACGTTATAACGCAGTGCTACATAACGTTATACATTATATCGTTATGCTACATAACGTTAAGCGTTAAATCGTAATGCTACATAACTTTATACGTTATAACGTAATAGTACATAACGTTATACGATATAACGTAATACTATATAACGATATACCTTATATCGTAATGCTACATAACGTTATACGTTATATCGTAATGCTACATAACGTTATGTGTTATACCGTAATGCTACATAACGTTACCCGTTATATCGTTATGCTACATAACGTTATACATTATATCGTAATGCTACATAACGTTATACGTTATATCGTAATGCTACATAACTTTATACGTTATAACGTAATAGTACATAACGTTATACGATATAACGTAATACTATAAGACGATATACCTTATATCGTAATGCTACATAACGTTATACGTTATATCGTAATGCTACATAACGTTATGTGTTATACCGTAATGCTACATAACGTTACACGTTATATCGTTATGCTACATAACGTTATAAGTTATAAGTTATTACCATATAATGTTATACGTTTTAACGTATTACCATATCACGTTATACGTTATATAGTAATGCTACATAACGTTATAAGTTATAACGTATTACCATATCATGTTATACGTTTTAACGTATTACCATATCGCGTTATACGTTATATAATAATACTACATAACGTTATGTGTTATACCGTAATGCTACATGCAGTTACACGTTATATCGTTATGCTACATAACGTTATATGTTATAACGTAATACTTCATAACGTTATACGTTATATCGTAACTCTACATAACGTTATACGTTATATAGTAATGCTACATAACGTTATAAGTTATAAGTTATTACCATATAATGTTATACGTTTTAACGTATTACCATATCACGTTATACGTTATATAGTAATGCTACATAACGTTATAAGTTATAACGTATTACCATATAATGTTATACGTTTTAACGTATTACCATATCACGTTATACGTTATAACGTATTACCATATCACGTTATACGTTATAACGTAATACAACATAACGTTATACGTTATATCGTTATGCTACATAACGTTATACGTTATATCGTAATGCTACATAACGTTATAAGTTATATCTTAATGCTACATAACGTTGTACGTTATATCGTAATGCTACATAACGTTATACGTTACATCTTAATGCTACATAACATTATACGTTATATCGTAATGCTACATAACGTTATACGTTATATCGTAATGCTACATAACGTTATACGTTATATCGTTATGCTACAAAACGTTATACGCTATATCGTAATGCTACATAACGTTATACGTTATATCGTAATGCTACATAACGTTATACGTTATATCGTAATGCTACATAACGTTATAAGATATAACCTATTAGCATATAACGTTATACGTTATATCCTTATGCTACATAACGTTATACGTTATATCGTAATGCTACCTAACGTTATACGTTATATCGTTTTGCTACATAACGTTATACGTAATATAGTAATGCTACATAACGTTATACGATATATCGTAATGCTACATAACGTTGTACGTAATATCGTAATGCTACATAACGTTAGACGTTATAACGTAATACTACATAACGTTGTACGTTATAACGGAACACTGTATAACGTTGTACGTTATATCGATATGCTACATAACGTTATACGTTATATCGTAATGCTACATAACGTTATACGTTATATCGTAATGCTACATAACGTTATACGTTATAACGCAGTGCTACATAACGTTATACATTATATCGTTATGCTACATAACGTTAAGCGTTAAATCGTAATGCTACATAACTTTATACGTTATAACGTAATAGTACATAACGTTATACGATATAACGTAATACTATATAACGATATACCTTATATCGTAATGCTACATAACGTTATACGTTATATCGTAATGCTACATAACGTTATGTGTTATACCGTAATGCTACATAACGTTACACGTTATATCGTTATGCTACATAACGTTATACATTATATCGTAATGCTACATAACGTTATACGTTATATCGTAATGCTACATAACTTTATACGTTATAACGTAATAGTACATAACGTTATACGATATAACGTAATACTATAAGACGATATACCTTATATCGTAATGCTACATAACGTTATACGTTATATCGTAATGCTACATAACGTTATGTGTTATACCGTAATGCTACATAACGTTACACGTTATATCGTTATGCTACATAACGTTATACGTTATAACGTAATACTTCATAACGTTATACGTTATATCGTAACTCTACATAACGTTATACGTTATATAGTAATGCTACATAACGTTATAAGTTATAAGTTATTACCATATAATGTTATACGTTTTAACGTATTACCATATCACGTTATACGTTATATAGTAATGCTACATAACGTTATAAGTTATAACGTATTACCATATCATGTTATACGTTTTAACGTATTACCATATCGCGTTATACGTTATATAATAATACTACATAACGTTATGTGTTATACCGTAATGCTACATGCAGTTACACGTTATATCGTTATGCTACATAACGTTATATGTTATAACGTAATACTTCATAACGTTATACGTTATATCGTAACTCTACATAACGTTATACGTTATATAGTAATGCTACATAACGTTATTAGTTATAAGTTATTACCATATAATGTTATACGTTTTAACGTATTACCATATCACGTTATACGTTATATAGTAATGCTACATAACGTTATAAGTTATAACGTATTACCATATAATGTTATACGTTTTAACGTATTACCATATCACGTTATACGTTATAACGTATTACCATATCACGTTATACGTTATAACGTAATACAACATAACGTTATACGTTATATCGTTATGCTACATAACGTTATACGTTATATCGTAATGCTACATAACGTTATAAGTTATATCTTAATGCTACATAACGTTGTACGTTATATCGTAATGCTACATAACGTTATACGTTACATCTTAATGCTACATAACATTATACGTTATATCGTAATGCTACATAACGTTATACGTTATATCGTAATGCTACATAACGTTATACGTTATATCGTTATGCTACAAAACGTTATACGCTATATCGTAATGCTACATAACGTTATACGTTATATCGTAATGCTACATAACGTTATACGTTATATCGTAATGCTACATAACGTTATAAGATATAACCTATTAGCATATAACGTTATACGTTATATCCTTATGCCACATAACGTTATACGTTATATCGTAATGCTACCTAACGTTATACGTTATATCGTTTTGCTACATAACGTTATACGTAATATAGTAATGCTACATAACGTTATACGTAATATAGTAATACTACATAACGTTATACGATATATCGTAATGCTACATAACGTTGTACGTAATATCGTAATGCTACATAACGTTAGACGTTATAACGTAATACTACATAACGTTGTACGTTATAACGGAACACTGTATAACGTTGTACGTTATATCGTTAAGCTACATAACGTTATACGTTATATCGTAATACTACATAACGTTACACGTTATAACGTAATACTTCATAACATTATACGTTATAACGTAGTACTATATAACGTTATACGTTATATCGTAATGCTACATAACGTTATACGTTATATCGTAATGCTACATAACGTTATACGTTATAACGTATTACCGTATAACGTTATACGTTATATCGTAATGCTACATAACGTTATACGTTATATCGTATTGCTACATAACGTTATACGTTATATCGTAATGCTACATAACGTTATACGTTATATCGTAATGCTACATGACGTTATACGTTATATCGTAATGCTACATAGCGTTATACGTTATATCGTAATGCTACATAACGTTAGACGTCACATCGTTATGCTACACAACGTTATACGTTATATCGTAATGCTACATAACGTTATACGTTATATCGTAATGCTACATAACGTTATACGTTATATCGTAATGCTACATAACGTTATACGTTATATCGTAATGCTACATAAAGTTACACGTTATATCGTAATGCTACATATCGTTATACGTTTTATCGTAATGCTACATAACGTTATACGTTATATCGTAATACTACATAACGTTATACGTTATAACGTAATACTACATAACAATGTACGTTATAACGGAACACAGTATAACGTTGTACGTTATATTGTTATGCTACATAACGTTATACGTTATAACGCATTACCATATAACGTTATACGTTATATCGTAAAGCTACATAACGTTATACGTTATAACGTAATACTTCATAACGTTATACGTTATATCGTAATGGAACATAACGTTATGTGTTATACCGTAATGCTACATGAAGTTCCACGTTATATCGTTATGCTACATAACGTTATACGTTATATCGTAATGCTACTTAACGTTATACGTTATATCGTAATGCTACATAACGTTATACGTTATATCGTAATGCTACATAACGTTATACGTTATATCGTATTACCATATCACGTTATACGTTATAACGTATTACCATATCACGTTATACGTTATATCGTAATGCTACATAACGTTATACGTCATATCGTTATGCTACACAACGTTGTACGTTATATCGATATGCTACATAACGTTATACGTTATATCGTAATGCTACATAACGTTATACGTTATATCGTAATGCTACATAACGTTATACGTCATATCGTTATGCTACACAACGTTGTACGTTATATCGATATGCTACATAACGTTATACGTTATATCGTAATGCTACATAACGTTATACGTTATATCGTAATGCTACATAACGTTATACGTTATAACGCAATGCTACATAACGTAATACATTATATCGTTATGCTACATAACGTTAAGCGTTATATCGTAATGCTACATAACTTTATACGTTATAACGTAATAGTACTTAACGTTATACGATATAACGTAATACTATATAACGATATACCTTATATCGTAATGCTACATAACGTTATACGTTATATCGTAATGCTACATAACGTTATGTGTTATACCGTAATGCTACATAACGTTACACGTTATATCGTTATGCTACATAACGTTATACATAATATCGTAATGCTACATAACGTTATACGTTATATCGTAATGCTACATAACTTTATACGTTATAACGTAATAGTACATAACGTTATACGATATAACGTAATACTATATAACGATATACCTTATATCGTAATGCTACATAACGTTATACGTTATATCGTAATGCTACATAACGTTATGTGTTATACCGTAATGCTACATGAAGTTCCACGTTATATCGTTATGCTACATAACGTTATACGTTATATCGTAATGCTACTTAACGTTATACGTTATATCGTAATGCTACATAACGTTATACGTTATATCGTAATGCTACATAACGTTATACGTTATATCGTATTACCATATCACGTTATACGTTATAACGTATTACCATATCACGTTATACGTTATATCGTAATGCTACATAACGTTATACGTCATATCGTTATGCTACACAACGTTGTACGTTATATCGATATGCTACATAACGTTATACGTTATATCGTAATGCTACATAACGTTATACGTTATATCGTAATGCTACATAACGTTATACGTCATATCGTTATGCTACACAACGTTGTACGTTATATCGATATGCTACATAACGTTATACGTTATATCGTAATGCTACATAACGTTATACGTTATATCGTAATGCTACATAACGTTATAAGATATAACCTATTAGCATATAACGTTATACGTTATATCCTTATGCCACATAACGTTATACGTTATATCGTAATGCTACCTAACGTTATACGTTATATCGTTTTGCTACATAACGTTATACGTAATATAGTAATGCTACATAACGTTATACGTAATATAGTAATACTACATAACGTTATACGATATATCGTAATGCTACATAACGTTGTACGTAATATCGTAATGCTACATAACGTTAGACGTTATAACGTAATACTACATAACGTTGTACGTTATAACGGAACACTGTATAACGTTGTACGTTATATCGTTAAGCTACATAACGTTATACGTTATATCGTAATACTACATAACGTTACACGTTATAACGTAATACTTCATAACATTATACGTTATAACGTAGTACTATATAACGTTATACGTTATATCGTAATGCTACATAACGTTATACGTTATATCGTAATGCTACATAACGTTATACGTTATAACGTATTACCGTATAACGTTATACGTTATATCGTAATGCTACATAACGTTATACGTTATATCGTATTGCTACATAACGTTATACGTTATATCGTAATGCTACATAACGTTATACGTTATATCGTAATGCTACATGACGTTATACGTTATATCGTAATGCTACATAGCGTTATACGTTATATCGTAATGCTACATAACGTTAGACGTCACATCGTTATGCTACACAACGTTATACGTTATATCGTAATGCTACATAACGTTATACGTTATATCGTAATGCTACATAACGTTATACGTTATATCGTAATGCTACATAACGTTATACGTTATATCGTAATGCTACATAAAGTTACACGTTATATCGTAATGCTACATATCGTTATACGTTTTATCGTAATGCTACATAACGTTATACGTTATATCGTAATACTACATAACGTTATACGTTATAACGTAATACTACATAACAATGTACGTTATAACGGAACACAGTATAACGTTGTACGTTATATTGTTATGCTACATAACGTTATACGTTATAACGCATTACCATATAACGTTATACGTTATATCGTAAAGCTACATAACGTTATACGTTATAACGTAATACTTCATAACGTTATACGTTATATCGTAATGGAACATAACGTTATGTGTTATACCGTAATGCTACATGAAGTTCCACGTTATATCGTTATGCTACATAACGTTATACGTTATATCGTAATGCTACTTAACGTTATACGTTATATCGTAATGCTACATAACGTTATACGTTATATCGTAATGCTACATAACGTTATACGTTATATCGTATTACCATATCACGTTATACGTTATAACGTATTACCATATCACGTTATACGTTATATCGTAATGCTACATAACGTTATACGTCATATCGTTATGCTACACAACGTTGTACGTTATATCGATATGCTACATAACGTTATACGTTATATCGTAATGCTACATAACGTTATACGTTATATCGTAATGCTACATAACGTTATACGTCATATCGTTATGCTACACAACGTTGTACGTTATATCGATATGCTACATAACGTTATACGTTATATCGTAATGCTACATAACGTTATACGTTATATCGTAATGCTACATAACGTTATACGTTATAACGCAATGCTACATAACGTTATACATTATATCGTTATGCTACATAACGTTAAGCGTTATATCGTAATGCTACATAACTTTATACGTTATAACGTAATAGTACTTAACGTTATACGATATAACGTAATACTATATAACGATATACCTTATATCGTAATGCTACATAACGTTATACGTTATATCGTAATGCTACATAACGTTATGTGTTATACCGTAATGCTACATAACGTTACACGTTATATCGTTATGCTACATAACGTTATACATAATATCGTAATGCTACATAACGTTATACGTTATATCGTAATGCTACATAACTTTATACGTTATAACGTAATAGTACATAACGTTATACGATATAACGTAATACTATATAACGATATACCTTATATCGTAATGCTACATAACGTTATACGTTATATCGTAATGCTACATAACGTTATGTGTTATACCGTAATGCTACATAACGTTACACGTTATATCGTTATGCTACATAACGTTATACGTTATATCGTAATGCTACATAACGTTATAAGTTATATCGTAGTGCTACATAACGATATACGTTATATCGTAATGCTACATAACGTTATACGTTATATCGTATTACCATATCACGTTATACGTTATATCGTAATGCTACATAACGTTAGGCGTCATATCGTTATGCTACACAACGTTATACGATATAACGTAATACTATATAACGATATACCTTATATCGTAATGCTACATAACGTTATACGATATAACGTAATACTATATAACGATATACCTTATATCGTAATGCTACAAAACGTTATACGTTATATCGTAATGCTACATAACGTTATACGTTATAACGTAATACTTCATAACGGTATACGTTATATCGTAACGCTACATAACGTTATACGTTATATAGTAATGCTACATAACGTTATACGTAATATAGTAATACTACATAACGTTATACGATATATCGTAATGCTACATAACGTTGTACGTAATATCGTAATGCTACATAACGTTAGACGTTATAACGTAATACTACATAACGTTGTACGTTATAACGGAACACTGTATAACGTTGTACGTTATATCGTTAAGCTACATAACGTTATACGTTATATCGTAATACTACATAACGTTACACGTTATAACGTAATACTTCATAACATTATACGTTATAACGTAGTACTATATAACGTTATACGTTATATCGTAATGCTACATAACGTTATACGTTATATCGTAATGCTACATAACGTTATACGTTATAACGTATTACCGTATAACGTTATACGTTATATCGTAATGCTACATAACGTTATACGTTATATCGTATTGCTACATAACGTTATACGTTATATCGTAATGCTACATAACGTTATACGTTATATCGTAATGCTACATGACGTTATACGTTATATCGTAATGCTACATAGCGTTATACGTTATATCGTAATGCTACATAACGTTAGACGTCACATCGTTATGCTACACAACGTTATACGTTATATCGTAATGCTACATAACGTTATACGTTATATCGTAATGCTACATAACGTTATACGTTATATCGTAATGCTACATAACGTTATACGTTATATCGTAATGCTACATAAAGTTACACGTTATATCGTAATGCTACATATCGTTATACGTTTTATCGTAATGCTACATAACGTTATACGTTATATCGTAATACTACATAACGTTATACGTTATAACGTAATACTACATAACAATGTACGTTATAACGGAACACAGTATAACGTTGTACGTTATATTGTTATGCTACATAACGTTATACGTTATAACGCATTACCATATAACGTTATACGTTATATCGTAAAGCTACATAACGTTATACGTTATAACGTAATACTTCATAACGTTATACGTTATATCGTAATGGAACATAACGTTATGTGTTATACCGTAATGCTACATGAAGTTCCACGTTATATCGTTATGCTACATAACGTTATACGTTATATCGTAATGCTACTTAACGTTATACGTTATATCGTAATGCTACATAACGTTATACGTTATATCGTAATGCTACATAACGTTATACGTTATATCGTATTACCATATCACGTTATACGTTATAACGTATTACCATATCACGTTATACGTTATATCGTAATGCTACATAACGTTATACGTCATATCGTTATGCTACACAACGTTGTACGTTATATCGATATGCTACATAACGTTATACGTTATATCGTAATGCTACATAACGTTATACGTTATATCGTAATGCTACATAACGTTATACGTCATATCGTTATGCTACACAACGTTGTACGTTATATCGATATGCTACATAACGTTATACGTTATATCGTAATGCTACATAACGTTATACGTTATATCGTAATGCTACATAACGTTATACGTTATAACGCAATGCTACATAACGTAATACATTATATCGTTATGCTACATAACGTTAAGCGTTATATCGTAATGCTACATAACTTTATACGTTATAACGTAATAGTACTTAACGTTATACGATATAACGTAATACTATATAACGATATACCTTATATCGTAATGCTACATAACGTTATACGTTATATCGTAATGCTACATAACGTTATGTGTTATACCGTAATGCTACATAACGTTACACGTTATATCGTTATGCTACATAACGTTATACATAATATCGTAATGCTACATAACGTTATACGTTATATCGTAATGCTACATAACTTTATACGTTATAACGTAATAGTACATAACGTTATACGATATAACGTAATACTATATAACGATATACCTTATATCGTAATGCTACATAACGTTATACGTTATATCGTAATGCTACATAACGTTATGTGTTATACCGTAATGCTACATGAAGTTCCACGTTATATCGTTATGCTACATAACGTTATACGTTATATCGTAATGCTACTTAACGTTATACGTTATATCGTAATGCTACATAACGTTATACGTTATATCGTAATGCTACATAACGTTATACGTTATATCGTATTACCATATCACGTTATACGTTATAACGTATTACCATATCACGTTATACGTTATATCGTAATGCTACATAACGTTATACGTCATATCGTTATGCTACACAACGTTGTACGTTATATCGATATGCTACATAACGTTATACGTTATATCGTAATGCTACATAACGTTATACGTTATATCGTAATGCTACATAACGTTATACGTCATATCGTTATGCTACACAACGTTGTACGTTATATCGATATGCTACATAACGTTATACGTTATATCGTAATGCTACATAACGTTATACGTTATATCGTAATGCTACATAACGTTATAAGATATAACCTATTAGCATATAACGTTATACGTTATATCCTTATGCCACATAACGTTATACGTTATATCGTAATGCTACCTAACGTTATACGTTATATCGTTTTGCTACATAACGTTATACGTAATATAGTAATGCTACATAACGTTATACGTAATATAGTAATACTACATAACGTTATACGATATATCGTAATGCTACATAACGTTGTACGTAATATCGTAATGCTACATAACGTTAGACGTTATAACGTAATACTACATAACGTTGTACGTTATAACGGAACACTGTATAACGTTGTACGTTATATCGTTAAGCTACATAACGTTATACGTTATATCGTAATACTACATAACGTTACACGTTATAACGTAATACTTCATAACATTATACGTTATAACGTAGTACTATATAACGTTATACGTTATATCGTAATGCTACATAACGTTATACGTTATATCGTAATGCTACATAACGTTATACGTTATAACGTATTACCGTATAACGTTATACGTTATATCGTAATGCTACATAACGTTATACGTTATATCGTATTGCTACATAACGTTATACGTTATATCGTAATGCTACATAACGTTATACGTTATATCGTAATGCTACATGACGTTATACGTTATATCGTAATGCTACATAGCGTTATACGTTATATCGTAATGCTACATAACGTTAGACGTCACATCGTTATGCTACACAACGTTATACGTTATATCGTAATGCTACATAACGTTATACGTTATATCGTAATGCTACATAACGTTATACGTTATATCGTAATGCTACATAACGTTATACGTTATATCGTAATGCTACATAAAGTTACACGTTATATCGTAATGCTACATATCGTTATACGTTTTATCGTAATGCTACATAACGTTATACGTTATATCGTAATACTACATAACGTTATACGTTATAACGTAATACTACATAACAATGTACGTTATAACGGAACACAGTATAACGTTGTACGTTATATTGTTATGCTACATAACGTTATACGTTATAACGCATTACCATATAACGTTATACGTTATATCGTAAAGCTACATAACGTTATACGTTATAACGTAATACTTCATAACGTTATACGTTATATCGTAATGGAACATAACGTTATGTGTTATACCGTAATGCTACATGAAGTTCCACGTTATATCGTTATGCTACATAACGTTATACGTTATATCGTAATGCTACTTAACGTTATACGTTATATCGTAATGCTACATAACGTTATACGTTATATCGTAATGCTACATAACGTTATACGTTATATCGTATTACCATATCACGTTATACGTTATAACGTATTACCATATCACGTTATACGTTATATCGTAATGCTACATAACGTTATACGTCATATCGTTATGCTACACAACGTTGTACGTTATATCGATATGCTACATAACGTTATACGTTATATCGTAATGCTACATAACGTTATACGTTATATCGTAATGCTACATAACGTTATACGTCATATCGTTATGCTACACAACGTTGTACGTTATATCGATATGCTACATAACGTTATACGTTATATCGTAATGCTACATAACGTTATACGTTATATCGTAATGCTACATAACGTTATACGTTATAACGCAATGCTACATAACGTTATACATTATATCGTTATGCTACATAACGTTAAGCGTTATATCGTAATGCTACATAACTTTATACGTTATAACGTAATAGTACTTAACGTTATACGATATAACGTAATACTATATAACGATATACCTTATATCGTAATGCTACATAACGTTATACGTTATATCGTAATGCTACATAACGTTATGTGTTATACCGTAATGCTACATAACGTTACACGTTATATCGTTATGCTACATAACGTTATACATAATATCGTAATGCTACATAACGTTATACGTTATATCGTAATGCTACATAACTTTATACGTTATAACGTAATAGTACATAACGTTATACGATATAACGTAATACTATATAACGATATACCTTATATCGTAATGCTACATAACGTTATACGTTATATCGTAATGCTACATAACGTTATGTGTTATACCGTAATGCTACATAACGTTACACGTTATATCGTTATGCTACATAACGTTATACGTTATATCGTAATGCTACATAACGTTATAAGTTATATCGTAGTGCTACATAACGATATACGTTATATCGTAATGCTACATAACGTTATACGTTATATCGTATTACCATATCACGTTATACGTTATATCGTAATGCTACATAACGTTAGGCGTCATATCGTTATGCTACACAACGTTATACGATATAACGTAATACTATATAACGATATACCTTATATCGTAATGCTACATAACGTTATACGATATAACGTAATACTATATAACGATATACCTTATATCGTAATGCTACAAAACGTTATACGTTATATCGTAATGCTACATAACGTTATACGTTATAACGTAATACTTCATAACGGTATACGTTATATCGTAACGCTACATAACGTTATACGTTATATAGTAATGCTACATAACGTTGTAAGTTATAACGTATTACCATATCATGTTATACGTTTTAACGTACTACCATATCGCGTTATACGTTATATAATAATACTACATAACGTTATGTGTTATACCGTAATGCTACATGAAGTTACACGTTATATCGTTATGCTACATAACGTTATACGTTATAACGTAATACTTCATAACGTTATACGTTATATCGTAACTCTACATAACATTATACGTTAAATAGTAATGCTACATAACGTTATAAGTTATAACGTATTACCATATAATGTTATACGTTTTAACGTATTACCATATCACGTTATACGTTATAACGTATTACCATATCACGTTATACGTTATATCGTAATGCTACATAACGTTAGACGTCATATCGTTATGCTACACAACGTTATACGATATATCGTAATGCTACATAACGTTATACGTTATATCGTAATGCTACATAACGTTACGTGTTATACCGTAATGCTACATAACGTTACACGTTATATCGTTATGCTACATATCGTTATACGATATAACGTAATGCTATATGACGATATACCTTATATCCTAATGCTACATAACGTTACACGTTATATCGTAATGCTACATAACGTTATACGTTATAAAATAATGCTACATAACGTTATACGTTATATCGTAATGCCACATAACGTTATACGTTATATCGTAATGCTACATAACGTTATACGTTATATCGTAATGCTACATAACGTTATACGTTATATCGTATTACCAAATCACGTTATACGTCATAACGTATTACCATATCACGTTATACGTTATATCGTAATGCTACATAACGTTATACGTCATATCGTTATGCTACATAACGTTGTACGTTATATCGATATGCTACACAACGTTATACGTTATATCGTAATGCTACATAACGTTATACGTTATATCGTAATCCTACATAACATACACGTTATATCGTAATGCTACATAACGTTATACGTTATAACGCAATGCTACATAACGTTATACATTATATCGTTATGCTACATAGCGTTAAGCGTTATATCGTAATGCTACATAACTTTATACGTTATAACGTGATAGTACATAACGTTATACGATATAACGTAATACTATACAACGATATACCTTATATCGTAATGCTACATAACGTTATACGATATAACGTAATACTATATAACGATATACCTTATATCGTAATGCTACAAAACGTTATACGTTATATCGTAATGCTACATAACGTTATACGTTATACCGTAATACTTCATAAAGTTATACGTTATATCGTAACGCTACATAACGTTATACGTTATATAGTAATGCTACATAACGTTGTAAGTTATAACGTATTACCATATCATGTTATACGTTTTAACGTATTACCATATCGCGTTATACGTTATATAATAATACTACATAACGTTATGTGTTATACCGTAATGCTACATGAAGTTACACGTTATATCGTTATGCTACATAACGTTATACGTTATAACGTAATACTTCATAACGTTATACGTTATATCGTAACTCTACATAACGTTATACGTTATATAGTAATGCTACATAACGTTATAAGTTATAACGTATTACCATATAATGTTATACGTTTTAACGTATTACCATATCACGTTATACGTTATAACGTATTACCATATCACGTTATACGTTATATCGTAATGCTACATAACGTTAGACGTCATATCGTTATGCTACACAACGTTATACGATATATCGTAATGCTACATAACGTTATACGTTATATCGTAATGCTACATAACGTTACGTGTTATACCGTAATGCTACATGACGTTACACGTTATATCGTTATGCTACATAACGTTATACGATATAACGTAATGCTATATGACGATATACCTTATATCGTAATGCTACATAACGTTACACGTTATATCGTAATGCTACATAACGTTATACGTTATAACGTATTACCATATAATGTTATACGTTTTAACGTATTACCATATCACGTTATACGTTATAACGTATTACCATATCACGTTATACGTTATATCGTAATGCTACATAACGTTAGACGTCATATCGTTATGCTACACAACGTTATACGATATATCGTAATGCTACATAACGTTATACGTTATATCGTAATGCTACATAACGTTATACGTTATATCGTAATGCTACATAACGTTATACGTTATATCGTATTACCATATCACGTTATACGTCATAACGTATTACCATATCACGTTATACGTTATATCGTAATGCTACATAACGTTATACGTCATATCGTTATGCTACACAACGTTGTACGTTATATCGATATGCTACACAACGTTATACGTTATATCGTAATGCTACATAACGTTATACGTTATATCGTAATCCTACATAACATACACGTTATATCGTAATGCTACATAACGTTATACGTTATAACGCAATGCTACATAACGTTATACATTATATCGTTATGCTACATAACGTTAAGCGTTATATCGTAATGCTACATAACTTTATACGTTATAACGTGATAGTACATAACGTTATACGATATAACGTAATACTATACAACGATATACCTTATATCGTAATGCTACATAACGTTATACGATATAACGTAATACTATATAACGATATACCTTATATCGTAATGCTACAAAACGTTATACGTTATATCGTAATGCTACATAACGTTATACGTTATACCGTAATACTTCATAACGTTATACGTTATATCGTAACGCTACATAACGTTATACGTTATATAGTAATGCTACATAACGTTGTAAGTTATAACGTATTACCATATCATGTTATACGTTTTAATGTATTACCATATCGCGTTATACGTTATATAATAATACTACATAACGTTATGTGTTATACCGTAATGCTACATGAAGTTACACGTTATATCGTTATGCTACATAACGTTATACGTTATAACGTAATACTTCATAACGTTATACGTTATATCGTAACTCTACATAACGTTATACGTTATATAGTAATGCTACATAACGTTATAAGTTATAACGTATTACCATATAATGTTATACGTTTTAACGTATAACCATATCACGTTATACGTTATAACGTATTACCATATCACGTTATACGTTATATCGTAATGCTACATAACGTTAGACGTCATATCGTTATGCTACACAACGTTATACGATATATCGTAATGCTACATAACGTTATACGTTATATCGTAATGCTACATAACGTTACGTGTTATACCGTAATGCTACATAACGTTACACGTTATATCGTTATGCTACATAACGTTATACGATATAACGTAATGCTATATGACGATATACCTTATATCGTAATGCTACATAACGTTACACGTTATATCGTAATGCTACATAACGTTATACGTTATAAAATAATGCTACATAACGTTATACGTTATAACGTAATAGTACATAACGTTATACGATATAACGTAATACTATATAACGATATACCTTATATCGTAATGCTACATAACGTTATACGTTATATCGTAATGCTACATAACGTTATGTGTTATACCGTAATGCTACATAACGTTACACGTTATATCGTTATGCTACATAACGTTATACGTTATATCGTAATGCTACATACAGTTATACGTTATATCGTAGTGCTACATAACGTTATACGTTATATCGTAATGCTACATAACGTTATACGTTATATCGTATTACCATATCACGTTATACGTTATATCGTAATGCTACATAACGTTAGGCGTCATATCGTTATGCTACACAACGTTATACGATATAACGTAATACTATATAACGATATACCTTATATCGTAATGCTACATAACGTTATACGATATAACGTAATACCATATAACGATATACCTTATATCGTAATGCTACAAAACGTTATACGTTATATCGTAATGCTACATAACGTTATACGTTATAACGTAATACTTCATAACGTTATACGTTATATCGTAACGCTACATAACGTTATACGTTATATAGTAATGCTACATAACGTTGTAAGTTATAACGAATTACCATATCATGTTATACGTTTTAACGTATTACCATATCGCGTTATACGTTATATAATAATACTACATAACGTTATGTGTTATACCGTAATGCTACATGAAGTTACACGTTATATCGTTATGCTACATAACGTTATACGTTATAACGTAATACTTCATAACGTTATACGTTATATCGTAACTCTACATAACGTTATACGTTATATAGTAATGCTACATAACGTTATAAGTTATAACGTATTACCATATAATGTTATACGTTTTAACGTATTACCATATCACGTTATACGTTATAACGTATTACCATATCACGTTATACGTTATATCGTAATGCTACATAACGTTAGACGTCATATCGTTATGCTACACAACGTTATACGATATATCGTAATTCTACATAACGTTATACGTTATATCGTAATGCTACATAACGTTACGTGTTATACCGTAATGCTACATAACCTTACACGTTATATCGTTATGCTACATAACGTTATACGTTATAACGTAATACTTCATAACGTTATACGTTATATCGTAACTCTACATAACGTTATACGTTATATAGTAATGCTACATAACGTTATAAGTTATAACGTATTACCATATAATGTTATACGTTTTAACGTATTACCATATCACGTTATACGTTATAACGTATTACCATATCACGTTATACGTTATATCGTAATGCTACATAACGTTAGACGTCATATCGTTATGCTACACAACGTTATACGATATATCGTAATGCTACATAACGTTATACGTTATATCGTAATGCTACATAACGTTACGTGTTATACCGTAATGCTACATAACGTTACACGTTATATCGTTATGCTACATAACGTTATACGATATAACGTAATGCTATATGACGATATACCTTATATCGTAATGCTACATAACGTTACACGTTATATCGTAATGCTACATAACGTTATACGTTATAAAATAATGCTACATAACGTTATACGTTATATCGTAATGCCACATAACGTTATACGTTATATCGTAATGCTACATAACGTTATACGTTATATCGTAATGCTGCATAACGTTATACGTTATATCGTATTACCATATCACGTTATACGTCATAACGTATTACCATATCACGTTACACGTTATATCGTAATGCTACATAACGTTATACGTCATATCGTTATGCTACACAACGTTGTACGTTATATCGATATGCTACATAACGTTATACGTTATATCGTAATGCTACATAACGTTATACGTTATATCGTAATGCTACATAACGTTATACGTTATATCGTAATGCTACATAACGTTATACGTTATAACGCAATGCTACATAACGTTATACATTATATCGTTATGCTACATAACGTTAAGCGTTATATCGTAATGCTACATAACTTTATACGTTATAACGTGATAGTACATAACGTTATACGATATAACGTAATACTATATAACGATATACCTTATATCGTAATGCTACATAACATTATACGTTATATCGTAATGCTACATAACGTTATGTGTTATACCGTAATGTTACATAACCTTACACGATATATCGATATGCTACACAACGTTATACGTTATATCGTAATGCTACATAACGTTATACGTTATATCGTAATCCTACATAACATACACGTTATATCGTAATGCTACATAACGTTAGACGTCATATCGTTATGCTACACAACGTTATACGATATATCGTAATGCTACATAACGTTATACGTTATATCGTAATGCTACATAACGTTACGTGTTATACCGTAATGCTACATAACGTTACACGTTATATCGTTATGCTACATAACGTTATACGTTATAACGTAATACTTCATAACGTTATACGTTATATCGTAACTCTACATAACGTTATACGTTATATAGTAATGCTACATAACGTTATAAGTTATAACGTATTACCATATAATGTTATACGTTTTAACGTATTACCATATCACGTTATACGTTATAACGTATTACCATATCACGTTATACGTTATATCGTAATGCTACATAACGTTAGACGTCATATCGTTATACTACACAACGTTATACGATATATCGTAATGCTACATAACGTTATACGTTATATCGTAATGCTACATAACGTTACGTGTTATACCGTAATGCTACATAACGTTACACGTTATATCGTTATGCTACATAACGTTATACGATATAACGTAATGCTATATGACGATATACCTTATATCGTAATGCTACATAACGTTACACGTTATATCGTAATGCTACATAACGTTATACGTTATAAAATAATGCCACATAACGTTATACGTTATATCGTAATGCCACATAACGTTATACGTTATATCGTAATGCTACATAACGTTATACGTTATATCGTAATGCTACATAACGTTATACGTTATATCGTAATGCTACATAACGTTATACGTTATATCGTAATGCTACATAACGTTATACGTTATAACGCAATGCTACATAACGTTATACATTATATCGTTATGCTACATAACGTTAAGCGTTATATCGTAATGCTACATAACTTTATACGTTATAACGTGATAGTACATAACGTTACACGTTATATCGTTATGCTACATAACGTTATACGATATAACGTAATGCTATATGACGATATACCTTATATCGTAATGCTACATAACGTTACACGTTATATCGTAATGCTACATAACGTTATATGTTATAACGTATTACCATGTAACGTTATACGTTGTATCGTAATGCTACATAACGTTATACGTTATATCGTAATGCTACATAACGTTATACGTTATATCGTAATGCTACATAACGTTATACGTTATATCGTATTACCATATCACGTTATACGTCATAACGTATTACCATATCACGTTACACGTTATATCGTAATGCTACATAACGTTATACGTCATATCGTTATGCTACACAACGTTGTACGTTATATCGATATGCTACATAACGTTATACGTTATATCGTAATGCTACATAACGTTATACGTTATATCGTAATGCTACATAACGTTATACGATATATCGTAATTCTACATAACGTTATACGTTATATCGTAATGCTACATAACGTTACGTGTTATACCGTAATGCTACATAACGTTACACGTTATATCGTTATGCTACATAACGTTATACGTCATATCGTTATGCTACACAACGTTGTACGTTATATCGATATGCTACATAACGTTATACGTTATATCGTAATGCTACATAACGTTATACGTTATATCGTAATGCTACATAACGTTATACGTTATATCGTAATGCTACATAACGTTATACGTTATAACGCAATGCTACATAACGTTATACATTATATCGTTATGCTACATAACGTTAAGCGTTATATCGTAATGCTACATAACTTTATACGTTATAACGTGATAGTACATAACGTTATACGATATAACGTAATACTATATAACGATATACCTTATATCGTAATGCTACATAACGTTATACGTTATATCGTAATGCTACATAACGTTATGTGTTATACCGTAATGCTACATAACGTTACACGATATATCGTTATGCTACATAACGTTATACGTTATATCGTAATGCTACATAACCTTATACGTTATATCGTAGTGCTACATAACGTTAGACGTCATATCGTTATGCTACACAACGTTATACGATATATCGTAATGCTACATAACGTTATACGTTATATCGTAATGCTACATAACGTTACGTGTTATACCGTAATGCTACATAACGTTACACGTTATATCGTTATGCTACATAACGTTATACGATATAACGTAATGCTATACGACGATATACCTTATATCGTAATGCTACATAACGTTACACGTTATATCGTAATGCTACATAACGTTATACGTTATAAAATAATGCTACATAACGTTATACGTTATATCGTAATGCCACATAACGTTATAGGTTATATCGTAATGCTACGTAACGTTATACGTTATATCGTAATGCTACATAACGTTATAAGTTATATCGTAATGCTACATAACGTTATACGTTATATCGTAATGCTACATAACGTTATATGTTATAACGTATTACCATGTAACGTTATACGTTGTATCGTAATGCTACATAACGTTATACGTTATATCGTAATGCTACATAACTTTATATGTTATAACGTAATAGTACATAACGTTACACGTTATATCGTTATGCTGCATAACGTTATACGTTATATCGTAATGCTACATATCGTTATACGTTATATCGTAATGCTACATAACGTTATATGTTATAACGTATTACCATGTAACGTTATACGTTGTATCGTAATGCTACATAACGTTATACGTTATATCGTAATGCTACATAACGTCATACGTTATATCGTAATGCCACATAACGTTATACGTTATATCGAAATGCTACATAACGTTATACGTTATAAAGTAATGCTACATAACGTTATACGTTATATCGTAATGCTACATAACGATACACGTTATATCATTATGCTACGTATCGTTATACGATATATCGTAATGCTACATAACGTTATACGTCATATCGTTATGCTACACAACGTTGTACGTTATATCGATATGCTACATAACGTTATACGTTATATCGTAATGCTACATAACGTTATACGTTATATCGTAATGCTACATAACGTTATACGTTATATCGTAATGCTACGTAACGTTATACGTTATATCGTAATGCTACATAACGTTATAAGTTATATCGTAATGCTACATAACGTTATACGTTATATCGTAATGCTACATAACGTTATATGTTATAACGTATTACCATGTAACGTTATACGCTGTATCGTAATGCTACATAACGTTATACGTTATATCGTAATGCTACATAACGTTATACGTTATATCGTAATGCTACATAACGTTATACGTTATATCGTAATGCTACATAACGTTATACGTTTTGACGTAATGCTACATAACGTTATACGTTATATCGTTATGCTACATAACGTTATGCGTTATATCGTAATGCTACATAACTTTATATGTTATAACGTAATAGTACATAACGTTACACGTTATATCGTTATGCTGCATAACGTTATACGTTATATCGTAATGCTACATATCGTTATACGTTATATCGTAATGCTACATAACGTTATATGTTATAACGTATTACCATGTAACGTTATACGTTGTATCGTTATGCTACATAACGTTATACGTTATATCGTAATGCTACATAACGTCATACGTTATATCGTAATGCCACATAACGTTATACGTTATATCGAAATGCTACATAACGTTATACGTTATAAAGTAATGCTACATAACCTTATACGTTATATCGTAATGCTACATAACGATACACGTTATATCATTATGCTACGTATCGTTATACGTTATATCGTAATGCTACATAACGTTATACGTTATATCCTAATGCTACATAACGTTATACGTTATATCGTAATGCTACATAACGTAATACATTATATCATAATGCTAAATATCGTTATACGTTATATAGTAATGCTACATAACGTTATACGTTATATCGTAATGCTACATAACCTTATACGTTATATCGTAATGCTACATAACGTTATACGTTATATCGTATTACCATATCACGTTATACGTTATAACGTATTACCATATCACGTTATACGTTACATCGTAATGCTACATAACGCTATACGTTATAACGTAATACTACATAACGTTATACGTTATATCATAATGCTACATAACGTTATATGTTATATCGTAATGCTACATAACGTTATGTGTTATACCGTAATGCTACATAACGTTACACGATATATCGTTATGCTACATAACGTTATACGTTATATCGTAATGCTACATAACCTTATACGTTATATCGTAGTGCTACATAACGTTAGACGTCATATCGTTATGCTACACAACGTTATACGATATGTCGTAATGCTTCATAACGTTATACGTAATATCGTAATGCTACATAGCGTTACGTGTTATACCGTAATGCTACATAACGTTATACGTTATATCGTAATGCTACATAACGTTATACGTTATATCGTAATGCTACATAACGTTATACGTTATATCGTAATGCTACATAACGTTACGTGTTATACCGTAATGCTACATAACGTTACACGTTATATCGTTATGCTACATAACGTTATACGTTATATCGTAATGCTACATAACGTTATACGCTATATCGTAATGTTACATAACGTTATACGTTATATCGTGTTGCTACATAACGCTATACGTTATAACGTAATACTACATAACGTTATACGTTATATCATAATGCTACATAACGTTATACGTTATATCGTAATGCTACATAACGTTATACGTTATAACGTAATGCTACATAACGTTATACGTTATATCGTAATGCTACATAACGTTATACGTTATAACGTATTACCATATCACGTTATACGTTATATCGTAATGCTACATAACGCTATACGTTATAACGTAATACTACATAACGTTATACGTTATATCATAATGCTACATAACGTTATACGTTATATCGTAATGCTACATAACGTTATACGTTATAACGTAATGCTACATAAAGTTATACGTTATATCGTAATGCTACATAACGTTATACGTTATAACGTAATGCTACATAACGTTATACGTTATATCGTAATGCTACATAACGTTATACGTTATATCGTAATGCTACATAACGTTATATGTTATAACGCATTACCATGTAACGTTATACGTTGTATCGTAATGCTACATAACGTTATACGTTATATCGTAAGGCTACATAACGTTATACGTTATATCGTAATGCTACATAACGTTATACGTTATGACGTAATGCTACATAACGTTATACGTTATATCGTAATGCTACATAACGTCATACGTTATATCGTAATGCCACATAACGTTATACGTTATATCGAAATGCTACATAACGTTATACGTTATAAAGTAATGGTACATAACGTTATACGTTATATCGTAATGCTACGTATCGTTATACGTTATATCGTAATGCTACACAACATTATACGTTATATCCTAATGCTACATAACGTTATACGTTATATCGTAATGCTACATAACGTAATACATTATATCGTAATGCTAAATATCGTTATACGTTATATACTAATGCTACATAACGTTATACGTTATATCGTAATGCTACATAACGCTATACGCTATATCGTAATGCTACATAACGTTATACGTTATATCGTACTGCTACATAACGTAATACGTTATATCGTAATGCTACATAGCGTTAATCGTTATATCGTAATGCTACATAAAGTTATACGTTATATCGTAATGCTACATAACGTTATACGTTATATCGTAATGCTACATAACCTTATACGTTATATCGTAATGCTACATAACGTTATACGTTATATCGTATTACCATATCACGTTATACGTTATAACGTATTACCATATCACGTTATACGTTATATCGTAATGCTACATAACGCTATACGTTTTAACGTAATACTACATAACGTTATACGTTATATCATAATGCTACATAACGTTATACGTTATATCGTAATGCTACATAACGTTATACGTTATAACGTAATGCTACATAACGTTATACGTTATATCGTAATGCTACATAACGTTATACGTTATATCGTAATGCTACATAACGTTATACGTTATATCGTAATGCTACATAACGTTATACGTTGTATCGTGACGCTACATAACGTTATACGTTATATCGTAATGCTGCATAACGTTATACGTTATAAAATAATGCTACATAACGTTATACGTTATATCGTAATGCCACATAACGTTATACGTTATGTCGTAATGCTACATAACCTTATACGTTATATCGTAATGCTACATAACGTTATACGTTATATCGTATTACCATATCACGTTATACGTTATATCGTATTACCATATCACGTTATACGTTATATCGTAATGCTACATAACGCTATACGTTATAACGTAATACTACATAACGTTATACGTTATATCATAATGCTACATAACGTTATACGTTATATCGTAATGCTACATAACGTTATACGTTATATCGTAATGCTACATAACGTTATGTGTTTATACCGTAATGCTACATAACGTTACACGTTATATCGTAATGCTACATAACGTTATACGTTGTATCGTGACGCTACATAACGTTATACGTTATATCGTAATGCTGCATAACGTTATACGTTATAAATAATGCTACATAACGTTATACGTTATATCGTAATGCCACATATCGTTATACGTTATGTCGTAATGCTACATTAAGTTATACGTTATATCATAATGCTACATAACGTTATACGTTATATCGTAATGCTACATAACGTTATGTGTTATATACCGTAATGCTACATAACGTTACACGTTATATCGTTATGCTACATAACGTTATACGTTATATCGTAATGCTACATAACGTTATACGTTATAAAATAATGCTACATAACGTTATACGTTATAATCGTAATGCCACATAACGTTATACGTTATATTTGTAATGCTACATAACGTTTATACGTTATATCGTAATGCTACATAACGTTATACGATCTGTCGTAATGCTACATAACGTTATACGTTATATCGTAATGCTACACAACGTTATACGTTATATCGTAATGCTACATAACGTTATACGTTATATCGTAATGCTACGTAACGTTATACGTTATGACGTAATGCTACATAACGTTATACGTTATATCGTAATGCTACATAACTTTATACGTTATAACGTAATAGTACATAACGTTACACGTTATATCGTTATGCTGCATAACGTTTATACGTTATATCGTAATGCTACATATCGTTATACGTTATATCGTAATGCTACATAACGTTATATGTTATAACGTATTACCATGTAACGTTATACGTTGTATCGTAATGCTACATAACGTTATACGTTATATCGTAATGCTACATAACGTTATACGTTATAATCGTAATGCTACATAACGTAATACATTATATCATAATGCTAAATATCGTTATACGTTATATAGTAATGCTACATAACGTTATACGTTTATATCGTAATGCTACATAACGCTATACGTTATATCGTAATGCTACATAACGTTATATGTTATAACGCATTACCATGTAACGTTATACGTTGTATCGCAATGCTACATAACGTTATACGTTATATCGTAAGGCTACATAACGTTATACGTTATATCGTAATGCTACATAACGTTATATGTTATGACGTAATGCTACATAACGTTATACGTTATATCGTAATGCTACATAACGTCATAAATCTGATAGAGTGTGT